>VWZI01003020.1:83039-169857 GCA_013396835.1 Psilopogon haemacephalus | reverse complement strand
TGGGAGATTATTGGGGTCCCTTCCCAGTAGCAGTCCTCCCAGTGTGTGGGCATAGTCCCGGGGTGCACCTTGGGCCAGTCTCTTTAAGAAGGCTGGCTTCATCCTAATGTCCTCAGGGTCCACAGGCATCTGACCATTTCCATAAATTATTTCTTGGATGGCCATCTGTCTGAGACAAGCAATTCCATCTTCCATATCAGTCCATTTAAAGGAGTGGTACACCATGTCGTCCTTTGTGGGGTACCTAGACCTTATGGCTGCCAGAAGCCTAGCCCAGAGTGAGTGGATCCCATCAAGCCTCCCCAGCTCTTTATCCACACCACCATCCCTTGACAAAGACCCAAGTTGTTTTGCCTCCCTCTGGTCCAGTTCAACAGAATCTGCCCCCATGTCCCAGCAGTGCAGAAGCCAAGCCAGCAGTGATTGTCCATTTGCCCTCACATAGTCTTTCCGAGTGTGCCTGATTTCCTTGCTGGGAATGTTGAAATTGTCACAAAGTCAGAGCCATCATCATTGCCTGGTTGTGTGGAACTAGTGCTGGCCGATGTGTTGTCCATTGAATCTGAGGAATGGAGCCTCATTCTTCTTCTAGTTATCAGGGCGACGGATAAGCTCTGTGGGTTCGTGCTGTCGTTTGCCGCGGTGAGCGGGGTCACGCTGCTGCCAGGGGCTGGCTGGGGCGTGCCGCAATTGGCATTGGCCACGCCCCCGCTGCATGCATGCATCCTGACATCAGCCGCGCTGCTGCTGGCCACACCCCCGCTGCATGCATGCACAATGGCGTCGGTGGCACTGTCACTGGCCATGCCCCCGCTGCCCACGAGCGTAATGGCAGCTGCGGTGCCGCCGGAGCTTTGCGGGGCCGGGCTGGCTCCCTTGGCGCCCACCGGTCCGCTGCCGGTCGCTCTGCCGCTTCAGCCGGGTGAGCCGGGTTGAGCGCTGTCCTCCGCGGTGGTGCTGAAACAGCCCACGCACCGACAACGGCAGCCACCCCGCTCCCCTATCATTTTCAAAATTTTCAAGATGGCGACTACACATGGCCGCCACACGGTCCACGCGAGCAGAACAATGGCCACTGCCTGCACGAGTTTCAGAGACAACGAGAACGCAGCCACCATGAACCAGAAGTCATAGCCTATGGCTCCTGGCTCACACTCATAGCACACATCCTCAGAGCTATTCCAAACCTCAGACACATTTCCAGACCCAGTAAAATTACCAACATAATCCACAAGAAAACCATATATCCTGACCACCAAAGCTTTCACATATTCCAGTACCATATCTATAATTATGCATATTACATGATATGTGACAAATTTGTATGCCCATATCCAGAACCAGCACCCCACAGCCTGAATAACCAAAACCTTAAGCATGTCCATTTTTACTTCCAAATCCTGTTAGGAAAAAAATATATACCAAAATACCATCCCCACATTGCGAAGGTGCCAATTGAATGTAGTGGGTTGAGGCTAGCTGCCCCCACCCTGAGCCCAAAAGCCCAATAAAGACTCAAAACGATTTGGAAGTAAAAAGGGTAAACTTTAACAACAAGTAGGAGGGAAAGGGATTTTTTACAAAAGGTGGGAGAAAGGGAAACAAGCTTTGGGATATGGGGAATAAGGGAAAGGAGTACAGAGACCAGGGAGAAGGGGGAGAAGGAAAAAAAAAAAAAAAAACAACCGCTGCAGGCAGCTGAAGTTCGATTGGCTTTGGAAGGCAGGATGCAGGAATCCTATTGCGAAAAGTCTCAGTCCCAGTCTCAGCAGAGAAATAACGATGCTCTTCCACACGGTGGCAGGGAGACACGTGCTCTAGCAGCACAAACCACGAGCAGGTGCTCGACCAGCCGGCACGAGGAGAAGAAGAGAAGGAAGAAGAAGAACGGGGGTGGGAGACTGGGTTCCCCCTCTTATAGTCCCAAAATCCTAGCAGGAAGTGGGAGTGTCTAACCATGCAACATGGAAAAGGGTGAAACCATTCCTTGGGAAAAGACAGGGGGTCCCAGGGGCTTAAACCTTCACACTTTCTAATGAAATAAAGAATATTTCACATCTTTGGCGGAAGTTTCCAGAACTCCCTGTGGTATGTATAATGCAGGTGGAAAGATCCAATGCTCTCATGAACTTTTGCACCTTTGAAGTTGGCAAAGTGAATTTAGATATCTCTAAGGCTAAAAAAGGCTTAAGCAGTGCCAGGTAGAGATGAAGACAATGTGTACCAGGAATAAGTTCAACTTGTTTTACAAGACCTAGATTGTTCTTAAACAGACATTGTTAATAATTGATACCATTCTGATTGATAACTAGTTTAACAGGGTCCTAAGAGACTCAAAGAAACAAGGAATTTCTCAACAATATATAGACTTCTATTTTTAAAATTTTAATTGTCAATCTAGACAAGATGATTAAAAATTTAAAAAAATCTTTTTGCACGTGGTTTACCATGATTATGTCTCATACTGCTTTTCCTTCTGCTTAAAATGCATAATTGTTAGTGCTGTGTTTAAAAAGCATCATACATTGTATATGAAGTGTCTTAGTTATTTAAGATATTTCTGGGTAAAGTAGTGAATTTATTAAGCTGTCTGTTGTTTACCTACCCAGCAGTAAGCAGTAAGTATAAACTATTAACAAGTGCAAGGTGTTTAACAGTATTTTCATGGGATAAAGAAATGTCCTCTCAGACATCCTATTGCAAATCATAGAATCATAGAATGTCAGGGGCTGAAAGGGACCTCAAAAGACCATCTGGTCCAATTTCCCCTGCCAGACCAAGATCATCTAGCGTAGGTCACACTAGAATGCATTCAGACAGTTCTTGAATATCTCCAGAGAGGGAGACTCCACAACCTCCCTGGGCAGCTGGTTCCAATGCTCTGTCAACCTTGCAGTGAATAATTCTTCCTCAGGTTCACATGGAACCTCTTATGCCTCAACTTCCACCCATTGCCCCTTGTCCCGGTGAAGCCTGGGCTTCACCGAGAAGAGGTTGGCTTCATCCTCCTGACACTCACCCCTTACTGTAAGAAAAGAAAAGAGACCATGATGAGGGTTGGCTAGGCATTATTTTAATTGGTTTCTTCTTCACTATGCTCTCTTGATAAACGTGTTAGCAAAGACAGCTGGTAACACAGAGCTATATCCCACAACTTTGACAATTTTTAAGGGGAAAATGAAAGATCGGTGTTTAATTTCTGTTCTCTATATCAAATGTGACAACAATATGTCTGAATAAATATTACATTTCATATAAAATATTAATTATATTGCATATATATATTCCCATAAACTTAATTTTGATGTATTTCTGAAAACATAAATGCAAGCTCTAAGAAAGGCAGTACTGTCCTCTTCTATGCTATTTTTACCTGTATAAAATAGCATCTTTCAATGCCAAGAATGAAAATGTTGTTTGTTCATTGTTGTTTTCTCTTTATTTTAACCATGTACCAAGGACACTCTTTGTTAGAGAAGTGCAAAGAATAGCTAATGAATTCAGAAGGAAGGATTCATTGTGTACCTTTAGTAAAAGGAACTTTCTTATTCAGTCATTCAGGACCTGATCCAAGTCTCATTGAAGTCAGTTTGTTTCTTTACTCTGATTATTCAATACTGAATCACCAGAGACAAAGTAAACAAGACACATCCTAATAAGTTCTACAGGAACTACAATCTTGCCTAAGGAAATCAATACAGCTGCCTGTCTGGTTATCTCTCATTGTAGCTATTGTGGAACAAGTACCTTGCACCCTTTGGATCTGGACACTGAGAACACTGATCTAAGCTAGACATCAGTGCTCCAATTCTCAAAATCCCTGTCTGCTAAGAAATCTCAAACATAACTGAACTTCACAACCTGCAGACTTCCAGCATCTTCTGAATCTTTAAATTTCTATCAGGGATTTTTATCTCACAGAAAATGTAGAACTTCAATTGATTAAGAAACATAAGTCTTAGATATGACAGTATGCAATTCCTTGAGTTATGGACCACTGAGACTTATTACCTCACATTGCCTGTTTATATTTGGCTTAGTAACATAAAATGAGCCAGTAATTAAATGTGGTGGCTGACCTTAGCCAACAACTGTGCCTCTACCCAAGCTACTTTAGTGAAGTAGATAGGTAGTGGGGCTAGGTAGGCAAAAGGGGGAAAAAGAGAAAGAAAAATAAATGGAAAAGGAACAGAAGGGAACCAAGACTCATACAGTTTCTTATTAATAACTACTTTGCAAAAGACTATGCCTTGGTTTTATCACTGAGCATAACACCATATGGTATGGAATATATTTTTTGGGTAGTTCAGATCAGCTGTTCCAGCTGTGTCCCCTCCCAGCCTCTTGCCCAAACCTTATCTTTGTGCTATGGGAAAAGAATGAGAAACAGAGATCTTCATGTTTTACAAGTGTCTTAGCAATAGCTGAAAAACTGATATATTATCAACCACATGTTGACAACAGAATGAGAAAACAAAACCTCTATCTGATAAAACTGTATAGCCTGGTACTTACAGATTCATATAGAAGATAAAAGTTCTATTTCTCACTCACTGAGCTTTGTCTATATTTTATTACTTATAACAGACTGAAACAATCTTATGTGGCCTTCTCCTTCTTGCTCAGTGAATCCTGACTTCTATGAGCAAAACAACATATACACTGCTTGTACCTTGTACTGCTTGTTCTTCAGACACTGCTTGTACCTGAAGAACTCATATATGTTGTTTTAAGAATATAATCATGGAAGATGCATGTCTATTCAGATTACAGATTGTGAAAGGAATGTTGTATTTTAGTAGACAAATCAAGAGCATTTGGCATTAAAGACACAAATGGCTCAGAGTTTATCCGCACAAACTACACTTGAAACAGTTTTATCAGTTTTAATTTTTTGCCTTATTTCAAGTAAAACCAAGTGCAGGGAACTATCTCTTGTGGTGATAACATAATGTGATAAAAGATTTTGCTCATGAAAGTATGAGGGTCTTATCCTGAACTGAACCATTGCTCTGAAGCAATAGAACTACAGCAGCTGCTCATTTTTTTCTCTCCCTTTGAGCATATGTGAAAGATCCAGGGACAGTCTAACTCTTAATTCTTGTCTAGGTAATTATTTCCTAAATAAGTTAATCAGCTTTCTTACCTACTAAAGGCATGTATGAGTAACAGACATTTTTTGGCACTAACACCTTGACATGAGGGATAATGTAAAGTGACTGTTGGAACAACATATATAGCAATAAGCCCTTAAGAAGATTCACTTTCTCATTCTTGCAAATATGATTTTAGATCATTTACAGTTTCATTTCTTGAACTACACTTTTTTGGCTCTACAAAAACTTCTGAAATACAATTTCTATATATTTGACAGGTAATGATGTTGTATGATGCATTTTGCTGCTCATTACCTAGTATAATTTTCCTGGTATTTTAAGACTACTTATAATATTGCTATATTGAATCCCTGTTTTTCAATACATTCTTGTTGCATAACAGCAAAAACATTTTAAATGTTTACATAGAGTAAACTTTATGGGTGGTTGTTTGAAACACTGTGTTCTCATCACAAAAGAGCTGATTATCTCTGTGATGTACCTTGACCGTACCTTGGTTTGACTCTGACAGCCACCAATAAGCTGCAGGCAGCACTGCTGGTAGCAGCACACCTGCTAAGGAGGACAAGCTAATGAGAATCTCTCGCATCAGCATGCTTTCCTTTATAGTGGATAATATAACTCTTTAGCAGAGGAATAGTCCTTGTCCCTTTCTGCAAAGTTTAAACTCTGTGCAGATTTATCACAAGCCTGTTCACTGCTTGCTCTGAAATAAAAGCTGCAGTTAGCATGCAACATTGTATAGTGAAACCCTGTAACTATTTATTTGCCTTCTAAATGCTAATTTTCAATCCTTTGTATGCTTTTTTAATACAAATTCAAAATGCTGATGTAAAAAATATACATCTCTTACTACTATACCTTCATATGTACAAAATGTTATGACTATTCCCCTCAGATAGCAAGTATACAACTTGTCATCAAAGATTGTGAAAACAATAAGTTAATATTTGTTCACTTTCATGTGATGAAGAGTAGAATAGGTAAAAATTAGATAACTCCAGGAGGCTATTCCATGGTACTTGTCAATTGGCTTTAAAGAGGCATTAGCAAGGTCATATCACGTGAAGTGCCACAGCCTTTGGAGAAAGTGTGGTTTTGTAAAGTGCCTGTAGATTATGTATGGACATATTTTACAATATAAACACTTTATTAAATATGTATTGAATAAAACGTGAATGGACTTTTCATTTTCTAACAAATAACTACTGGCAGCATTTTATTCTTGTAAGGAAATACACTATGAATACCTGACATTTTGGTTAGCCAATTTTTGGGGTACGACTGTGTGATAAAACTTTCCCAATGAATTTTTCACATTAGGACACCCTAGGTATTTTTTATTCACATAAATTTTGTATATATTTCTTATTGTATACAGTTTCTTACCATTAGTCCTGCATCTAGACTGTTAATAACTAACAAACCCTCCCTGTATTGTCAATGAGAATTAACTAGCAGAACGATTTATAGTCTTTATGGAAAATGAGAAAGCATTAGTACTTATGTGTAGAAACTTTGAATTATAGCTCTAGCAAAAGGGCAAATATAATGATTTTGTAAACAGAACTATCCAACACTCTTTTACATGATTCACCCTGATTAAAAAGGCTTTCAGTGTTAATTGCCTGGTATTTCACTTGCAGATTGATTATGACACTATTTTCATAGAATCATTTTGGTTGGAAAAGATCTTTAAGATCATCAAGTCCAACCATTATCTAACTCTAACAAGTCTGGCGCTAAACTCTGTCCCTTACCACCACTTCTGTGTGTCTTTTAATCACCTCTTGAGATGGAGATTCAAAAACCTCCCCGGGTAGCTGCTTCCAGTGTTTGATAACCCTTTCCGTGATGAAATTTCTTCTAATATCCAATTTAAACCTCCTCTGGTGCAACTTGAGGTCATTTCCAATCACACTACCATTCATTATTAGGGAGAAGAGACAACATCCACCTTTCTGCAACCTTCTTTCAGGTAGTTACTGAGAGAAGTAAGTTTCCCCTCAGACTACTTTTCTCTAGACCAAACCCCAGTTCCCTCAGAAGCTCCACAGATGACATGTTCTTCAGTCCTTTCACCAGCTTCATTGCCCTTCTCTGAATCCACTCCACCAATGTTTTTCTTGTAGTGGCAGCCCAAAAACTGAATGCAGCACTCAAGGTGTGGCCTCACCAATGCTGAATACAGTGTGACAATCAGTTCCTTTGTCCTGCTTGTCACACTATTCCTGATACAGGCCAGTATGATGCTGGCCTTCCTGGCCACCTGGGCATATTGCTGCCTCATATTCACCCAGCTGTCAGTCAAGACCCCCAGGATCTTTTCTGATGAGCAGCTTTCCAGCCTCCTGTCCTGGTATGGGCGTGATTACTGCCCAGAGTTGGTTTAGTTCCTGGGGTCCCCCTCCCCCTTCCATTGCAAGGTCCAGAATGGGGTGCAGGAGGTGCCACACCACGTGGCCCTGGAACCAGGAGACCTCGGGCTGCACATACAAATCACACGCCCGAGTCAGGTGATCTGCGTTGCGCCACCCCTGGGTGCAGGACTATTTTGAACCAATTGGCCATTCAGTGGATGCTAAGTGCCTATTGGTCAGTTCCATGCTCCCCTAATGGGGTATTTAAGGGGGTGCAATGACTGTTAGGTTTTCTTCTTCGTCTCCCTCTCGTGCCGCGAGGAACTCCAGCCATGTGCTCGGCAGTGGCAGCAAACAGTGGCAGGCATCACAGCTTATAGCAAAGCAGCAAGGCAAAACCCTCTCTTTTCCTTTCTATTCAGGTTAAATCCATCCTTCTCTCCCCTTCCTCAGGAAGAAACATTGTACCTACGGTGTGTTTTCGGGGACTTTTATAGGCGAGGTTAGAATTGCTTTGTATTCAGGCTCTCTGTTCTCTAAGTTATGACTGTTTAAACTGTTTATTCTGTGTTTCAGGTGGTTTTCATGCATTTATTCCCGCCAACCATGCATTCAAAGAACCCGTGGGACTATTCCAGGCCCCCCCGCCAGTATCAATAATAATTAAAATTGATATTCATGACACCTCCCTTCCCCAAGCCTGTACAGTTGCTTGAGGTTTTCATCATTCAAGTGCAGGACCTAGCACTTGGCCTTGCTGGATCTCATTCAACTGATCTCAGCCCACAGATCCAGCCTGACCAGGTCTCTTTATGGAGACTTCCTACCCTTACGTAGGCCAATATTACCTCCTACCTTAGTGTCATTTGCAACCTACTGAGTATGCTCTCAGTTCCTTTGTCCCAACAATTGATAAAGATATTAAAGAGAACTAACCCGAAAACTTCATTTACCATTCTTTGGGACCAGACAGACAGTCAGTTTTTCACTCAGTGAAACATCCACTCATTTAAATCATGAGCAACCAGTTTCTCCAGGAGGATGCTGTGGGGGGCAGTGGCAAAGGCTTTACTAAACTCCATTAAACAACCTCCACAGCTGTTTCCTCATACACCACCTTGTTGTAGGAGATCGGATTCATTAAGCAAAACTTACCCTTCAGGAACTGTCTGGAATTTTGCTGTATCAGCTTCATATTTTTTCTTTCTTTTGTAATTTTTCAGAATTAGAAAGCTCCGAAGAGACAAAAATTATTGACAGAAGTCAAAGTTTTATAACCTCCAAACTTCATTTTTTCCCTAGATGCTTTGTAAAGTGGTAGTGGAAAAGTACAGATTATAGGAGATCTTATTAGCATACATTAGTAGCAATTACTAAGTTCGGAATGTCATTCTCTAAAGTGATATTTGAAATAACTTTGACGGCTTTCAGTTTCTGAAATTGTTTTAATTCCATATAAGTCCTATGAAGCTGATTATTAGTTATTTAGTAAGTTAGATATTTATTTGAAAATAAACTTTTCTTTACAAAAATACTTGACTTTTAGCAGAACTTATTTGAAATATACATATATATGTGCATGTAGGATCTTTACTCCACAAAATAATTTCAGTTTTAGTATTAAAGAAACTAGAAGTTGAATGACTTTTAATAGTTTTTTTTGTACAGTTCAGTTCATGTACATCTCTGCTGCCTTAGACATTTTTCTCTCTAACATTTTCAAATATTTAAATATCAATAATTTTGTATCACATTTGAGGTAAAAGAACATGGATTGAAAAAAAAATAGTTCTTGTATGTTTAGTGCTCCTAAAGCACTTGAATCACTAGGAAAATACCACTGCAACCGGAATGTGACTACTACTCTATTTGCTTGTGCTTAGCAAATTCTAGGACCTGCCATAAGCAACATGAAGACTGTGTGTCACTGCATTTGACTAAACAGAAAAACTATCATAGATTTTGCATATTCTTATAAAAATAAGGAGCAAGACAACAGTGTTGCAATGATGATGTAAACTGATAGCCAGTCAAAACTTACATTCAAGATTCAGGCTGGATGCTGATTTCTGAATCACAGAATCACAGAATCGCAGATTGTTAGGGATTGGAAAGAACCTCCTGAAATGACTGAGTTCAACCTCCCATGCCAAAGCAGGATCACCTAGAGTAGGCAACACAAGGACTCATTCAGGCAAGTTTTGAAAGTGCCCAGAGAAGGACACTCCACAACTTTTCCAAGCAGCCCATTCCAGTGCCTCTGTCACCCTCCTCAAAAAAACCGTGTCTCCTTGTGTTGAGGAGGAACCTTCTGTATTTTAGCTTGTACCTATTGTTCCTTGTCCTATCACTGGGCACCACCAAAAGGAGAATGTCACCTTCATCTTGACAACATTAGTAAGATCCTCTCTCAGCCTTCTCAAGACTAAACAGTCCCACTTCTCTCAGTCTTTCTTCATAAGACAGATGTTCAAATCCCTTAGTCGTTCTCATAGCTCTCCAGTAGATGCCTGTCTCTTTTGAACGGGGCAACCCAAAACTGAACACACTATTCCAGATGTGGTCTCACCATGGCACAGTAGAGGGAGAGGAGAACTTCCTTAGGCCTTCTGGACACACTTCTCTTGATTCACCCCAGGATGCCATTTGCCTTCTTGGCCACAAGGTCACAATGCTGTGCCATGGATAATTTGCTGTCCATGAGGACTCCAAAGTCTTTCTCCAATGGAGCTGCTTTCAAGCAGGATGACTCCAACTCTGTACTAGTGCAGGACTATGCACTTGTTCTTATTAAATTTAATGAGATTCATATTTGTCTAGCTGTCAGCCTATCCAGATCTCATTAGATGGCAGCTCAGCCTTCTAGTGTAGCAGCCACCCCTTCCAGTTTCCTAATATGAAAGTGAATTTTCTGAGGGTACATGCTATCTCCTCATGCATTTGTGCATTTCTAATCCACACAAGTGATCTCTAAATCAGTCCACACTGATCAGTGGATAGTCTTCCTCCCTCCAATTTTGCTGGCTCTGAGTTTCCTGAGTGTTGCTGACTTAATCAGTTATTTCAGTTACTTAGTCATTTCAGTTCAGTTACTCAAGTATATAGTTAGATATATTTAGGCAACATTTTGACTCAATCTTCTACCCAGCATCAATAGATGACACACCACATTGTCTTAAGAGACTTGAATGTCTCCAAATGAATGTTTCCTTGTGCAGACCCCAAGGAAGTCAACATTTTATGAATCATTGTGTTCTCCATTCTCCTCTCTCTCATTCTACAGATTACACCAAAGGAGGTTTGGTCATGTAGAGGAAAGCATGCAGATGTGATCAGATCCAGACGGGGACCTGGGACAATTAGGAAAGGGCCTGTCTGACATTGCACCAGTAACTCTGCATGAATTCAAGCAGAATAATATAGTGAAATATGAAGCAGAGAAAAGGAGTTGTAATACAGTGATTCCTATATCATGAAAGGTGACAAAATTAGGAATGGGAACCCACTAATGTCTTCAGAATACACAAAAACTCTCATCAGAGTCAAGTATTTGTAAAGACAATTTCCAAACCAGAAATGTTGACACCAAAGACTCTGGTAAAATATATGAAGTTTCATTTTTAACTCAACTTTTCCATCTGTCTGTAAGACAGTCTACTGAAATGTGACTTTTAAAAGGTGTTCATGCTATGGTTAATTGAAGCTAAAAATAAGTACCTATTTCTTTTGTAAACAACAGTTGCCCTTGCCCAGAGTGAACCAGTTATTGAAAATGAAAATGAGTAATTAACAATGTTTTCTCCCTCATCCTATTATAGAAAATCTTTTATTTCCTAAAGAGGAGCATGCAAACCGCTTTAAAAAAAAACAACATAGCTGGAGCAATTTGAATGGTAGGCTAAGAATATTTGAAGCTGGAGCTAGTTCTGCTTACATTCATTTTCTAAGTGTGTGAGGTAAGCTAAGGAAAAAAAAAAATATATTGAAGTGCTCTAACCAGGGTTGCAGGGGAATACTAACAAAGGCACAAAGACTCTTTAACATACTGTTTCATAGTACATTTTACAAAAAACATACCTGAACAGAAAAGCTTAGTGTTTCAAAAGCCGAGGGCAGTGCAAGGCACAAGGATTTCAGAAGCTTCTTCAGAGAGTCTGTGTTTCATTGGGAACATGCCTGTCATTGTATGTCAATAACTCATGATTGCTCCTGCTCCTGAGTTTGAAAGCACACAGAAAGTGTTGTCGATTGTCAGTGGGAGAAAATGAAAATCTAAACATTACTCAGCTGTATCTTAGTGCATTCAGTAGGTTCACATAAAGCATCTGTGTCTGGGCCTTGTGCTGCTTTAACTGTACTTCAGGCTTCTTTCCACTCACCTATGCTCTCTTCAGTGACAGACTGTAGCTTTGCTTATTCTATTGGTGACAGTACACATCTCCCCTGCTATGTAAGAGACTATTAGTACAGGTACTTAGCAAATGGTGACAGGAGAAACTTGGGCTGTATGGAAATCAATAACAAATCTTTTCATTGATTATAATGAAACTGGATCTCCCATCACAAACCAGAATTTAGCTTATTATGCTTCTTTCCATCAACATTCAGGAGGTGAAAGGAGTGATCTTACAGCACCTTTTCTTTTTCATTTATTTATGATAGAATTTTTTTTAATTAAAACCATTTGTTTGTCAAAGAAAGAATTGTGGAGGCTTGTTTATGAAATTAAATCTCGCTGTTTACTATTCTCATACATCCTGGCTTACTGGAAAAATAGATAGAATTTTTCTGAATGTATTAATGCTCATTTGATAAATTTCAAATCAGGCTGACGATTGCAGCTACAAGTAAGTCTGTTGATCTTGCTTGCTGTGAACATGTAGAACGGATATATAACAAATGCACAAACTTACAAACATCACTGAAATATGTATCATAATTAATACTTTATTCTTAGTGTCACAAGTGTGGCTTAATTCTTGAGAACAGCATACTCATATTTCTTTATAATTGACAGTGTTAATTTCAACAGAAAAAAAAACCTCCATTCATATGCACTTTAGAGAAGTAGTCAGAACCACCTCAAAAATATACTGTAGATTACTACAGAGTAGTACTGAGTAGAGAGTATAGTAATATAGAGTACATAGTACTAGAAAACTAGTACTTAGAACTGTTTAGAATCCTACTTGCTAGTTTGTTTCTTAGCATATTCTAATCACAGGCTCATAGAATGGCCTAGGCTAGAAGAGACCTTAGAGATCATCTAATCCAACATGCTTGCCATGGGCAGGGACACCTCTCAACTAGATCAAATAATTCAAGGCCTCATCCAGCCTGTCCTTGAACATCTCCAGGGAGCTGGCATACACAACTTCTCTGGACAATCCATTCCAGAGCCTTGCTACCCTCATAGCGAAGAATTTCTTCCTAAAATCCAATCTAAACGTATTCTTTGTCAATTTAAATGCACTTCTCCTTGCCCTATTGGTAAATACTCTCCCTAGCCTTCATGTAGGTTCCCTTCAGGTATCAAAAGGCAGTTATAAGGTCCTCCCAGACTCTTCTCTTCTCTGGGTTGAACAACACCAGTTCTCTTAACCTATCCTCATAGCAGACCCTGGATAATCTTTGTGGCCTTCCTCTGGTCTTGTTCGAACAGATCTATGTCTTTCTTACAGTGGGGTCACCAGAAATGGAGGCAGTATTTGAGGTGGGGTCTCACAATAACAGAGTAAAGGGAGTTTTGATCTGCAGGCACACTCCTCCTGGTGCATCCTCCTGATGTCTAATATTTCATCGTATATAAAGGAAGTAATGCTGAGTGTAAATATAAATATAAACTTTCAAAATTATCAGTCAAAAAAAATACTCCAAAGACATTAAAAATATTGGGGCCCAAGTTACCTTTTCTTCTATCTTGACAGTCAGGAAAAAGGGGCAGCAAGGTACAGACAAATAATTGTCCTGGGCTAATACGGCTTGCTCTCACAAGCCTCACATCCCCACATACAGAAAGGGAGGAAAACTAATGCAAAATAATGCCTCTAGGTTGAGATAAGGAGTTTAAGGAGATATAATTAACTTCAGCTTTATCTTGCAGAAAAACACAGAAAAGCAGAAGTGGCAGAAAAAGCCAGTGATAAAACAGTTTCCCTGACCCAAGCATGCAGCAACCAGCCCAGCAGAAAAGACCAACCCCCAAAACTAGAAACCAGAAGCAGAAACCAGAAACCAGAACAGGAAACATTCCATGGTACAATCCAAACTTGAGGAGGAATAATAAACTGCACCAGTACAGACTGGGAGGTGATCTGCTGGAGAGCAGTCCTGTGGAGAGGCATCTGGGAGTCCTGGTGGATAACAAGTTGTCCATGGGACAGCAATGTGCCCTTGTGGCCAAGAAGGCCAATGGGATCTTGTGATGCGTTAAGAAGATGTGTCCAGCAGATCAAGGGAGGTTCTCCTTCCCCTCTACTTTGCTCTGGTGAGACCCCATCTTGAATACTGCGTTTAGTTTTGGGCTCCCCAGTTTAAGAGGGACAGGGATCTGCTGGAGAGGGTCCAGCAGAGGGCTACAAGCATGATTAGGGCATGCCTTATGAGGAGAGGCTGAGGGACTTGGGACCTGGGACCTGGGGTCTGGAAAAGAGAAGACTGAGAGGGGATTTAATAAATGTTTATAAATATCTGAGGGCTGGCTGTCAGGAAGTGAGGGGACAGGCTCTTCTCACTTGCTCACTGTGGTAAGACAAGGAGCAATGGATGTAAGTTGCAGCACAAGAGGTTGCACCTCAACACAAGGAGGAACTTCTTTACTGTAAGGGTCATGGAGCACTGGAACAGGCTCGCCAGAGAGGTTATGGAGTCTCCTTCTCTTGAGAATTTCAAGACCCATCTGGATGCATTCCTCTGTGATCTGTGCTAGATTGTACGGTCTGTCAGGCAGGTTGGATTTGATCTTTTTGGGTCACTTCCAACCCCTGACATCCTGTGATCCTGTGATTCAGGTCCCACTTTGCTCCAGCCTGCACTTTTATTTTGAAGTCAGCATGATGTCAGCTGATATTGAATACACATCAGCAGATTCAACTCAAACTATGACAGCAATAAATATTAATTTCTGGCTATGTAGTTGGTGCTATTGTGAAGGTTTTACTTCTATGACAATAGGACATTCTATAATGACTATAAACTGCTACAGAGGCATGTAACACACTTGTCTCAAAGAGACAAGAGAATCTTTGAAGGTAGGCTGGCTATGATTATTGGTCTTTAAACTGAAGTTTTCAAGGAGGTGCGGTACAACAAGACAATGTGTATGCCATTGCGGTTGGTAGGAAAATAGACCACACCAGTCACCATGGTAGTAGGTATGACTATGGTGATTCATCTTACTCACCTCCAAGGTGCTCTTACACCATTTAAGTCTCTGAAGTGTCTGTATACCAACAAAAGAAGCAAGAGGAGTAAACAGGATGAGCTAGAATTCTGGGTGTTGATGCAGGGCTCTGATTTCATTGCAACTACAGAGACATGGTGGGATAGCTTGGATGACTGAAATGTTGTCTTGGATGACTATGTAATTTATAGGAAAGATAGACGAACAAGAAAAGATGTTAGAGTTACTCTGTAAGCAATGAGAATGGACTGAGCTTAAGTCAGTGGAGGATGAAAAAAAGTGTTGATAGTTTATGGGCAAGAGTTAAGAGGCATGTAAACATGGGTAATACTGCCATGAGTGTCTACTACAGACCGCCAAGATGAAGATGTTAATGAGGCCTTTTATGGGCAACTGGAAGTAACCTTGAGATTGCATGCCCTGGTGGTCATGAGTGGCTTCAATCACCCTGATGTTGGTTGGAAAGATCATGCAGCTAGTCATATTCTGTTTAAAAATACCTACAGTGCATTGATGATACCTTCCTGATGCACAGGGCTGAAGAACCAATGAGGAAAAGTGTGATGTTGGGACGTTGTATTAACAAGAAAGGAAGGTCTGGTCAAAGATGTTAAGGTTGGGGGTGTCCTTGTCTGTAGTGACCATGACATGATAGAGTTGAGTATTTTGAGGGAATGAAGTAGCGTGAATAGTAAATTTTCTGCTCCGGACTTTAAGAGGGCTAACTTTGTCTTCTTTAGAGATCCTATGGGCTAGGGGTCTAGAATGGTGGGGTGGGAGTTTGGGGGAGTGGTGAGGCAAGAGAGATGGTTAATGTTTAAAACATCACATCCTCCAAGGTGAAGATACATATATACCCTTGAAAGAAAATCAAGTAGAGGAGGCAGGAGACCTACACGAATAATCAAGGATCTGCTGGGAAAACGCAGCTGGAAGAAGGAAGGTCTGGAAGGCCTGATCAGTTGGGAGGATTATAGAAATACTGTCTGACTATTAGGAGACACAACAAGTAAGGCTAAGGCTCTCTTCAAAATAAATCTGGCTAAGGAGGTGAAAGAAAACAAAAAAGGCTTCTTTAAATACAACAGTACTAAAAGGAAGAATAGGGATAAATGTGGGTCCACCATTAAATGAGGTAGAAGACATGGTGACAGACAATGAAGAGGTAGTGGAATCACTGAATACCTTCTTTGCATCAGTCTTTACTACTAGAATCAGCCCTCAAGAATACCAGACATTGAAATTAAGGAAGTAAAACTGGAGGAAGGGATACTCTTTTCTTCAAAAAGGGCAAGAAGAAAGACCCAAGCAATTACAAATCTATCAGCCTCACCTCCATCCCTGTGAAGGTGATGAAGCAGCTCATTCCACAAAAGAAAAGAAGATTATCAACACTAGCCAGAAAGCATTTACTAAAGGGAAATCTTGCTTGACTAATCATATAGCCTTCTAGGAAGACATGACCAAATGGGTAGATGAAGGAAGAGTAGTGAATATCTTCTACCTTGACTTCATCAAGGCTTTTGATACAATCTCCTGTAACATTCTCATAGGTAAATACAAGAAAAATGGGTCAGATTATTGGACTGTAAGGTAGATTGGAAACTGACTTAACAAGAGTTTGGAGAATTGTATTCAGTGGCGCAGAGTCCAGTTAGAGACCTGTGGCCAGTGGTGTTCCTCAGTGGTCAGTACCATATCCAGTTTTGTTCAATATCTTCATCAATGACCTGGATGAGAGGATAGAGCGAATCCTCAGCAAGTTCATTCATGATAGGAAACTGGAAGGTGTGGCTGGTACACTAGAAGGCTGAGCTGCCATCCAACAAGATCTGGACAGACTAAACAGCTAGACAAAGGTGAACATCTAAATGGATAAGGAATTTGCTTAATGGTTGCATGCAGAGAGTGGTGATCAACAGCACAATGTCCACCTGGAGACCAGTGCCAAGTGACGTCACTCAGGGGTCAGTGCTGGGACCAGTGCTGTTTAACATCTTTGTCAGTGACATGGACAGAAGAATTCAGTGCATGCTCAGCAAATTTGCAGATGACACCAAGCTGTGTGGCACAGTCGACTTGCTAGAGGGCAGGGATGCCATCCAGAGGGACCTGGACAGGATGCAGAGGTGGGCCCAGGCCAACTTCATGAAATTTAACAAGGCCAAGTGTAAGGTCCTCCATCTGGGTCAGCACAATCCCAAGCATAAATACAGGCTGGTGAGAGCAGCCCTGAGGAAAAAGACCTGGGGGTCTTGGTTGATGAAAAGCTCAACATAAGCTCACAGTGTGCACGTGCAGCCCAGACAGCCAACCGTGTCCTGGACTTCATCAAGAGAAGTGTTGCCAGCAGGGCAAGGGAAGTCATTCTCCCCCTTTACTCAGCTCTCATCAGACCCTACCTGGGGTACAGCTCTGGAGCCCCCAACATAAGAAGGACATGGAACTGTTAGAGTGAGTTAAGAGGAGGATCACAAAGATCATCAGAGGGCTGGAGTACCTCTGCTATGAGGACAGGCTACAAGAGTTGGGGCTCTTCAGCTGGGAAAAGAGAAGGCTTCAAGGAGACCTTATAATAACCTACCAGTATCTGAGGGGGGCCTACAGGAAGGCTAAGGAGGGCCTGTTTACAGAGTCTTGTAATGACAAGGTGAGGTACAATGGGTTTAGACTGGAAGAGGGGAAATTTAGACTAGATATTAGGAAGAATGTCTTTACAGTGAAGGTGGTGAGATACTGGAACAGGTTGCTCAGGGAGGCTGTGGATTCTCCCTCCCTGGAATTGTTCAAGGCTAGATTGGATGAGGTCATGAGCAACATGTTCTAGTGAGAGGTGTCCCTGCCTATGGTGGGGGGTTGGAAGCAGATGATCTTTGAGGTCCCTTCCAACTAAAACCACTCTATGATTTTATAACCTCATGAAGTCAACTAAGAACAAATGCAGAGTCCTGTACCTAGTGAGGAATAACACCAGGCACCAGTATGGAATTGGGGTCGTCCTGCTGGAAAGCAGCTCAATGGGAGAAAGACTTTGGAGTCCTCATGGACAGCAAATTATCCATGGCACAGCATTGTGACCTTGTGGCCAAGAGGGCAAATGGCATCCTGGAGTGAATCAAGAGAAGTGTGTCCAGAAGGTCTAAAGAAGTTCTCTCCCTCTACTGTGCCATGGTGAGACCACACCTGGAATAGTGTGTTCAGTTTTGGGTTCCCCAGTTCAAAAGAGACAGGCATCTACTGGAGAGCTATGAGAACAATTAAGGGATTTGAACATCTGTCTTATGAAGAAAGACTGAGACAATGTGGCAGAGCAGGGCACTGCCCCATCGGAGGTTTGAATGAGGTGTGAACTTTGGCAGGGCACACCCCAGTCCACTGCCCCACCAGAGGTGTGAATGGGGCAGGAAACGCTCTCCCTCCCTCTCCACCTCTGTCACCCGAGGCTTAGTACAATAGGTGTGAAGTGCCTTCTCCCACCTTCTGTGGGCTTGAACAGGGAGGCAACAAATCACCTCAGTATATATATGGCAGCTGGACAGATTGGAGCAGGACTTTCTCGGACCTTCACTGGGACTTGCACAGACCTGCACTGGGACCTGCACGGACCTGAACATGGACCTGGAGACACGAACCTCGCACAGACTTTGAGCCGGACCTTGAGGAGCATCCTGGCTTCTTGCTGCAGGACCTGCCTCTAACGGTAAACTGCAGCCATTCGTGGGAACACCGCAGAGCACCCCGGCTTTTCCCTGCCTTGCTTCACAATCATGCCTTCATGAAAGCTGTGCCTACAGCGATCTTGGACTTTGGCAGGCACTGGACTCCAGACACTGACGTGAAAGAGACTGTCTCCCATCTGTAAGTAGGGCAAAGCTGTTTCATGCCCAAACCTTTCAATTTTTCTGATTTTTTCCTGAATTACAAGAAAAGGCATCCTTGTGAAGATTTTTCCAGACTGAATTAGAACCCAAACTTAAACTAATCTACACACAGATTGTGGGTGGGGCTTTTGGAAATTATAAAAACTACAGAACTTATAATTTCAGCCTCTTCAATCACCTCCAATAAATACAGAGAACTGGGGCTGTTTAGTCTTGAGAAGGATGAGAGAGGATCTTACTAATGTTGTCAAGATGAAAGTGACAGTTTCCTTTTGTGGCACCCAGTGATAGAACAAGGAACAACAGGTACAAGCTAGAACACAGAAGGTTCCTCCTCAACACAAGGAGATATGGTTTTTTTTTAGGAGGGTGACAGAGGCACTGGAATGGGCTGCTTGGAAAAGTTGTGGAGTGTCCTTCTCTGGGCACTTTCAAAACTTGCCTGAATGAGTCCTTGTGTTGCCTGCCCTTAGTCATCCTGCTTTGGCAGTGTGGTAGACTTGATGGTATCAAGAGATCCTTTCCAACCCCTACCTTTCTATGATTCTATGATTCACTACAGGTCATCAAAACAGTGTTTCAAGTAATTATTTTTTTTTACTTTGATGTACATACCAATAAATACTCTTACTTAAAGATTTACATTGGTTTACATAGAATCTACTCTGAAGTTATTCTTTTTACTCCTTTATTGCTAGGTGACAAGCCATTATGAAATATTTTACATTTATAGAACCATTTAAACTTAAGACTATTCCATTTAAAATATGAGTCAGATTTTTTTTTTTTAATTGCTAGGTAACACAAGGAGCCAGTCTTGATTCTGTGCTTGATTCAAGAACAGCATATTTCCACTGGTTCATTGACCAGTGAATCCATACACTTGGATTTCTTCTCAACTGATTCTGCTAGCTACAACTTCAACATACGTTTTCAGCTGGCTAGTCCAGACTCTTTTCCTAGTTAACAGAAAAAAAAATAGAAATTTTAGGGCATAATTTGTATGACCACAGGTGATTCAATGTCTTCCTAAAGGCTAAAAGTGTAAATGTCTTTGCCTTTTGTCCACTGATATTTCAGATGTAAATGTGCAGATTTTAAAGATTGCCCCTCTTGAATCAGATGATCATAGCCCAAGTATACCTTCCTTTATGCAAGCTATTAAAATGAATACTGTTGTAAAAATGCCAAAGGCCTTCATCACCTCATTAGAAAGGGCAATAGACTGTACACCAGTGACCCACATGTGAAGGCATTGAAGGAGGCAGCATGGCAGCAAAGACCTTGCAGTGAATACTGTGGAGCTCTGAAGACAGATTTCTATATTCCAAAGTAACCAAGTAAGGATAGGCACTCAGGTTATCAAAACTCTGGATACAAACATACCATGTACCATGGAATTAATACAGATTCTCAAAGGCAAAGACTCCTATTTGAGAGCAGCTTGGCTTATCTTAAAGGTAATTTGTAGCTTACTACTAAGAAGTCACCGAAAGGCTGGTGAAGATTTTCTTTTTTTCTGAGGAACCCATATTACTGAGACATGGTTGAAAGTGTTTTCAATGTACTAACAAACTGGGAAACTAAGGGGGAGAGAAAGTATAAAATTTCAAAGGGCAACACACATTTCCAGCCAAATAAGTGCAAATATGTTAAACATATCTCCTAATAACTGAAGATTCATTTTAGCTTTCTCTCCTGTTTACAGTTAACAGGCATCTTTCACTCAAAGCCTAAGTAATCTTAGCCCTTAATAGTGTTTCACTGCAACATGAGTAACACTTTATTTTCCCTTCCCTAGCAAAGGAAGTGTGAATTAAAATTATTGGAATAAGAAAATTATAGATATTTCATGCTTGTTGTAGTCTTCTTTTCATGACTTTGAGAGAAGATGGCCATAATTTGTAGCCCTGGTAACAGGGACTACACATCCATTTGTTAAAGCTGACCCAATAAACTGCTTGTCCCTCTGTATTTTAGTTGAAGGGAAAAAAAAAAAGAAAAAAAAAAAAAAAAAAAAAAAAAAGGATTAAAGAGAGGAAGAGAGAGAAAAAAAAGATTAACACATCATTTGGGAATTTTCTTCCTGTTATTGTTTAAATATTCAAGCAGCATTACAGAATTAAATATTATGGAAAGACCCTGCTGAAGTTATTATAAATCATAAACAAACAAAAAAAAAAAAATAGCATATTCAGATTATAACACCAAAACCCACTATTCATTTAGGAACTTATTTATTTCATCATATGCCTAATATTGTCTAGTTAAACACTTATAATTGTGGAAAAATAAGATCAAACAGTGAGAGTAACTTTATATGACATTAAAAAAGTCCTATAAAAAACTCTATTTTTTTTGTGCAAGATGTGGATCATGGCTCTGTTCCCACTGTAGTAAACAGAACACAAAGTTCGTAAGCTAAAGCTCACAAATGCTTAGTAACTTCCAGCATCTTGTCCTTGATTAGCATCATTTTACAGCTGAAACATTAGTCTGTTAATTTAAATTGATTTGATGTGATGGAGCAGACTGTGTTCTACACTCTTTTCTCTAAATTACACTCAATTAAATAAAAACTTGTGATGTGTTGATGTGATATCAGTGTCCACAAGCTGCAGGGTTTATCTGTATTATATAAATGCTTCTTTTTAAAAATCAAATGTCAACGTCTGTACTTCTCTCTCCTTTGAATACCAATGTTGAACACATATCTATCCCCTCAAATGTTCCCATTCTAATGACCACATTCCATTATCCACCTTTATTCTCAAGCGTGTTGTTCTCTCTGTGAATCTATTGTAGCTTTTACCCATTACCTCCCTGCACACATCCAATTTCTCAGCCATTTTGCAAGTAGTGAATTTCATCCTCAAAGTCCATTTACCACGTATTTCTTCAGCTCTTAAATAAAACATTCAGTTACCTAAGCAACTGTCAAACCACTGGATTTTGCTATCCAGAAGAAAATGTATGCACCTATGAATAACCTGCTCTACTTTGCCTATTCTCCTCTGCCCATTACTATATTTTTTTCAAGTAAACAAAACCAAAATACCTCTACTGATACACATATTTGTCAAGACCATACATTTCTACATCTCTTAATCTTTCTTAATAGCAGATCATAAATTGCAGAAAACTTTCTTGGACAAATTTGTTCAGTGCAAAAATCAAGTTATGTAACAAAACGCTAAATTTGGTGTGGCTGCTAACACTGCCTCCTTCAGACACAGCTTTCCACAAAAAAAACCAAAAACCCTGACTTGTGAATTTTTGACAGAAATTTCTGTGCTGCAGACAGTAGTGTGGTTTCACAATGGCAGTGCTGAGGGACAATGCACAGGAAGAAAGACTCAGGTATGCAATTTCTCGAACATACCTACACAATTGCATATTTAAAAATTAAAGAACAAATCTGTCTAAACTGAAACACCCTAGAAAGCATTTACTACTTCTGTTCCTTTAGCAGCAAAGTGGCTTCAGGGTTTAGGCTGTATCTTCGAGACAAACAACCTCCTGGCGTTGTTGAACTGTTCACCTGGCTACTGGACAGAACTTCCCAGTCTGCACAGAAGACTTTCCCCTTTTAAAACAGCCTGTGACTCCTTTCAACCCTCTGAGCTTACGCCGCAAATTTTCCAGCTCTGACAAGAACACACGCCCTTTCAGCTTCTAGGCAGAGTTGTTCAAAGTCAATGGCTCTGCTGCTAGCAGCAAGCCCATTGATCCACTGGTGTAGAGCCATTAAGTGCTGATGGCTCTTGATTGCTCTATCAAAGCTTCCCACCTATAGTCACTTCACTATGTGTCAACCTCCTGCTTTAAAATGAACGCTCTAAGCTGCACTTAACGTTACCTTCAGAATGAAGTGTAAAACACGACAGGGAATTGTACACTGACAATGACATAACTCCAAACCCTCGCCACTTTTCTCGCAAATTAAAAGAACGTCAATTACTCTTTCCGTCAATTAAAAAACTTTAACATCTAACACAGAAAAAGCGAAGAGGAGTGTTTGAAAGACTACAGCATGTGTGAGAGTGGAAGCGAAAACCGCATCTCTGAGAAGACGGAGGGACAATTGTACTCTGACTTCATAACAAAAAGAAAAAATCTCGTACTAAGGCTGAGCTAAATGAAGGGCTATATGCATCTTAAATATCGTCAGTTGTATGGCTGAACTATCCTAAGGAGTCGAGTTTTACATAAAACTTTTTAATGAGCTAAGTCCGACTGACTCTTTGGCACAGTGCACATGATTGCTGATGATTTGCACACTAAATCGATGAGTAAATTTTCATATTAAATTATTGATTTATTTCATTCAATTTCACCCAGCCGGGCATATAATTACTCACAGTTCTGCAACAAACACAGACTTGTTAAAATCCAAATATGTATGTAATCACCGGTGCTTCTCAGATTAGTTTAAATCTGTTAACTAATAACGTGTAGATTGATATTCCAACACAAACAGCCCTCTCTTCATTGAAAGTATAAATGTGTATTGAGAAAGCAAACCGATTTTATATTTTTTCCTCTTAAACAGATGCCAGATGTTCATCTGGTGTTACCTGCTATAGCTCTATTAAAGGCAATGTCAATTTATACCAGCTGGTTCATTTGACTACATGTATAGGTGAAAGTGAAATTTTGTTATTTGCACTTTGTCCACTTAACTTGATATTTCTTTAATGACAGAAAATTATAGTCAGCTAAGTATGTTGCTTTGGTTTTAAAATAAAAGGTACAGTCTAACGCTGCTTTTATATTTGTCAAAAAGACTTTCCCCATGAGAAGGAGGAGCAGTTTTCAACTATATTAAAAAAGGCAAGGGAGAAGAAAAAAAAAAAAGGGGGGGGGTTGTTACACAGGAAATTCTAGGGGGACTAAAAGTCAGGAGTAGAACAATTTATGCAAAAAGAGTTTCAGTAACAAGCTATTACAGTTACAATGAGCTGCAATCTCAGATGTTTCCGTATACATTTTTTTTTCCTCTCTGCTTTTCAAGAATGCCATGAAGAGGGAAGGGCTATAAGGATGATCAGGGGACTGGAGCATATGCCTTATGAGGAAAGGATGAGGGATTTGGGGCTTTTTAGTCTGGAGAAAAGAAGACTGAGAGGGGATTTAATAAATGTTTATAAATATCTGAGGAATGGGTGTCAGGAGGTGGAGGTACAGGCTCTTCTCACTCGCTCCCCTGTGATAGGACAAGGAGCAATGGGTGTAACTTGAAGCACAAGAGGTTCCAGCTCAACACAAGGGGGAACTTCTTCACTGTAAGGGTCACAGAGCACTGGAACAGGCTCCCCAGAGGGGGCCCGTCTGGATGTGTACCTCTGTGATCTGAGCTAGATTGTATGGTCCTGTTCTGGCAGGGGGATTGGACTTGATGATCTCTTGGTGTCACTTCCAACCCCTGACATCCTGTGATCCTATGTTCCCAGTCCTACATATGAGGTTTTGTAGGTAGCTTATTGTTACTGCTTTGCAGTTGCTGTTTTCATGATTTTATGTCTCATTTTGATATGCAAATAACAGAGGCTCAAATGTTAAATCATCTACCAAATAACATGACAATCTTACTTCATTCTGCCTTTCAAAACATTTTTTTTTGTTTCTTTAAAGGTTAAAAAACCTTCTTCCATTATTATGATAATTCAGAATCCAAAGTAGGCTATGTAAGCTAATGTTCTGGTTTTGAGATTAAACCAAGTCAAGAATTAAAAACTTTTATTTTTTAACAATATTTTGATAAACAACAAGGTTTTCATGAAGATATAAATACATTTTAAAAAACACATTTGAGTGATCTAAACATTGTGCAAGACTGCACTCAGATCAAGCCTCCCTCAGAGGCTAAAAGGGCAAATTCTCCTTAGCAAAATTTTTCTTCTTCTAGCTTTTAAAATATTATTTACATATACTTGCAGAGATTTAAGATAATGCATCTGCAAGTCTTGTGGCCAGCCAAAAAGAGTAAAGTAAATGCATCTGCTCCTTCCTGAAATGAAGAAATGCCTTCTCAGCCAACATCTGATAACCGGAGAATCTCTATACTACAGTGTGAGAAACTGCCCCTGATGTAAGGCCTAAGTGAGTGCAAGTGAAAAAGCCATCACAGGTCACTGAGCTCACTGTGTGCCAGGAGAACCTCTTCAAAATCACTCTCAACATCACTCTCAATGAATAATTCCACCAACGGTGGTAAGTTACCAAGAGCTAGTAGCACAGTCACAAGTCAATGTGCCTTTAACTATACAGATTATATATATACTACACACACACTCACATATATATATTCCTCTCTCTCTCTCTCTCTCTATATATATATATATACACATATATTGCACACAGGATATTTCACAATAGTATGTGCTGAAAAACCGTGCCCTCACAGCTGGTTTATATTGCTTTCTCTTCTTTAAATGAGAACTAGACAATATATTCTGCTCAAAAGATCTTCTATAAATTCCTTATCTGTAACTAGGCAACAGAGGCAGAATAGTTATCTATTATGACACAATTTACCAGTAATTAGTGCCTACGACATCAAATTTTCATTCTTGACATTGAGTAGTTCACATATCACAACATGCTAATGACTGGCAAATATATTTGCTCCCCTTTATAAATAGGTGAATAAATGCAGTGGCTC
The DNA here is from genome assembly GCA_013396835.1 of Psilopogon haemacephalus. Taxonomy (NCBI): domain Eukaryota; kingdom Metazoa; phylum Chordata; class Aves; order Piciformes; family Megalaimidae; genus Psilopogon; species Psilopogon haemacephalus. Next base: position 144,433 of record VWZI01003020.1, on the reverse strand, counting down.
ACACAAAGTCAGCAATAATATTAAATAAGAAACAATTAGCCACAGCAGAATAATACTTACATATGCAAATCAAAACAAGCAAGGTCCAGCCACCTCTTGAAAGGATCCTAGGACATACTTGACAGCACTAAGTAAACCAGATGTCTGGACAGAAAAAGAAGGCTAATACTTTATTTGGTTAAAATTAGCAAACTAATTTCAGGGTGTAGAGAGTAATTATTTGACTTGGAATTTGGTTTAGCCACACCCCAGTTATGTGGCAGTGCTATAGATCTGTGGCCACTAACAAGCAAAGGCAGTCTTGAAATTCCCTGAGCTGTACTGGGATTACAGTATCTGCTTATAATTTTTGTCCATACTTTACAGACTATAGCAACTCTGAAATTGCAAAACAACTTGAAGATAAGTGCATTAAAATTTTATGAAAGTGGATCAAAAATATTATTTTAAAAGTTCTTCTGGGAAATGTTTATATGTATATTCAACATTACAATATAAATTACCGGAAAAGAATGAAAGACTCCAAACAAAAAGCAAACCAAATGCTCAAAAAATAATTAATTTTCCTGTATCATCCCCTGCTCAAGAATCATGTCTCCCTTGAGTTTTTCAAGTGTAGTTGACAACTGGTGAAATATTGCATAACACAGGCCCACATGTGCTCTTCTGTCAAAAAAAAAATCACTAGACTTCAAATAAGCTTGGTAAAGTTAGGTCAGCAGTGTCCAGAGTAGGAACTGGACCTCAGATATCATAAAATTTGTTAGAATTTCCTAAAAAACAGTAACTTTTTCAATCACAACTCAGATTTTCCTACTTCCCAGTGGAGAAACTTGGAGGGGGGGCGGAATTTTAAAAAAAGGAAAGAAAAATCTGCTGCTGGACCATAACTCTGACAAGTACAAAAAGGATATTTTTCTGTGACTATGCTATTATGTCTACCATGCATTGGACAATATAAGTAGTCCATCATGTCAGTAGCTTTCCTCAGCTTGCAGTTTATGACATTCTCTGTGGTACTCATTATACAGCCTGCAGCCACTAACAATTGCTGAACATGTTTTTGAAGTGCAGTATTTGAGCTTTTCTTGATCTCTGACAGACATTGGAAATGCTGTCCAAGGAGTCAGCTTATTTAGTCAGAAGATGTAGATATACCTAGTGGTACATATGTATATCTTCCTAGGGTTTTCTTAGAAATGGCAAATCTGTGTTTCAGAAGAAAATATATGCACTTTGCAGCTGGAGGGACAGTATGGATCAAACTTAGGGGATACTGAAGTCTTGGTAGAGGAGAGTCAGACAGATTTGTTTTACAAAGTTTGTTTTGCAGTATTTAACTAGGGAAAGTATCTAATCTGACACTGCAAAATTCTAAAATGGAAACAAGCAGTTAATAAAATTATTCTATGATTCTATGAGATGTAATTGGATCTGTCTAATGTACATGCTGCATGAGTCACAATTTTCTGTAAGCAAATAATTAGTGCATGTATATTTCAAACATAAAGTCTGAAGAGCACATACACTGTCTGCAATATACATTAATGACTATAATATTCTAAATGGGTGTCCAGATATTACTGGAGGAATAAATAAACCTGTAACTGGGAATTGCCAATTTTCATAGTGTTCTACTTAGGGAGTGCAAATATGATATTATGACTGAGGAGCTGTCACTCATGGAGTGTTTTTTTAAATGTTATACTGTATTAGGATGCTTTTATTTTTTACTGCTTCACTGAAGTGAGGTGACAAGTGATATATAGCTGTAAGGGATGGAGGCTGTAACTGAGTGTACAAGCATTAAGAAAATCAGAATAAAAATAAACACTTAATGATGTATTTGTGTGAGAACAGCTAGGCATACATGGCAATGTTTCTTTCTAATATTAATAGGTCACCATTAATGATATTTCCTCTGCTCCAGAATTATGCTCTCTACTCTGAAAATATATGCTCCTCCCTGATAATGCTTTTATTCCCCTTCCTTTAGTATAGATTCTGTTCTTTATTCAGTGCCCTGTAAGTGGCTTCTGCCACTGTAAAAATATTATGTCTCTTGCAAGACCTGCATGATAATGAGTCTGTGTTATAAATGTATGTATATTTTCAAAGAGGTATATAACAAAAAAGATGATTACTAAACATGTCTTCAAATTTAGAAATAATTTTAAGGGTGATCAAATTTTCAGCTGCCATTTATTCATAAAAATATTGTGTCTAAGTTCTCTTATACATTTTGGAAAAGCCCCCATTTGCGTGAACTATTCTATATGCATTCCCTCAATGTAACTACATGAGATTAAGTTTTCAGCTATAAATTCTATTTACATAGAAATATTTGTAAATTATATTGAGAAACTCTGAATTTCTAGAAGCAAATAGATGAGAAAATAAATGACCTACAAGTATCAGTCACTGAGTTGGTAATCAGATCTGTAGCATTGTGTCTTGAAAGAAAATCACAGGATTGCATATTAAATACTTGACATTATTGTCTTTTCTCCCAGAGAGAATATGACTTTCCTGTGCAAAACATTCAGACTCTAGTTTGTGCCCTGTGCTCTCGGTCCTTCAAATTGTTTAAGACTTTAAAATTTAATCAAGGGATTTCTTAATGGAGGCGAAGGAAGAGTAGCATCAGAAATACATTTGACAAAAGGGTAACAAATTTCTACTTAATTATTTACAATGGCTCTATACTGCTACTTAGAGACACAAAGTAGTCAGACTCCTGAGCATCAGATCCAACAGTCTGGAAGGACAAGGGCATCAATTCGTCCTCACATCATGCAAACAGTTTTCAAGATTGCATCTTGTTGATCTTGATGAAATTACAAGCCTAGGATCTGATGCAGCATGCCAGTAATTTATGATCACAGGTCACTCAAAGCTGAATATTTTCAGGGCACATCAAGCCTACTTGTCATTTGCATGCAACTCATTTTATCACCTAAGAGATGTTTTTCATCAGGCCACTGGGCAGATAGTTGCAGTTCTGGAAGGCCTGAATTAAAAAAAAAAAACACAAAAAAAAGCCCAACACCATCTATCACAACATTAAAACAAACATCAACAGAGAATGTAATATTAAAGTAATTAACCTATTATCTTCAGGTCAGGTGTTTGTTATTTTGCCATTTAAAGAATGAAAAACTCTCCCACTTGGCTGCTGATGTTTGAACTGGGCCAGCTGTCTGTTCTTTCTAAATGCTTTTTCAGTTGATTATGAGGCTATGAAGTGTCCTTCTGCTTGTCATTTGGGATTACTCCTAGTTAACTTTATTGCTGAGTAATTTTCCCTATATTGCCTATTTAAAAAAAAAAAAAAAAAAGGCACATTCTGCAGCTATTATATTACATATGCTCACCCTGCAATCTTTTGGATAGGTTTTCTTTTCCAGAGGTATCTGTCTCACTCCTAAGGCACTAGGGGAATCAAAGAGTAAGTCCTTTGATCTTGTTATTTCTAGTGTCATGCCACTCACAGGGATCACAGGGTTCCTGTAAGAATAATAACAATTTAGAAAAAGAAGACATTTAACAATTAGAGGCTAAACAATAGAATGGTGCCAAGCTCCATGCAGGCTTTGTGGAGGAAGTTTAAATATTTGAATAATTCTGAGTATGGGGGAGCAGAGAGCAGTTTGCAACACGAATAGGACTTATTTGTACCACTAGCTTAGGCATGTTCATTCTGTCTGTGGTAGTAATCCAAGTTGACTTTGCAAACAGCTACAAAAAGGAATTAAATCCATTCAATGATAGGCACCTGAGATAAATCAGAAAAAAATCCTCTTGAGAGTTCCCAATCTCAGTCAGATTTAGAGAGAGAATTAAAGGTTCTCTGGTGTTACATGGATCAATCCTGCAACAGGCAGGTGTGGACTGCCAAGTGGGTCAAATCTTTGTTGTGACATACTCAATACACAGGCTTTGTATATCACAATGCACTCTAGCTAGCTATTGTGTTGCAGATGTATTGCTTCTGTTCTATAGAATAATTACAGAAATGTTTACAGGGTCATATAAAAACATTTCACACACAAGTGAAAAGGGATTATGCCTATACTTACAGTAGTTTAAAACAGACTAGGTTCTAAGCATATAACTTGAAATTGTCTCTACTAATGACACCCACGAGAGGCTTTTTCAGCCTGTCCTGCTACCTTGACCCATTTAGACTAGACGACATGATATCAGTCAGATTTCAATCTTAGGCATCAGTCTGGACATCACACCTAAGTCAGGTACAACAACGGAAATTTATTTGAATCACTGTTGTGATTGCACTAGGCATATTTATAGTCTCTGATCTCACTCTCCCCCAGACCCGGAAACAGAGTAGTCCAAAAATGCATGTGAAAACATGTTTACAGAAAAATCAGAGTAAAATTGCAACCTGACCCTGTTCAGACCCATTTATGTAGTTTCATGCAGCTCTTTGGGTAATTGGATGTGGTGCATAGCTTGGACTTTAAGTAATATGGATGTAGCATTTCAGAATACACTCTCTGCTTCCTTTCTTGCTAGTATACCATGCTGCCCTTTGCACAGCCTGTTGCCCTTATGTTTTGTCTGCTTTACCTCACCAGCTTTCACTTTTCAGATACTGTAATTAGACATATTTCTCTCTCCACTTTTTGCTATTCCATGTAACAAAGCAAACAGCTCAACCAAACTTTCTGTCCTGTCATCCTGTCATTAATTCAGAGGAAAAAAAAAATCACCTCTCCTTCCTTACCACTACCAAAATTGTCACACATTTATAACTTGGGTCATATAATTTCCTGCAGAACATTTTCTGCAACATTCAGGGGAGATAAAGGTTCAAGAGTACCCAAGGGTATATGGCCACCTATAGCTGAAATCCAAATTAGTCTATCAGAAGTGTAAGGTTTGTTCCTAGTTCAAACTTAACTTCTAAGTGAAAGACCAAGTATGTTTGGACAAAGAAGTACTTCTAACCTCTAGCAAATGCAAATAGGTATTACAAGAAAAATATACATCTATCAAGCTCTGAGAAGCAGTACCAATTAAACTAACCATAAAAGCTTGACATTTAATGTTGAAACAGGTAATAAGTGAACACAAGTGAAACCTACGAAGGGAGTGAGAAAACTGAAGGTGAGTCATAGCACCTGGAAACATCCATCGATTCCGCACAAGTCTTAAAGGACAAATTACATGCAGATCATAAAAATATAATTATATAATGGATAAAGCAACCTGGGTGCTGCAGTGTCATACATCTGTTATGTAGACTGTTGAATAATTTAGTCACAAATTTTAAAATTAGAATATGTTACAAAGGTCCATTTATATTGCATGAACCACTGTTGAATTAGATAGTATCAAAATGACATCTGTTAAAGGATGTTTATTCCAATAATGGTCAACTATGTTTATACACAGTCACTGCTTTTCTTAATTGTAAGTATTTTAGTGATGTTCTGGAGAGTGAAATCAACAGATGTTATTTAGTATATAGTTCTTCCAGATGGAGGACACTCCTGCTTTAATAGTTTACATCAGCCTTTTATTTTTTTTTTCCCAATCAATATATTTAAACCATCACTACGAAACTCTGGGTTTTATTTTCTTGCAACTATCAAGTCAGAAAAGACCTATTGTAAATGTTTCTATTTGCCCTCAGAAAGATGAGAAACACCAAAGCCTTAATCCTGCAAATTTGTACTTAATTATGTTACCCATCTGATTTCCTTTGGTGTTCCCCAGGGAAAGCCTTGGAATTTGTGAAACTATTGAAAAGAAATGGGCCCTGTATCTTACCAAGTGTCACAGTCTGCCTGGATGAGCAAAGAGCTTCTGGACACACTGTCACGCATAAAGGAACTCTACGAGGAGTGGAAGAAAGGACAGCTGAAATGAGGACTATGTAAGGAAGCTGCCTAAGCAGCAAGAGAGCTGGTTAGGAAAGCTAAAGCTCAGTTTGAATTAAATCTAGCCAGGAAGATCAAGTGGAACAGCAAAAATTTATGTAGGCATGTTTACAATGAAAAGAAGACTAGGGAAGATATGGGCCCCCCTCAAGAAATGGGTGAAATGGTGACAAGTGACATGAAGAAGGCTAAGATTCTTAATGACTTCTTTACTTCAGTCTTCACTGGTAAGGACTCCAGTCACCTTCCCAGAGCCATGGAAGATAATAGCAGGGGCTGGAAGTAAGAACTGCCCATTGTGAGTGAAGATGACATTCACAACAACCTGATGAATCTGAAAGTGTTCAAGTCCATGGGACCTGATGGGATATGTCTATGGGTACTGAGGGAACTGGCAAATGAGGTTGCTAAACCACTCTTGATTGTATTCCAAAAGTCATGGCAGCCTCAGTCACTTTGAAGTCCCCACTGACTGGAAAAGTAGAAACATAAGCCCAGTTTATAAAAAGGAAAAGAAGGAAGAACCATAGACCCATCAGTCTCACCTCTGTTTCTGGTAAGATCATGGAGATATTGATGAGATAGAAGAATGACAAAGATGTGACTTGGTATAATCAACCAATGGCAAATCATGCCTGAGAAACCCAGTGGCCTTCAACGGAAAGGTCACAACATCAATAGACAAGGCGAAAGCAGCCAACATAATTTATCCAGACTTGAGCAAAGCCTTTGACAATGTCCCACATGACATCCTGATCTCCAAAATCATAAAATATGAGTTTGAAGGATAGACCCTACTTGGTAGACAAAGAACTGGTTTGACAGCCACACTCAAATAGAGGCTGTCAATGGGTCCATGTCCAAGTGGAGGCCAGTGAGAACTGGAGTCCCTCAAAGATCAGTACTGGGACCAGACTTGTTTAACATCTTCATCAGTGACATGAACAATGACACTGAGTGCACCCTCAGCAAGTGTGCCAAGGGCGTCAAGTTGTGTGGTGCCGCAGATAGGCTGGAGGGAAGGGATCCGTCCAGAAGAACCTTGACAGGCTGGAGAGGAGGGCCCAAGCTGACCTCATGAGGTTCAGCAAGACCAAGTGCAAGGTCCAGCATCTGGGTGGGGGCAATCTCAAGTACCAATACAGGCTGGGCAGTGACTGGCTTGAGAACAGTCCTGAAGAAAGGGAATTGTGGGTATTGGTGGATGAGAAGCTCAATATGAGATGTGCACCTGCAGCCCAGAGAGCCAACTGTATCCTGGGCTGCATCAAGAGAAACGTGGCCAACAGGTTAAAGGAGGTGATTCTCCCTCTCTACTCAACTCTGGTGAGACCCCACATTGAGTACTGTGTCCAATTGTGGAAGAATATGGACATGCTGGAGTGTGTCCAGGGAAGGAAGTGCTACAAGGATGATCAAAGGGCAGGAGCACCTCTCCTGTGGAGTCAGACTGAAAGAGCTGGGGCTGTTCAGTCTGGAGAAGAGAAGGCTCTGTTGAGACTTTATTGTGGCTTACAATCAAGCTGGTGAGGGACTTTTTAGGATATCATGTAGTGATAGGACTGGGGGGAATGGAGCAAAGCTAGAAGTGGGTATATTCAGATTGGCTGTTAGAGAGTTCTTCACCATGAGGGTGGTGGAACACTGAAACAGGTTGTCTGCGGAGGTGGTAGAAGCCCCATCCCTGGAGTTTTTTAAGGCCAGGCTGGATGGGGCTCTGAGCAACCTGGTCTAGTGTGAGATGTCCCTGCCCATGGCATAGGGTTGGAACTAGATGATCCTTGAGGCCCCTTCCAGCCCTGAAAATTCAATGATTCTATCATCTTTATTTTTAAATTTGCCATGCTTATGTGTCCTTACTAGAAAAAGACACAAAGCCTTCTGAAACAGTGAGTGGAGAATAAACTTTCCTCTTTGATGGCAGGATATAGAAGGATGTCTTATGCAGCATATTGCATTTTACTAATACAACATATGGTATTATCCTATAAGAATTGTATTGGCCATTCTTTATTGATACTATTTATACTGATTAAAATATAATAACTCTTATATTCTTTTAGTGAATGCCATCTTCATAATACGGTGTAAAACAGTCTTTCAAGATGCTGACAGACTCTTTAATTAGCATTTTCAAAGTAATAAAAGGCTTTACATCTGACCCTTTTGGTTCAGAAAGCAACAACCCTTGGCACAGCACTGTTGCAAACAGTTACCAGTAAGTACTTTCCTTATTGAAGTCTAATTACAGAGATTTGTATTGCCTTCCAAAATACAAACCTATATTCATTTTGCTGCAATATTACTGTCAATCTCAGCACAGCTGTGAAATATAACAGCCCAGCTTCCTGTACTAATGATGAAAAGAGCTTTAATTAAAAGAAAAAATATATATATTGGAGACCAGATTTTGCAGTTGATATTAGGATGACTTCCACATTTTGTCACCAGGTAACTACTTGAACCACCTTCTGCTTTAGAGCTCAGTGAATCAAGTTGACATTGCGGGCTTCCGGATAGGTACTTAGGCATGGATGCACACAGCTTTTTTTTCTCACACTCCTGCCTCAAAACACAAGGTTGTATCTCCACCCTTCTGTCCTTTGATGGGTACTCTCCAGCCGAAATCCATCTGTTTATTCACTACCAGCATTCTCAAAAGACACCTTTAAAAGATTCTTTTTTGTGTTTTTTAGAGATACTAACTAGCACTTCTAAAAAAAATTAAATCCATTTTTCTGCACCCCAGTCTTGACAGTGCATGCCCTCTACCTTATGCCTAATTTGACGATCCTCATTGAGCAAATATTGACTTTTATCCTTTGCACTTCTTGACTGAACAGTGAACGTTCCTCTGTTTCATGTTTTGTCTGTGCTCCAAAGTCCTTGCTAATATAATTATTGTAGCAATGTATCCAAGACTTTCCAAGAGCTATTTTCTATCTCATGTCTGAACTGAATGCATACCAAGTATAAATCATTAAAGAATTGCAGTGCTAACAGAGCTCTGTATTTTGTAAACTGAACTGAAGAGGAGTATATGGGAAAAAAACAGAACAACTTTTATTTGTGATATTAAAATTTCTGACATTGAACTCATCCCTATTATTAAAATTATGAGAGCTCTTTTATCTACTTGTCTGATATATATGTGTGTGTGTGTGTATGTTGTGTTTATAAGTATGCACACACAGAGAGAACAGGAAACACACAGGAAACAGAAAACATGAAGTATGTGCTCAGGGTACAAATTCCTGAGAAGAATCCTTCAGGTTATGCAGTTTGCAGTATGTTACTGTCTTTGAAAGTAGATATTATACACCATACATATTGACAGTGACAAAAGTTGCAGGAAGAAAGATGGTGGTCTTTGAGAAGGAGGGAATGGAAACATCCAAATATGTTTCTGGTGCAGACAGGGGTTTTAGCAGTAAATTGCATCTTTGAAAAATATACGAAGATCTCATTTGCATCCTGCTACAACGTGGAAGACTCAAATTTTAAGCCTGTGAGAGAGTTTAACTTAAAAACTGTCTTATTAGTGTTAGAACTAGATGCCTGGTTGATAGAAAGAAATATGCATCAGTGTATTGAGTTTAAGCCAGCTACCCTGAGCCCAAAAGCCCAATTAAAAACTCAATCTGATTTGGAAGTAAGAAGGGTATAAAACTTTAACAACAAATAGGAGGAAAAGGGTTTTTTTACAGAAGGTGGGAGAAAGGGGAAACAAACTCCAGGATATGGGGAATGAGGGAAAAGGACACAGAGACTGGGGAGAAGGGGAGAAAGGGAGAAATACAACCGCAGCAGGCAATTGAGTCCCAAGGCTGAGTTCGATAGTTTTGGTGCTGAAGGAAAGCAGGATGCAGGAATTTTATGGTGAAAAGAATTAGTCCCAGTTCCAGAAGAGAATAATGATGCCCTCCATGCGGTGGCAGAGAGCATGTGGTCTAGCAGCAGAGAGCAGCAAGCAGTTGCTCAAGCACCAGGACGAGGAAAAGAGAGAGAGAAACAAGACGGTTCCCCTCTTTTATAGCCAAAGTCCCAGCAGGAAGTGGGAGTGGATAACCATGACACCTGGGAAAAAGGGTCAGACCACCCTTTGGAGGGAGTCAGGGGGTTCCTGGATGGGCTTAACCCTCTACAATCAGTTATAAAACAGGTGTTTAAGATTAGCAGTATTGCTAACTTCAGGGGTCAGACCATAAAATACATGTCTGTGAAAGAGTTAAATAGACAATAAGATATCATGAATACACTACGATCCATGTTTGTAGCTAATACAGCAAGCTAAATACCATGACAGGTAAATCACTGACAATCCTATGTCTTACATAAATGTCAGAGTATAGGTAAATTATCCAAATAGGCTGTTGAGCTGTTCTGTGAGTCATTCCAGTTAAGCCCTGCTGTAGGAGAGGGAAGGTAGATGGTGCATGCTACAGGTACTGACAAAATCCATTCTTATCTTCTTCCTCATCCAGGATACTTTTAGCTAATCCCCAGTTAAATGATATCCTGAGTGTAAAACCCTCCTATACTGCATTTTAAATTATCATATAGTCATAGAAACATCTTGTAGCTATGCATCATATAGGTAACACAGTAATTATTATATTGAATTAGAAGCACCATAATCATGGTACAAATGATGAATAATTTGACATTTTTGCAACCCATACCAATGTACAGTGTTTCTAAATTTTAGGCCTCAGGAACAAACTATGATTTTCACAAGGATTTTTCACATGGCCAAGGTCTGACATTCTCATAGGCACCAGTTGTAGACAGCAGTCCAAATAATATAAAATAGAACTGAAATAAAATATATGAGAGCATGAGGGAGAAATAAAGATGTCTCTAGGCACAGATTTTTTTTTTTATATGCAAGAGTTACAGTAAAACTCTGCTGAACACTGCATAGGATGGCCTTAATTGTAACTTTGCTGCATTAAATTCTAAACAAGAAAGACATCAATGATTTGTGTACTATTGTTTATTTAGTACAGGTTCATAGCCTTTGTTATACTTCAAAACATTATTTGCTGCTTTCTAGATTTGGATTACTCTCTCAATCTTCTTCCAACAGAAATCTACCAGCTGTGACTGTCAGTAATTCCTCTTTTTGTCATACCAAAACATGTAGTGCCATATCCAGAGATAAATTAGTCTGGTGGGTTCAAAGATTGGAGTCAGCAAAGTTAAAGAAGGAATGAATTACCTAAGAGTAGAACAACGAGGCTGAGAAAAGACCCATGCTGAGAGTGCTGTGGCACTGATAGATGTACAATGTAATCAGCATAACAAAAATAAATGCTGTACTTTCATCTGAAGAGACTCCAACACTTCTGTCAAAACAATATAAATGAAAACTGCATCATTTTAAAATTTCCAGACTTCTACCTTCTCACAAGTTAAAGTACCACTGAGCATTAAAATTATCTCAAATTTTAAAAGACTTTTACTTTGGGTTTTGGTTGGGTTTTTTGTTAGGGTGGGGGTTTTTTTGTGTTTTTTTTTTTTTTTCCTATTAGCCACAACAGATACATGCTTTGGATACCTAAAAGAAGATATATCCAGTTGTGAAAAAATAATTATGCTATATTTAAGAGAAAACATATTTTACATATCTGTCAGCTTTGGAGATCAGTTGCAGAGATGGTATCTTTATGGGCTCAAAAATTATGTCCATGACATAAAGATCTATACTGGCCTATGCTCAGTGGGAATGTACTGCATTTTTGGATGGAGAATTTCCTCTTAGCATTGAGAAAGAAAGACATATCTACAATTTTATAGAAAGAAAGCTGATATATTTGAAAAATGAAGACAAAAGCCTCATGAACTGAAATAAAGGCAGGGAGATTTCTTAGCAATTACTTGCACAGGTAAACCTATGCAGACCCAGCCAGAGTAGCTCAAGCAGCTCCAACAGCTCTCGCAGCTCTATCTAATCTATGTTTGGGTTACGACTCTTAATTTTTTTTTTTTCCAGTAAAGCTATGAGTGAAGCAGCATCATCAGTGTTACACCAGTCAGTCTAACCTCTGTGCTTGGTAAGATCATGGAGAAGATCCTCCTGGAGTCACTACTAAGACAGAAGAATAGTGAAGAGGTGATTGGGTCCAATCAGCATGGCTTCACCAAGGGCAGATCCTGCCTAACAAACCTGGTGGCCTTATATGAACAGGTCACAACATTAATAAATGAGGGGTGAGCAACTGATGTCATTTACCCGGACCTGAGAAAAGCCTTTGACACTGTCCCGCACCACATCCTGGTCTCCAAGCTGGTGAAACAGCTGGACATGGAACTACTGGAGAGAGTCCAGAGGAGGGCCACAAAGACGATCAGAGGGCTGGAGCACCTCTGCTATGAGGACAGGCTGAAAGAGTTGGGGCTTTTCAGCCTGGAGAATAGGAGGCTTCAAGGAGACCTTATAGTAGCCTTCCAGTATCTGAAGGGGGCCTACAGGAAGGCTGGGGAGGGACTATTCACAAGGTCTTGTAGTGGCAGGATGAGGGGGAATGGGTTCAAATTGGCGGAGGGGAGATTTGAATGAGATGTTAGGAAGAAATTCTTCACAGTGAGGGTGGTGAGGCACTGGAACAGGTTGCCCAGGGAGGTTGTGTCTGCTCCCTCCCTGGATGTGTTCAAGGCCAGGCTGGATGAGGTCTTGAGCGTCCTGATCCAGTGGGAGGTGTCCCTGCCTGTGGCAGGGGGTTGGAACTGGATGATTTTTGAGGTCTCTTCCAGCCTAGACCATTCTATGATTCTATGATTCTATGAAACATGGGTTTGATGGGTGGACCACCAGATAGATAAAGAACTGGCTTGTTGGCCACACCCAAAGAGTGGCTGTCAATGGGTCCATGTCCAGGTGGAGACCACTGACAAGCAGAGTCCCTCAGGGATCAGTTCTGGGACCAGTCTTGTTCAATATCTGTGTGGGCGACATAGACAAAGGCATTGAGTGCACCCTCAGCAAGTTTGCTGATGACACCAAGATGTGTGGTACAGCATACTTGCTGGAGATCAGGGATGCCATCCAGAGGGACCTGGACAGGCTGGAGAGGTGGGCCCAAGCCAACCTCATGAAATTTAACAAGGCCAAGTGTAAGGTCCTGCATATGGATCGAGGCAATCCCAAGCACAAATACAAGCTGGGAAGTTACTGGCTAGAGAGTAGCCCTGGGGAGTGGGACTTGGGGTTGCTGATGGATGAGAAGCTCAACATGAGTCAGCAGTGTGCACTTGCAGCCCAGAAAGCCAACCAGATCCTGGGCTGCATCAGGAGAAGTGTGGCCAGCAGGTTGAGGAAGGTGATTCTCCCTCTCTACTCCACTCTGGTGAGACACAACCTGGAGTACTGCATCCAGTTTTGGAGCCCCTATTCCAAGAGGGATGTGGACATGCTGGAGCGTGTCCAGAGAAGGGCCACAAGGATCATCAGAGGGCTGGAGCACCTCTCCTATAAGGACAGACTGAAAGAGTTGGGCCTGTTTAGCCTGGTGAAGAGGAGGCTCCCAGGTGACCTTATTGTGGTCTTCCAGTATCTGAAGGGGGCCTACAGAAAAGCTGGGAGATACTTTTTAGGCTATCAGGTAGTGACAGGACTAGGGGGAATGGAGCAAAGCTGGAGGTGGGAAGATTGAGACTGGATGTGAGGAGGAAGTTTTTCAGCATGAGAGTGGTGAGGCCCTGGAATGGGTTGCCCAGGGGGTGGTTGTGGCCACTTCCCTGGAGGTGTTTAAGGCAAGGCTGGATGAGGCTGTCTAGCCTAATCTAGGGTAGGGTGTCCCTGCCTATGACAGGGGGTTGGAATTAGATGATCCATGTGGTCCCTTCCAACCCTGACTGATTCTATGATTCTATGATTCCTTTCTCAGCATATAGTCTAATTTATCATTGAGATGTGCTACAAAACAAATGATTATGTATTTGTAGAAATACAGAGCTGGACCAGCTGTGAAAAGTGATGGTGCCTTTCAATTACATATGTTATGCAACTGATAATACAAAATAACTCATCCAGCTTTAGTAAATGTAATCATAGAATCATAAAATGGTTTAGGCTGGAAGAGACCTCAAAGATCATCCAGTTCCAACCCCCGCCATAGGCAGGGACACCTCCCACTAGATCAGGTGGCTGAAGACCTCATCCAGCCTGGCCTTGAACACCTCTGGGGGGGAGCAGCCACAACCTCCCTGGGCAACCTGTGTCATTGTCTCATCACCCTCACTGTGAAGAACTTCCTCCTAACATCCCATTTAAATCTCCCCTCTGCCAGTTTAATCCCATTATTCCTTGTCCTGTCATTACAAGACTTTGTGAATAGTCCCTCCCCAGCCTTCCTGTAGGCCCCCTTCAGATACTGGAAGGTTACTATACGGTCTCCTCAAAGCCTTCTCTTATCCAGGCTGAAAAGCCCCGACTCTTTCAGCCTGTCCTCATAGCAGAGGTGCTCCAGCCCTCTCATTATCTTCATGTCCCTCCTCTGGACTCTCTCCAGCAGTTCCATGTCCTTCTTTTGCTGCAGGCTCCTGAAGTGCACACAGTACTCCAGGTGGGGTCTGACGAGAGTAGAGTAAATGGGGAGAATCACCTCCCTTGCCCTGCTGGCCATGCTTCTCTTGATGCAGCCCAGGACATGGTTGGCTGTCTGGGCCATGTGTGCACACTGCTCATGTTGTGCTTCTCATCTACCCAGACCCCCCATGTAATTCCCAAAGTACTTTGCTTCCACANTTTTTTTAAATAAATGCAGTATCAGCATTGTGATATAGACCTGTCTCAGCTAGTATTTCTGCCCTCCATTTCTGAATACTGTCAAACTGTCTGTCTAATGCTTTCTGAATTTCTGAAATAGATGATACTATAGAGCTGTGGTAGCTATGCCATGGCTAAGGTTGTAAGTACCTTCCATTATAAGCTCAATTAGGCCCTTCTATCTAATTTTAACATCAGACCGCTCTATTAGAAATTTCTCTTGTGTAGTGTTCTGAAAGAAGATGATTTTTTTTTCCCTAGAAAGTTTGAGGGTAATTGGACAAGGCATTTGTGAGATTTGAGAAGCTGTAAAATCAGTGGTAATTTGCATTTGTTACATTATCCTAATGTATTTCAGAACAGCATATCCCCAAAACAGCAAGTAGAAACGGCGAATGTGGTTTTATTCTCCTGCTTCACTGAGGAGTGAGGAGTTTATGATCTTTACAGGACTAGACAGAACTACCAGAGCTAGGGAAAAAGAGCTTAAAATGTTCCCAGGAGCTGGGATGCTGTCAGAGCTTTTGTTTAGCAGGTACTCAGCAAAAGCAGGTCTTCAGAGCAATGTCCTACCTGAGAATATTTTAAAGGACAGAATTAGAAAGATTAATAATTACAACATTAGAAAGATTAATTAGTTAGAAGGAAAGATGAAGAAAACCTAACGTTCTCATATAAAGTACCAACACCTCATTTCTTTCTCCTACTCTTAATCACCATCATGCAGCTTCCAGGTGTAGTTCAAATACTATGTATTGACCCAGATTTTTAGGTCATGTTCACCTACTAAGTAATAAAACACAGCTGCTAAAATATGATGCTACAATATAGATACCACAAAGTACTGAAAAAATTATCATAAATTTAAGCAAAAATAAATCACACTTTTATGATGTGCATTCTCTCTACCCCCAGCTTATGGGATATTCTTACTAAGGTTCTTAGAACACACACACATATATATATATATATTACATAGGTTTATATTTATTATCACAGGTAATTAATATACTTTCTAATGTAAATTTTATTTTCTTTGAAACTAAGAAAGATAGATTTAGAGCAAATGCTCTAAGTCTGTAAACTGGGTAATGAAACAGGTTTTACAAGTTGAAAGCCAGAATTTCTCTCAAATTTGCATGCAGATAAAAGGTTATATTAAACACACTATTCTTCAATATTAATATTTTATCTAACTTACTGTAGGTTTTAATGTACTGTGCTTCATATACCTTTCACTATTATTTATAGAAGATGTAATTATGTCATGGAGCTGAGACCAGTTATTAGTCTAGCTAGTATGGGAGGCATGGAAAAGAAACTATTTCACTTAAATTCAGTCACCTAAAATTTAGTCACCATGTCCAAAGTAGTTGTCAAAAGAGTCAGAGATTGAGGTTCAAATACCTCAAAGAAGTGATTATCTGTTTCAGTGGTTTAGGGCATAAAGATGGGATTGGTAGACATGACTAAGTTTGACCTATAGACACCCTTTTGGAGCTGCTGAAAGCAACACAAGGTTCACCAGGATATTTTAAATGTCACTAGATTAGATGTTTTGCAAACTGTATTCCACCCAGCTGTCAAGTTTAAACTAAATACAAACTTCCTTGATGTGCAGCCTGGACAGCCAACTGTGTCCTGGGCTGCATCAAGAGAAGTGTTGCCACCAGGGCAAGGGAGGGGATTCTCCCCATTTACTCTGCTCTCGTCAGACCCCACCTGGAGTACTGTGTGCACTTCTGGAGCCCCCAGCACAGGAAGGACATGGAATTGTTGGAGCAAGTCCAGAGGAGGGACATGAAGATAATCAGAGGGCTGGAGCACCTCTGCTATGAGGACAGGCTACAAGAGTTGGGGCTTTTCAGCCTGGATAAGAGAAGGCTTCAAGGAGACCTTATAGTAGCCTTCCAGTATCTGAAAGGGGTCCTACAGGAAGGCTTGGGGGGGACTATTTGCAAGGTCTTGTAATGACAGGATGAGGGGTAATGGGTTTAAACTGGCAGCGGGGAGATTTAAGCTAGATATTAGGAGGAAGTTCTTCACAGTGAGAGTGGTGAGACACTGGAACAGATTGCTCAGGGAGGCTGTAGATGCTCCCTCTCTGGAGGTGTTCAAGGCCAGGCTGGACAAGGCCTTGAGCTACCTGTTCTAGTGGGAGGTGTCCCTTTCTATGGCGGTGAGTTGGAACTGGAATGATCTTTGAGGTCCCTTCTAACCTAAACCATTCTATGATTCTAAGACTTATGTGAGAATATTGCCAGCCACTCTCACAGATGTAAAGCATAAGCTGAACAGGTGAGTTTGATGACCATGTGACTTCTTTTTTTAAAAATTACATTGCCTAGAGAAGAGTTAGTACAAGTCTGTCCATCTGTGTTGTAGATGTAATATAGTTATTCACCATGATACAATGAAGGTATAAGGAGTGACTTCTACATCAAGAAGAAAAAGCACAGGCCATTCTGAGTCCTTAATGTGCGAAAACATTACTATTTGGCAAAATAATAGATGATGTTCTAAAAACATGTTTTTCGGTCGCATCAGTTTTAAGTATATGCTTGAATTTAGCAATTGCCAAGCTTATTCTGAATGAAAGCTTAAAAGATGAAGGATAAACATAAAAGAGATAAAAAGAAATCACTGGGGAAAAAGAGAAGAAAGCTAAAAATATTTTCTCTCTGGAGTAATACATTTTCTTGGAAATACATAATGATCTAACTACAATGACGTTGCTCTTACAATGAAAATTTGTTCTTAAATGATTTAGCAATGGCAGTGCATGATGAATAAATTATACATGAAGATTAAGTAAGGCAGCATTAGAGTGGCAACTGCAACTTTTTTTTTTTTTTCCAAACAGAATTAAGTTGAGGGTACTTTAATGAACAATCTGATGTCTGAAAAAGCTGTGAACAATCTAATAACTCCAATGCATGAATCTAGTGTTACACAGATAATTTCACAGAACTCCCCTGTATTTATAGTTGTGTTCTAACTAGAACTGGTATTATTTTATGCACCATATGGAAGGAGTCCTTAAGATGTTATTTTTCTTGTTAAGATTGCAGATTTTTGGAAAGGCTGAGATGCTTCATTCAAATTTTGCCAACCAGTATTTCCTTTTAATCTGCAAATTATGCCATATCATGGTTAAAACATAGTTACAGGTCTTCGTACTTCATGAACTACTACAGCAGTTAGCATTAACCAGTTGATTTAGTCTAAGCATTTTCTGTATTGGGAAAGAATTTCATGTAGAGATATTAAGTCCTATTTACAATTATTCTTTTAATTTAAGAAACCATTCAAGTCTTGTATCTTAGTGATGCTGATAACCAGCTGATGGATTTAATATTTTCAATTATGGGGATGTCCTGTATGCAAATGTTAATAGAAAAAAGAAATGCTCCTGGTTTGCTAATTTTATTTTATTTCATAGTATCACTCATCTTTCTTTAAACAATTCTAACTACTACCTCGTATCAAAAGACTAATAAAAGCATTTCAGATCAGTTTTTAATGACAGATCTTTTTAATGATTGCTATCCATAGTACAGAGATTTTGTTTGTTAACCTGACACAGAAAATCAGCTATATTTTTTCCTTTAATCCTCTCCTGCAAGCAAATCAAATGACAAAGAATATCAGGTAGGAAAATTGTAAAAATAGCCTGAGATACTACGGTTATTTAAAATAACATATATTAGATAGACATTAAAAATTATTAAATCCCTTTTCTTTTGTCATTTGGTGTAAGCAACCAAATGCATTTCATTTTAGTCTGCGGGGTTTTATTGTCTGTATAGTGAATGAAACTGAAAAAAGGCAGGGCAGACAACTCCTCATTCAGGAAACAAATATGCTCACTGAGCCGCAGATCCTGCCTCAAATGAGCTCTCATTTTTCACTTTTCTTACACATCTAAGAGGCATTAAGCAATTTTTCCTATGAAGAGGGTTTCTTTCCCAATCCAACAGAAATACTTTCCTTGTATAGTGTCAAAATAGCAAGCTTCCTTTAGAAAAGTATAAGCTGAGGAGATGGTACATGCCAAGTTATATGTGGGTAAAAGCCTATTGTAAAAATTTTGCCTGTGAAATATCCTCTGACTGCAAGAATCTTGGACATGGATAGAGAAGGGATTTTTTACTTGTTTTGGTTTAGTTTGTTGGGTTTGTTTTTTTTGTTTGTTTGGGAGTGGGTTTTGGGGTTTTTTTGTTTGGGTGGGTGTTTTGTGGTTGTTGGGTGGTTTTTTTTTTTTGTAGGTTGTTTTTCTTCTGCCAGTAATGGATGATTGAGAGTTTTGATCTTTTTTTGTAAATCTTCACTTTGTAAGAGGATGTTAGAAAGTGATGCATGATCTGTGAAATGCAGGGTCATATACAGTAGATGCTCTGTAGACCCTGTACAGGACACCTGTCTACAATTGATAGGGTTTGAACTGAAGTATTTACAAGTCTTTTTCCATCCTACGGACCTACTATTTGACCTCTAGATGATAGCAAGTAATATCAGTTCTAAAGATTATGCAGTTTATCTCTAATACGTAGAAAATACCTGTGTGCAAGTTTTCAGTCCTATCACTGCACCATGCTTCTGAAGAAATCCCTAAATTTAAAGAATTGAAGCTCTGATGAATTACCTGAACTAGAGCTGAATCTGAAGAGACAATCTGGCATTGATACTGAGGAATGTGAAATTCTACACCTGAAGAAGGATGAGAAGATAGTTGGCTATCAGTGCTAATTAAAAAGAATTTTTACTATAAGACACAGAACTGTACTGCTCTGTATTTCATTGCTGAACATGTTCTTCATTAAAAAAGAGATAGCATTCTTGTTTATTTCAGTGACTGTTGACTAAAGTCCTGAGAGGACACTTGTGACACTCTTTAAATACAGGATATGCTTTCTCTACAGCATAAACTTCCAGTTACTGTTTTCAGAAGACATTATGTCTTAAAGAAATTACAAATTAAAGTTTAGTCTCAGACATGATAATTGAGCCATATAAAGCAGAGAATGCATGAAAAGGAAGTGCCATAGCAAGAATACAAAAACCTACCCCATACATGATACCTTTCTCTCTGACAAGGCACTTCTTGAGAAATACTGAATGATACCTTAAGTAAATTAGCATGAATTATAGTCATGGGGAGCAGAGGGAAACAAAGATGCTACACTTGCGTTTCTTGCTTTAAAGGTTATTTCTAATTTTTCATCTGATCTCCTTAATGAGATCCCTGTTGTCACCCTAGACACACTTGCCTGTATCAACAAGTGACAGTTTGAACCCCAAACTTCAAATGTTAGCAGATAATTACTAGGTATACGAATCATAAAGAAAAAAAAAACTATCTGCAAGTGTTCAGAGAATTCAAAATGTTCAGGACCAAGTGATCCGTTCCTGAGTTTTAAATGTTAATTTTATACAGCTAATTTTCAAAATAAAAGTATATATGCTCCAACATGCGTGCAACTCCAAATATTTTTGAGTGTGAAAGATAGCATTACTAGGTAACATTAGCTCATAAAGACTTTGGTAAATTGTTTGAGAATTGTCAAAAAAACAAAAGTCAGTTGAATTATAGCAAGATTTGCTGAGAATCTTCTTTCCAGGATGGCTGTGCTGTGTAATAAACCTCATAGTCCTTGCCCACCAGTTAACCACAGGAAGGGACCTGGTGAAGGGTATGGGAGCTTTCTCTAGTCATCCACTTAACTTTCATCCACAACAGCACATATATCAGTGATTCAAGGCCATGCACCCAGGCCACCTTCTACTATGTACACGAGAATCTTTCCTGGGTTATTCAGTTCATATACAGTGTTTTATAATTGGAGTGAGAGACTGAAAGGAGAAACTCATCTGCAGAAATGCAAGGATATTTCATGGCCTGGAGGAAATAGTGTATGTCAGAAGACATGCAAAGAAGAGCCTTGGGCTTTTCTACAAGCCTTTTCACAGAACTTAAGGATGCTCACCAGTCATGAAAAAAATGAGACAGAGGTATCTGCAAGAATTCTTTTACGTGATCTGGTTTTCCATTCACACAGCATAGCATGTTTATATGTGTCTCTGAAGACTGACTGTAAACTCAGAATGTACTGCTATGTTTTTGTGGAAAATGGTGTATACAAGAGAGTAGAGGTTGTCACCAAAGAGGGCAATGACACCAAGCATTGTTACATCCTGCTTATGTGAAGCAGTTACAAAAAGAGATACCTGTGCACTGAAACGGTGACAGAGATTATATCTACACTGCTAAATGCACCAACCCCAGGGACTGATTCATGCCTACCAACCAAGAGGTACTGCTCCACACTGCTGAGCACTAGTGCAGACTGGCTATATCTACAATGGGGAGAAATCAGTGCTGGATTGTCTCTGAGACTCATCAAGGCAAGCTGTAATGATTTTTTTTCCTTTCTTCCCAGGACAAGGTCAGTAATGTGAGGGCTCTGGCGCAAACGGTCTTTCTCCACCATGGAAGTGAGACCCAGCAGTGTAGTCAGGGCAGGAGAGAAACCTGCTTCACACTTGTCTACCCCACTTTAAAAAAAAAAAAAAGCAAACAAAAAAACAACCCACAACAACAACAAAACAACAAAAGAACAATCTGGATCTGTTTGAATGCTGGCTGCTTGATGCATCGTGAGCTTCAGCATGAATTCACGCAGTCTGGTCTGACAAGGGACCTGCACACTGGGAAAGATCTTGGAACCTAAATTGATTTATACCAGAGGTGCATTCACAGTAGGCAGTGAGGAAACATTCAAGCTAAGAGAAGTTTAGGAATACATACACTTGTGTGTATCTGGGGAAATCGCACCTGGAATAGTTAATAACTAATTATCCTTTCAACACATATCCTTTTCTTTTTAATTCAGTCTTTCTTAACACAAAGTGATTTCTTTTCTGTGATGATATGAAGTCAAGTTTAATCCCACCAGAACAGGTACTAAGCCTTAGAGAGGAAACAGTGATTATTATCACTTACAGTATTTTATAACAAGGAACAAGAGCTTTTTAGATTTATCTTTTTTTTTATCTTACAAAATATCATGACATAGTAACCATATTTTCTCGCTTTGCCTTTTCAGCATGTATTCAAAATTTCTCTCTGCATTCATCCATTAAGTATTTAGATGTAAGATGATATTCACAACTAAAAAATATTTTGCTCTTTTTATTTTTAAAGTACAATTTCTACATATTAATGCTAAATAGAGATAGGTTCTTCTTATTGAGAATTCTCTGATCAATACAGAAGTTCTACTTGCCAGTAGACAATCTTTCTATGCTTATATCTAAAATGAGATAATAACAATAAGATACCTTCTTTTTAAAGGATGATACACTCCTCTGACACTGTACTCTCTTCTGGCACCAAATGATCATAAATGAGAATGACTTGGGGTGGTATGAAAGAGCAAAGTGAATAATTTAATAAAATTTAACCTTTTTTCTGTGTCAGGTGCCCATAAGTGTCTTAATACTTTCTCAACTATATTCATCACCTTTGACTAATCACTATGTATTTTGTGTGAGTATTTCTCAGATTTTAAATCATTCATTTGAACTGTTTGCTCAACTGCATTATTTCCTTTGATGTAAAATTTCTGTTCAATGAATGGATAAGTGCTAACAAAGTCAAGTATCTGGTGGAAATAGATTAAAAATTAATAATTTACTCTGACAAATATTTGGTATTTAAGCAGTAAACATATTTCTTGTAGTAGGTTTTAAGTAGAATGTTTGCAAATATTGTGACTAAACTAGAAGTAATTTAATAGCTATATTCTGTTTTTTAGGGTAGTCTCCTAGAATGGGAAATCAAATCAACAAAACAGATTAGCCTAATTCTCCCTTCACTCTCAGATAAACACCCCAAAACAAAATCATGCCAATATTAAAAGAAACATGTTTGATATTATTTTTTCCTTTAAAGCAGTTTCTTCTAGTTAGTATTTAAGGTTTTGAGTTAAGTTCTGATGTCTCTGTTTTCCATCTCTTTCTCTAAAGCACTAGCATATACACCGAACAACCTGATCTGAGAAAAGTTATCTATAGCAGCATAGAGGTCAGTCTCACTCCTTGGTCAGGTGTCCTTGGAATAGTACTTTTAAAACTGCAATCTGGTCTTTCTTTTATTTTCTTCTTTTTTTTTTTTTTCTTTTTTACTAGCAAATGTGACAGCCCTTTGCCACCACTCTCATAAGTTCCCTCCTGATTTCAAAGTGTTTCACTACATTTTACATATTATTTCTCTAAAATCTAAAACAAATAATACAGCCATTTACCTGTTCCTTGCTTGTGCAGTATTTCATGATGATAGCAAGTCTTTCCACTGAAGACTGCTGAGATTTTGCAGTGTTTACTAGTACTGTATTGGGTTTGGCTCAGCTGGCATTAATTCTCCTCAGAGCATCACTGTAGTGCTATGTTTTACAGTGCTGTAGCTGGATTTTGCTAACACAACAGTGTTTTGGCTACTGCTGAATTAGAACCCAGGCTGTGCTTTTCCAACATTCCTCACCCCAACAGTATGCTGAGGCAAGCTCTTGAGAGGGGGCTAGCAACACCAGCTAACCCAAAGTGCTCAAAAGGGTATTCCATGCCATATGATGTCAGCTCAGATACATATACTAAAAGAAAAAAGAAAGTGTGGAGATATTCATCTATGATGTCTGTCCTCCAAAGCAAACACTACGCATAGAACGCTGCTTTCTGGGAATGAATGAAGATCATCTGCTGATGGGAAGTAGAAAATAACATCTCTGCTTTTGCTTCTGCAAGCGGTCTTTAATTGTGCTTCAAAATATTACATTGCTTCTACTTGTGTTGGTTTGAGCTAATTGGAGAATTTGAGTGAGAAATTAGACTATTGGCTGAGAGAGGTAACCACAGTGTGTCACTTCACCAAGTTTTACTGAGAAAGAGAAAAAATGTTGTTTTTAAGAACTGTTCTGAAAACAACCAGATAGCAGATGGTTTCTGTCCGTTCTGAGCTGCTGCTGCTTCTCTTGCATGGTCTCATTTCTCTTTGTCTTGGTAGCTAATTCAGAGTAAAATTACTAACTCTTTTCTATCACTAATCCCCCTGACCGCTCTACTTCAGCTTATCTGCAGCATCAACTAGTGGTGAGATAAGACTGGGGAAGGGGGGAAAGGTGGTAGGGGGGGTTTGGTTACCCTCTTTTGGGGATTTTGGTCTCTGGAAGGGGTGTGGTGTCTGTATTACCTTTTCACTCTATATATCTGTAAATATCTGTTATACCTTGTAAATATTTGCTTGTACATTGTGCATTGATGTAAATATAAAGCTTCATTTATTAACTTCCAGTGTCTTCAGTCCTAGCCGGGGTTTATAAAAGGGGGCGGGGGGCAGGTAACTGCTAAACCACTACACTACCTTATTTTACCAGCCTCTTGTTATATTTTCCTCTCTTTCCTGTCTATCTAAGAAGGGGAGTGATAGAGCAGCTTTGGTGAGCATTTGGCCCCCAGCCAGAGCCAAGCCACCACAAGTACCTACTGCTTTCTTACTCCTTTTCTTCAAGCTGAACCCATTTGTATTGCACATGGACTCAGTCAAGCATACACAAGATTGAATTCCTCCAGCTGTTACTACCGTGCTTGACCAAGGAGAAATAGCTCATGTATTAGTGTGTCATGTGTCCTCCACCCCTGGCCCCCACAATGCTTTCCCTCTTTTTGTAACTGTGATGCTTGTGGCATTAATTTTCTTTAAATCGTTTGTTCAGAAAGTTGTCAAGTTTATTTCACTGTAAATGTCAAATTCACCATAAAGCTAGATATGGATATCTGCAACTGATAGAAAGTAAAAGAAACAGAGACTGAGACAGGTGATTCATTGAATGTACTGTATGTACAAGAAGGCAGATACTGCTGCTGCCAGCTGACATCTGACAGCCTCTAAGTGTTGTTCAGTTTCTCTTTTTGTAGGTATATTCACAATCAGTGACTTGGTTGCTGTGTTGCTGTGACTTAGTTCCTCTTTCCTTTCACACCTTTTATTTTATCCTTATCATAAAATCATAGAATGGTCTGGGTTGGAAGTGACCTCAGAAGGCCATCCAGTCCAACCCCCTGTGCAATAAGCAGAGGCATCCTCAATTAGATTAGGCTGCTCAGAGCCCTGTCAAGCCTCACTAGGCTCAGAGCCCTGTTGAGCTCCTATCTCCAGAGATGGGGCCCCAACCACCTCTCTGAGTAACCTCTTCCAGAGTTTCACTACCCTCACAGTAAAGAACCTGTTCCTAACATCCAATCTAAATCTACATTTTTTTCTAATTTGAAGTAATTTCTCCTTGTCCTATCACCACAGGCCTTTGCAAACAGTTTCTATCCTTCTTGTAGGCCCCCTTCAGGTAACTGAAAGGCAGCTACTAGGTCTCCCCAAAGCGTCCTCTGAACAGCTCCAGCTCCCTTAGTCTGTGTAGCAGAGGTGCTCCAACACCCTGATCATTTTTGTGACCCTCCTCTGGACTCATTCCATCAAATCCACATCCTTCCTATATTGAGGGCTCCAGACCTGGACATAGTACTCGAGGTGAGGTCTCACCAGAGCAAAGTGGCAGAATCGTCTCTCTGGATCTGCTGGCAACATATCTTTTAATGCAGCCCAGGATGTCATTGGCCTTCTGGGATGCAAGCACACAATGTCTGCTCATGTCCAGCTTCTCATCCATCAGCACCTTTAAGTCCTTTCCTGCAGGGCTGCTTTCTAACACCTCATCCCCCAGTCTATATTGGTAGTGAGAATCATTCTAGCCCAGGTGAAGAACCTTGCACTTGCTCTTGTTGAGCCTCATGAGGTTCACCTGGGCCCACCTCTCTAGCTTGTTCTGGTCCCTCTGGATGACATCCTGTCCTTCTGGTGTATTGGCAGCACCACTCAGCTTGGTGTCATCTACAAACCTGCTGATGGTGCACTCCATCCCACTGTCTATATCATTGATAAAAATATTAAACAGCACAGGTCCCAGTATGGACTCCTGAGGGATACCACTTGTCACTGCTCTTCATCTGGAATGCAAGTCATTGAACACTACCGTCTAGATGTGACCATCCAGCCAATTCCTCATTCACTGAACAGTCCACCCATCAAATCCACATCTCTCCAATTTGGCAAGTAGGATGTTGTGAGGGATTGTGTCAAAGACCTTGCAGAAGTCCAGATAGATCACATCCATAGATCATCCCTTATCCACTGATACAGTCAGTTTATCATAGAAAGCCACTAGGTTAGCCAGGCAAAATATGTCTCTGGTAAAGCCATGCTGGGTGTCTTGAATCACCTTCCTGTCCTCCATGTGCCTTAGCATCAGATCTAGGAGAATCTGTTCCATGATCTTCCCAGGCACAGAGGTGAAGGTGGAGTCCTCCTTTCTGCCCTTTCTAAGAATGGATGTAATGTTTCCTTTCTTCCAGTCCCCAGGGACTTCACCTCATTGCCAGGACTTTTCAAATATCATAGAGGGTGTGTCGTGGGATATCAATTTAATTGGTGTTGATATCTGTGGAGGGGGGTCCTGGAGTCCCCCGGGTTCTTTGTATATGCGGTTGGCAAGGAACAAATGCACGAATTGCTTAAAACACCAGATAAACCATTTAAAAGTCAGAATTTAGGGAACAGAGAGCTTACATACAAAACAGACCCCAGTCGCGCCTATAAAACCCACGGGGCGCAAGGGGAAAACAACATTTCTTCCCGAGAAAGAGAGAGAGAAAGAAGGACCGGCTTATCCCTGGATAGAGAGAGAAGGAGAGAGAGAGAAGGGGGTTTTAGCCTTGCCACTTCTCTGTAAAGCTGTGATGCCGCTGCTGCCTTTGCTGCTGCACGTGGCTGGAGCTCTTCACAACACGAGGGGAAGATGAGGAAGAACGAAGAAAAAACTCCTAACGGTCGCTGGCCCCTGCCTAAATACCCTAGGGGCGTGTGAAACTGACCAATAGGTATCCAGCATTCTCTAACTGACCAATTGGTTCAAAATAGTCCCACGCATACGTGCAGCCCGAGGTCTCCCTGGGTCCCGGGGCCACGTGGTGTGCCCCCACCCCTCAACCCCTCCCGGACCTTGTACAGAAGGGGGAGAAGGGACCCCAGGGACTGAAACAACTCTAGGGTGTTAATCACACCCATACTAGGACAGGGTGGCTTGGCAACTACATCAGCTAATTCCCTCGGGACTCTGGGATTCATTTCATCAGGTCCCATAGACTTGTATATCTTTAGGTAACTCAGGTGATCACACACCTTGTCTTCACTTACAGTGGGATGGACTTTGTCTGCCTGGTCTCCAGCCTGTGGGCCATGAACATGAGAACCATGAGGAAAGGGATTACCAGTGAAGATTGAGGTAAAAATATTGCTGGGAATCTCAACCTTCTCCTCGTCCATTGACACAAGTTTCCCACTGTTTCTCATCAGTGGAGGTGTGCCTGCTTTATCCTTCCTTTTCTGGTTAATGTACCTGTAGAAGCCTTTCTTGTTTTTCTTTACAACCCTTGCTGGGTTCAGTTCCAGCTGCATCTTGGCCTTCCTGACCATGTCCCTACACAACGAGACAATGTCCCTGTACTGTTCCCAGGATGCCTGTCCCTTCTTCCTGTGTAGTCCTAACTTGCTCTTTAGTTTGAGCAGCAGGTCTCAACTCAGACATGGTGGTCTTTTGCCTTCCTTGCCCAATATTTTAAATGTGAGGATTGGGATATCTTGTGCTCCATGGGAAACATCCTTAAAGATCTGCCAGCTCTGTTCTGCTCCCTTGTCCCTGAGGGCCATTTCTCATAGGGTCCTATTTACTATCTTCTTGAAGAGCTGGAATTTTGCTTTCCTAAAATTGAGAGTTCTAACTATGCTTCTCATGTGCTTCATACCCCTTAGGACAGTGAATTGCACTAGCACATGATTGCTGTAGCCAAGACTATTTTCAATTTTTACATCCCTGATGACCTCACTTCCACTTGTGACCAACATCCCCTCATCTTCTTTTGTAGATCTGTTAATTCCTTGTCTTAAGAAGCTGTCATCCAGGCACTCTAGGAGCCTCCTGGATTGCCTACAGCTATCTGTGCTACTTTTCCAACAGATCTCGGGGTGGTTAAAGTCCCCCAAAAGGATGAGAGCCTGTGATCATGCCTGTGATCATGAAGTGTCCTTGATATGGAGTAAGAAGGCTTCATCAATAGCCTCCACTTGATTGGGCAGCCTGCATAAGGCTCCCTTTGTTGTCCTGGTCCCTACTCATAGGCTCTCAACATGCTCATGCCTATTCTTTAGAGACAACTCTTCACACTCTATCCACTTCTTTACACAGAGGGCAACACCTCCACCCCTTCTTCCTTTTCTGTCCCTTCTGAACAGCTTGTAGCCATTGAAAGCCACACTCCAGTCATATGATTCATCCCATCAAGTTTCCATAATTGGTACTACGTTGTAGCTTTTCTGTAGCAGAGTAGCTTCCAACTCCTCCTGTTTGTTGCCCATGATACATGCATTGGTGTAGAGGCACTTCAGGTTGCTGGCCATGTCACCTTCTTAGAGGGGCACCCCATTGTTTCCCTGTCATTGTTTTGTTTCATGGGAGCTACCCTCCTGTCTCATGTTACCTTGGAGGCCCCTGGCTCAGCTTGTAAGTCCTTGCCTGTGCTGCGGTGTTCACAGAATGCTTCAGGGCAATAGGGTGAAGGCCCTTACTATCACCCCATCCTTCCAATCCTGGTGTGTCTTCCCAACACTCATCACAGAAAATTTTGATATTGTCACCATCTCCCACCTGAAGTGAAATGGCAGACTGAGGGCTGTCCTTAGGCTCAACTCTAGTGCACCTGTTTTTAACTACCTCCCCATTTGAGCCTAGTTAAAGCCCTTTCATGGACCCCTGCCAACTCATGTACGAGGATCTTTCCTCCTCTCTGACCAATGTACTCCATCTCTTGCTAGCAGGTATGTTGCCATATAAAGTTCCCCAAGATTGTGATGGAGGGGCAATTAATTAAAGCGAGATGGTATCTTTCAAAATTAATATTGTTTATTAATTTTGATACTCCAAACTCTCACCACCATTATTGTTTTAATAAGAAGTGGTTCTTCTGCAACAGTCATGAAATGCATTACATAAAGGATAACTAGACCTAGAAACAATAACTAGCAATAGGTAAACATTTAAACTCAATTGAACTGGAAGAGAAAGTTCTTGCAGTCAGCATACCACTTGCGGTTAATTATATCGCTTGCCCACTAGATGGACTCAGAAGCTTTAAGTATTTACTAAAAAAATATTATTTCCTTACTCACAAGGTTAGCAACAGTCTAAGACATTATCCAAAGGCTCTCAGGGAATTCTGTTGATTGTCTTGTTGGCCACTGAGGCTTCTGGTTCTTCCCAGGCTTTGCAGGATGCTGGGGAAAGGGGCAGATGATCTCTGACCTGGTCCCAATCTCTCAGGATGATCTGTGTATCTCCAGGACTTCCCGGCTAGGCAGGGGACTTCCAGGTGTAGGCAAGACGTCTTGCAATGTGCAGTCTCAGCACAGATGTCATTCTGGTTATGCAGGCCTATCGCATGGAGGCAATTAAAGCTGGTTCCTTGTAAACTTCAAGCAGGCAGTTTCCAGGCTGTCCAGCAGAGCTGACTTGTATCTCAGCTAAGCATACTGCTGTAAAACAATAGGGCAGTATCACTGCCAGAAACAGAGGACAATAATGTCAGGCAGCAGCAGGCAGCACACAAATACAACAGCAAAGCATGTTGTGTTGCCTGCTCATCTCTTTTTATATCAAACAGCAGCCCAAGACTAATGGGCCTCTGGACACAGAATAGCCAATCATAATGACAGCCAAGCTTGACCATATTAGGCGAAGCCAAAGTCTTGCTTTACTCAAATTTGGGAAAGACATAGGCTGTGCATGAGGAGACACAAGCCAAGTGTTTACCACAGGCTGTAAACAGGAACAAAACAAGTCTAGGCAAGCCAGGGTTTCTCAGACTTCATGGCTCCAGGTTCTTTTATCGTCTTTCCTACAGTTGATTCTCCCCAAAACAGAGAGAGAAAGAGCAGAGAAACATGTCTGGGCAAGTCAAAACATGTATAAACCCATCAGGCCTACCACAACAAAGATCAAAAACTCCAAAGTTCTGTTGGTGGCACCAGCCTCTGAGCCACTTATTAATTGTGCACAATTTCCTATTCCTTTCAGTATTCCATCCTGCCACTAAGGGTGTTGACAATAAGATTACTTGTGTCCCCTTCAGCCTGTCTCCCCAGTGCCTTGAAGTCTCTTTTGATTGCTTCTCGATTTCTGCCTTTGACCTTTCTAGTAACATCTCTGGCCCAGGCCCCAGGGAGGCATCAGACTTCCCTGTGGGAAGGATCCAGCTGACATATGGGCCCCTCTATTCCTCCCAAGAAGAGAAGCACCAATACAAATTACTCTCCTCTTTATTTTTAGAATACAAGTCCTAATGTGAGTTGGACTCTGATTTGCTTTAGGCAACTCCCTGCGTGGTGCCTTTTCTACATTATTCTGTGCTACATACTTGTTGTGCAAGGGCAACTGGAAAGGTGAGTGGGGATGGGACTCGTTTTCCTTGCCTCTCGTAACAGGGACGTGTATCCATTTCCCCCTGCTTCTTGGGTCACCTCCCCCCCAACTAGGGGGGTCTGGAGGACCTGGTTACATGAGTCTAACTCCCTCTTGCATTGCCTTATAGTCCTTAGTCTTGTCACTTCTTCCTTCAGCTCAGCCACCAGGTTAGCAGATCATTTACCGGTTCACAATTAACACAGGTGTTGTCTCCACCACTCTCCATTGCAAGTGCCAGGCTCTGGCACTTTCTGCAGCCAGGAGCCTGGATGCCTATATGTTTGTGTGTGGCCTCTGTCTGGGTACCCACAGTTTTCATAACAGCCTTTGACTGAGTTGTACTCATGGCTGGATCTCTTCTTGCAACAGACCTTGTAGGCTGCCAGGACATGCCCAGATGTCTTGACCTTGACTGGCCTTGCTCAGTCTGCATTTGTGGGGTATTTAAATAGTCCGTGGTGACTGGTGCTCAGCCTATGCCTGTCTCTGTCTCCCTTGCAAGAGGAATGGAAATCCATCCAGGGGCTGCCTGCTTCTCTGAGCTTCCTGGTTACAGAAAGCCCACATTGTTGCAAAATTGAAAAAAAAAAAACAAACAACCAAACAAAACAAATGCTGATTTCCCTGTCTGCTGCTGCTGCAATTGACTGGTTACAATGGTGGTGACTTGGCTGTTGTAAGCAATTAATCCTCAGATCAGGTTGATATCTTTTCCTAAAAGATCTGCAGGTAGGCCATCACTGCAGCTGAATTCTCAACATTGTTTCAGTCTTATCATATCTATACCTGTACTCTCCAAAATTGGAAATGACTGGTTTTAGACCAGAAAAGTAGGTCTGGTGGTAGTAACCAGGATCAGCCAAGACTCCAGATCCCTTGACATTCAGTGTCAAGCTGGCAAATCATCAACAAGTCAGAGACAGGATCAGGTCTGGAGACAAGAAGAAGCAACAGACATAGCCCAACAATTTCTGCTCAGGTCTGCACTGACAAGGCAGCTCTGACATCAAGCCAGAAATACAAATCTCCAGTATGCCCTATTTACCGTTGTTTCACTAAACATTTTGTTCATTTGAGATTTACTCAAATTATAATCATCAGTACCCATACCTATTAAGTGAGAAATCCAAATAAATTGTTTGTCCTGATAAACCAGCTCCTTTTTTTCTTATTATATATCTAGCCATATGCTGTGGTAGCTACAATGTGAAATAAAAGTGTGAACTTTCTCAAGAAGATATCTTCCACATAAGATATTCACAAGACAAACACTGCAGGTCTGTTTACCTGCTAGCAGTGTGGTCCTGCATTTATTTTAGGTCTGTGTTTTTTCTGATTCATAGCCATATTCTGTATGCCTTTCCCTAAGTGTCTTCAGTATTATCCTGCTGAATATTTATTCAGAAGCAAGGGTCCCTCTTCCACTATAAGCTTCCACTTACTCTGCTTCTCATACTGTCCCCAAAGTCATTCTCTATTGCAGTTACTGTATTTTATAAACAGCAGATGCTCTGTGTTCCTTGTCTATCTTAAACAATTGTTGTCAAGATGCAGCATCAGAATAGGCCACCTTAGCAACAAATAAACATAAAATCCCCCATTCCAAAGTCTGGACTATAGGTCATGCTTTTCAGTGCTAACTGCTGTGACTAGAGATGATTCCAACTATTCTGCCTTTTCTCTATGTTTAAAGAAACAGAGTTCCCAGAACGCTTGTAATTCTGGCAAAAGAATTCATGTAATGTATTATGCTCCTACTAAACACGATCATACATGTAGTTAGTGGGTAAGATTCATACCTGTACCAATGCAAAAAGAACACTAGAGAACAAAATATACCCTTTTATTACTGCAATAACTCTCTTCCTTTCATTTTCCCCAGAATTGTTTTAACCATGAACTCGGGACAAAAAAATTTTAAAAGTCAGCATTAGAATGGTTCTTTTCTATCTTCTACCAGACAAATTCAAGAGGCTGCATTTGTTAATTATAGGCCAAGTTTTTAAAAGGCATGGGAGGATACATCAAATTCTCTCCTAGGAACACAGGCAGAGAGAGTTAGAGTTGTTCAGTTTGAAGAAGAGTAGGCTCCAGGAACATGTTGTGACAGCCTTTCTGTACTTAAAGGGAGACTAAATAAAAAAATTAGAGAGGGACTTATTACAAGGGCACATAATAATAGGACAAATCATAATGACTTCAAGCTGAAAAATGTTATATTTAGATTAGATGTAAGGAAGAAATTCTTCACTGTGAAGGTGGAGAGGCACTGAAACAGGTTGCTCAAAGAGACAGTGAATGCCCCATCCCTGGAAGAGCTCAAGATCAGGTTAGATGTGGCTTTAAGCAAACTTGTGACCTTGCCTGTGGCAAGAAGATTTGAACTAGGTGATCTTTAATGTGCCTTTCAACCCAAACAATTATATGATTCTATGAAATTCTCTTACTGACTTATCCTTAGTTTCTGCTGGTACTATGAAAACTACTGTTCTAATTATTTTTTTTTTCCTCAGGATTTTTCATAGAATCATGAGATGTATTGGATTGGAAGGGATCTTTAATGGTCATCTAGTCCAAGGTCCTGTAGTATGCAAAGACATCTTTAACTACATCGTATCACCCAGAGCCCCATCAAGACTGACCTAAATGTTATGTTTGATGCTTTGTTTTCTCACTGGAAGTTTAAAAATAAAATTGTATATTTTTCTCTTAAGATCTGTGTTCCAGCTAGATACTTCTCAGTGTCTAGTTTACAGACATTTGCAAATTCAGAAGAGCTAGATAGTAGAAGAAAGCTGCAATGTCAGACAGTTTAATTCTAGACTTTGCTTTTTATTCCTGAAAGTGTGCAAGGAGATGAAAGTCATAAAAAATGACTGCCACTTTATTCCATCAGTTACACGTTTATTACAGTTGAATCAAAGTAGTCTGAAGAGTCCCATGGCCTGTGTTAAATCTCGAAAGATGATTAAGATCTTATTTTCTGGTCTTAGAAGGTACGAACTTATGAAATTACTTGTATGTGTATGTTAGAAAATGATGCCAGTTTAAGCATTGTGCCAGCAAGCTGAGTTTGCAAATGAGCATATTTTTCATTTTACAGTTACATAGTTGTGTATTTCCTTTAAAGCTGACAGATTTTCAGGAGTTTGCTTGTGAAGCACTCTGAAGACAATGCAGGTGAAACAGGCAGCTAACTTACACATTCTTCTTGCCTCCTGGCATAATGATTGCATCAATTTACAGTACTTTATAAATCACTGGAATGTATAAAGCAAGCAAAGAAAGGTTCCAACTGAGTTTAATGGTAAGGACTCTAATTTAAGCAAGCTTATGAATAATTTTTGGACTTTCTGCATGGAAGTTAATGATGTGGAATGTCTATTAATTCACCTGTTCCATCCCCTGAAGTACAGTAAGTCTACCCTGGCCTTAAGTGGGTCTGCCTTAGCTGAGCAAGTAATGAGAAGTTTGTCTTAGAAAGTTGGCCTAGTTGGCCTATGATTTGGGATAAATTTCTGACCATTCAACCATTCAGGAGGAGAAATATATAAAAGATTTAGACGTATGACTCAAAAGTAATTTGCCATTCAGCAATAAAATATACATAGCAATAGAAACCCTTCTAATGTGTCTAATTTTGCTATAATATTCATAACAGGGATTGCACACATCTCCTTCATTTATTTAGTCTGTGACTACAAGGTTGAGCATACTAAACCCACAAATTTGTCTGCTTGTTCCTAGTTTAGGCGTATCCACACACCTTTCTAGCAATATATCATACTTTCCATATTTCTCAGTCTTTATCAGCCAATTTTTATTCCATATTGTTACAGTAATATGAAATAGACGGGTGCAAAAATCTAAGACCCTGTCTACACATAAAGTTATCAGGTGCAGATCCCTACTCTCCAAGCCAAGTTTAATGACAATACTGCTTAAATATAGCCTCATGTACAGCAGCTTGTCTACATTCACAGTTTGTGGTATCCCTCTGACCAAAAGGCAGAACCACCATTATTATTTGGAGTGAAAATTCAGTTCATCTGAAGTAATGTGAGAATTGTTTTGTACAGTTGCTTAGGAAGGGCAATGGTCTAGCCAACAGTTACAGTTGGTAGTACCCAGTTTGGTGGTATCCTTTGTTACTTTAGATATACTAGTAATTATTTCTCACTGCACTTTAATTTATTAAATAAGACAAAAACCAAACTCCCCCCCAAACCCTCCAAAAACCCCCAAACAACAACAATAAAACAAAAAAAAGCAAAGACACACACACAAAAAAACGCCAAACCAAACAATAACAACAAAAAAACCCCAAACAAACAAACAAACAAAAAATCAAAAAGCTCCATCACAAAACTTGTGTTAGTTATGGTACTTCATCCAAAATAAATAATTCAATTTGCTGTGTAAGTCATCTGGCACCCTCTTTTCAAAGGTTATTATTATTATTATTATTATATATATTTTGAATTACAGAAGAATCAGCAGCCACATCCATATGTTAGTTCTAATTCGGGTGTACAACTACTGCTTATTAACAAGGTGATTTTGAAAAAACGCATTGACAATGTCTTTCAATTCTAAAAAATTACTTTAAGCTTTTAAAGCTGCTGGGCATTTTGCAGTAAATTAAATGTACTGCTTAGAGAAAAGTAAGCGAAGCTAAACGTGTACTTGGTATTGGTTCAGTCTACACAACAGATGGCAACATGGATGCAAATAAAGTGTCTGTCCTTTTATTATTGTTAGTTAATATTTACATCACTGAAATGCCCAAAGGCCTCAGTCAGAAGCAGAGGACCATTATGCTAGACACTACACAAATATGCACCAGAACAATTTGTTCCAGTATCATCTTTTCTCCTACTTCACACTAAACTCATTGGTAACTCATTGGTGACTCATTTGTATTGCCCAGAGAGTCATTCAGGCACACAGAGGGTTGATTTCTCCCAGCTGCTCTTCAAAGTTTATAACCTAAGCAACAAAAGCAGGAAGGAAGAGAAGAAAGCTAACATCTGAAATGAAAAATTTCACTTTGAAGGTTTTGTCTTGAATTGCTTATAGCACAGATATGTTGGAATACCATTTCACTTTGTTTCTCAGGTTTACTTTCTAGTTTCTCACTACTTCACTGTCTTCTTTCTCAGTCCTATCTCCTTCCATTTCCTGCACATTCCTTGCATTTTCCACCACTTACATGGCATATGTCGCATATCCTCCAAGCCTGGTAAGATACTAGGAGCTATTTAGGAGCTACAAGGCATACAGTATTCATAGGCCAACTAAATGTGTGCATTCCATTTTCAAACTTAAAATGCTCCATTCTTCGAACCAATGCGAAAAGTATTTTAATTATGATGATGTATTACTTTGTCATATATGATCATTTGACTAATTTTTAAAAAGAAGAAAAAATATGTTAAGTAATATAAAAAACCAAGGATAATTGGTTATATACTGCCTTTATGCAGAAGGATGAACCTTCATTACAAGTTCCCCATGCAAGACCTGCAATGCTGTCTCAGTTAGTATTACTGTGCTGCACTATTACAGAAAATGAGTGTTACTGCAATATTGCTCCAAAGAGAACAAGAATATGCTTTTCCATACAATTACTTCCCTTTTACTCATATTACATTTTGTTAGGGGCTGTTGCTTCAGAAACAGTTTTGGTAGAATTATTTAATTTGCTGTAAATCAAATAGAAACACTAGATCAAGTTCCCATCAGGAAAACTGGGGGAAATTTATATTAACTACCTCTGTTTGAGAAGTATTAATTCCTGATTTGTCAGTAATAATTTTAGTTTAGAAATTGACAAGAAGTTGTGAATCCAAAAATTAACCTGGAAGTTAAGATAACACTCTCAATTTATTTGAATATTGCATTATCATAGAATAATAGAATCAGCCAGGTTGGAAGAGACCTTCAAGACTGTAGTGGATTTGCAGTTTCCTGCCTCCCCACCTTTATAAACCCCAGCTAAAACTCAGAAAAAACACTGGAAGTTAATAAATGAAGCTTTATATTTACAGCAATGCACAATATACAAGCAGATATTTACAAGATATAACAGATATTTACAGATATATACAGTAAAAAAGTAATACAGACACCACACGCCTCCTGGAGACCAAAATCCCCAAGAAAGGGTAACCAAAACCCCCCTATCACCTTTCCGCCCTTCCCCAGCCTTATCTCACCACCTATTGATGCTGCAGATAAGCTGAAGATCGGTCAGAGATTAGTAATAGGAAGGAGTTAGTAGTTTTTAGTGATTTTACTCTGAATTAGCCAAAAGGCAGAGAGACAAAGGAGAAAGCAGCCGCAGTGCCAAAGGGTCAGAAGCCCTCTGCTAATCTGATTGTTTTGAGAATAGCTCTTAAAACAACTTTTATTTTTTTCTTCTCAGCAAAACTCGGTGAAGTGACACAGTGTGTTTAACTCTCTCTCACTCAAATTCTACAAATTAGCTCAAACCAACACAAAGATCATCCAGTCCAACCTATCACCCAGCCCATTCCAATCAACTAGACCATGACACTAAATGCCCCATCCAGTACTGTCCTCTTATTCATGACTAAAGCCATTTTTACAATATCAAGTGAGAGACTGTAAATAGACACACAAGATATACATGCTCGTAACTAATGAAAAATATTTCTCATCACTTCTGGAATAAAACTTTGGATCAAATCCCATCAAGTGCTATCAGTTACAAAACTAGATTCTGTTGCCTAGCTCTTTGATTTATCTTCAATTTTGATGCAAGCAACACTTCTGGAATCAATTTTCAAACCTTTGCTTTTGTAATTAAATGTGAATGTGGTGGCCTGACTGCTACAAAAATGTGTTATAACGTGCTGCAAACTGCACATGTTCTCTGTAAGTCCTTAATACTAAAGCATTTTGGTAGCACAATATGGGTGTTACAGTAATTGCAACTCTACAGTCAGGCACCTATTATCTGTTTCAGAGCAGTAATCTGAACTCTGTTCAGCTGGCAGTTTTGGCAGTGGCACATATCTAATCAGAAGTTCTTGCTCCCTAGCTCATGCCAGCTATGGTAATGCCATGACCTCTCACTGACAGCCCTGATGACCTTCCTTTATAGGCAGTCCAATCACAAAAGACAAAAAACACAAACGACAAGAACATTGTGTAAGGTCACAAATTCAGATACTAGCAGTAAATCATAGGCTTCAAATGCCAAAACAGATAGAAATAATAAATGCCACTGATAGCAGCTCTCAATATGAAAAAGTGATTTTAAATGTTTTTTAAAACAATATAAATTTGGCTTTAGAAAATCATACAAGCTTATTCTGGTGATACAGATAGTAACAGCCTCTGTAGCAAGGAGGTCAAATTCTATTCTGGTTTATGTCAAGGACTCAAAACAATATTCCAGGCTGACACTGGGGGCAAGAAAGGTAGAATCTGACAATTAAAAGCTCATACCAAAGACAAGACAAGGAGTTTCTTGTTAAAGACCTTGTTTCCAATTTATGTGTAGCTTAGCCTATATTCTTATCATAGCTCTGGATTGTAGACATAAAAACATCACCCTTCTGCATTCCATTGTGACTTACTTTAGCTTTAAACACATGTGTAACTAATGTGGTCTTTTTTAACAAGGATAAAGAGGAACAGACAGATTACTGAAATATCTATTCTGTATTGGTTTATCACTGCTCCGCTTTTTATTAACACAACTCAACCATATAAGTCCCTCATACTTTAGGGTAACATATATGAAAAAAAAAAAGAAGGTTCAAACAGTATTAAAAAGCAAGTAAAAGACAGACATGTTGCTAGAATGGGTTAGAGGTATTTGCTTATATATTTTGTCACTCTTTTTGCAAAAAAAATAAAAGTTTTAATATTTTTTTCTGATGAATAGAGGATTGTTTTCTGTTACGGTACTTTCTGAGCCACATAATTTGCCATGTGTCACATTTGTCAAATAATGCTTATTAACAAAGTTAATCTTGCCTACTGGCTAATTAATCTGAAAATTTTTTAGCACCCACACATGACATAACCTTTTTGTAAATGTGAGTCATTCACTTAAACCAAGGAAATATTTGTGGCAGTGTAAAACATTAATTAGTTATGTCTAAGAAGATCTCAGGAATGACGGTTCAAATTTCTTGTATTCTAACAGATGACAAAGAATTCAGTCAAATAATTAACCTTCATATGACAAAAAATATGTCAGAGAGGAGAACAAGTCTTTAGTGTATCTGTTAAAAACAAAGAACTTTAAAAAGCAAGTAAAAATCTAATCAGCAAAATGAGATGAAATTCATAGAATCATAGAATCACAGAATGTCAGGAATGCATCCAGTGGTTCTTGAATATCTCCAGAGAGGGAGAATCCACAACTTCCCTGTGCAGCTGGTTCCAGTGCTCTGTCACCCTCACACTGAAAAAATTTTTCCTCAGGTTTACATGGAACCTCCTATGCCTCAACTTCCACCCATTGCCGTTTGTCTTGTCACTGGGCGTCACCAAGAAGAGGCTGGCTGCATCATCCTGGCACTCTCCTCTTACATATTTATAAACATGAATGATAATTATTTCTATACAAAAATTTATTTTATATTGGATGTCACTTAGGATAGTCTTAGCTCTCAGTCTGTGATCCACACTGGCTGTGCAGCATGTGCTGGTGTCACTGCAAATCCATTCCTTATACAATCATCTGTAGTAAAACATGTTTTGAAGCATGGTCACAGTTTACTAACCCCTATTAAATAATATTATGAAGTGGTGACTCCATATTGCCTTCAGTTTTGAAAAATGTCTTGTCCTTGGTTAAATAATGCCCTTGCACTGCAAGGCAAAAAATAAACTGTTTCTTCTTAACAGAGATAGCCCCGTGATGTGAAATTACTGAAAAGATGTGATTTGGGGAAATCACAGCTCCTTGCTTAGTATGTATTGTGCGTGCCCTACAGCCTTCCCTAACCAGTAGCTCCCAATTTCATTTAAATTGTAATGATTTCCTTTAAGGACAATTATGTTGCCTAAAAGCAATGCATGCATAATAATGCTGCTTTGGCATGGTTCAGTATGGAATGAGAGTAATAACTGTTTATTAATATGATAATTAACTGTTAATGCTTAGCAACCTAATTATATCTGTTAAATAACTTACGTTTTGGAGCCAAATTCTAGCAAAAAGGATTCTATTAAAAATAATAAAAAACTATGAATACCACAGTAAAGGCACAGTTATAGTTTAAAGTGCTGTATTTTGACTTCGCTTACATGAAAAACACTCTATGTTTCTACACACTGTGAACAAAAGAGGCTATAAAGCCTTGGTCTAATAGGAAATGGCTCAATGATGGAATTTGGAGTGTATTTCAGGGAATGCATGAAAGAGCTATGAATACCATACAATATGAAGACACTAATAAAAGAATGTGTATTCTACAGGGTTATTAGAAAGAGTTTAAAAAGATAAAAACTTATTTAGCAAGAATTGCACAAGTATCACCTTAGTAAATCTTAGTAAATGTTACTATTGCTTTGCCACTCTGATCTAGCAAGAACAACTGCCTTGATATTAGACATTCACATGGACAAACACAACCCTTGCAAAGTCTTGGCTAGAAGAAATAAAATTTCATGTCATACCTCACAAATGGTAGACTAATTGGTCATAGTCTGAAACAGAAAAATAAGAATGATCAAATACCTAAATGGTATAACCTATGACAGAAACACATTTGTTTAGCTTAAAGAATAAAAAAAAAGTGAAGAGGAACATGACAGTCTTCAAGTCTGAAGTAGGATAGAGCAAGAATTGAAGTGAGTAGAATTAACACAATGAACATGAATAACCATCTTTAACTGAAGAAATATACATTGAGGCAAGACAGTAGAATGCATTTCTAATGATAAACATAGCAAACTCATATAATATTTTTTCTGGAAAAAATGGAAAGTCTCCATAATTGGAAGCCTTGAAGTTAGCAGCTATTAGGAATTACACTGGATCAAGTGACTCTTGAAGCAACAGGATGGCTCACTCAACTCCAAGAGACTCTCCCAGTCCTGGAACTCAGGTGTATTTTTTTCTCCAGAGCAGCATATAAGAGCTCACTTTCATTTCAAATATTCAAAATTTTATGGAATGGCCTATCAATGGATAGTTTGCATTAGTTTAGCCAGTATGTCCTCTCAAACACCAAACTACACTGAAGATATATGTACCATTTAATTATCTCTTACTCTTACTAAGAACTTCCTTAAAGCTAGATGTTAGGAGGAAGTCCTTTACAGTGAGGGTGTGTAGTGGGTTTGCAGTGACCTGCCCCCCCACCTTTTAAAACCCTGGCTAAAACTCAGAAAAACACACTGGAAGTTAATAAATGAAGCTT
Source organism: Psilopogon haemacephalus (assembly GCA_013396835.1). Taxonomy (NCBI): domain Eukaryota; kingdom Metazoa; phylum Chordata; class Aves; order Piciformes; family Megalaimidae; genus Psilopogon; species Psilopogon haemacephalus. The sequence continues at coordinate 103,728 of VWZI01003020.1, read as the reverse complement.
TATATTTACAGCAATGCAAATACACAAGCAAATATTTACAAGATATAACAGGTATTTACAGAAATATACAGTAAAAAGGGTAATACACACCACACCCCTCCCGGAGACCAACATCCCCAAGAGAGTACAACCAAACCATCCTACCACCTTTCCCCCCTTCCCCCAGCTTTATCTCACCACTTGATGATGCTGCAGATAAGCTGAAGATCAGAGAGATTTAGTGGTAGGAGAAAAAGGTTAGTAGGTTTAGTGATTTTAACCCTGAATTAGTTCAAAGGCAGAGAGACAAAGGAAAGAGCTGCCAGAGCCAGCAAGACCCAAGCCAGACTGGCCCTCTGCAAGCAGACTGGCTTATCTGGATGTTTTCAGAACATTTCTCAAAACAATCTTCTTTCTTCTTTCTCTCAGTGAAACTCGGTGAAGTGACACTGTAGGTTTAACTCTCTCTCAGTCAATAGTCTAATTTCTCACTCAAATTCTCCAATTAGCTCAAACCAACACAGGGTGGTGAGACACTGGATCAGGTTGCCCAGGGAGGTTGTAGATGCTGCCTCCCTGGAGGTGTTCAAGGCCAGGCTGGATGAGGCCTTGAGGAACCTGTCCTAGTGGGAGGTGTTACTGCCTATGGTAGGTGGTTGGAACTGGGTGATCTTTGAGGTCTCTTCCAACCTAAACCATTCTATGATTCTATTCACTGGGTGTGTAACCTGTGCAGCAAAAATAATATTTTCACAATTGTGGCTAACTTTTTTTTTCCCCCCTCTTATTTCTTGACCATACATCTAAACACACCAATTTCTGTTATCCTTGTTCTATAGACTTTGGAACAAAAGCTCAGGAAATAATTAATCTCAGAATATCTAGAAGCACAGATAAGAACATATTTTGGTATCTCAAAGGCAATACCATATCATAGGATTCCGTTCTTTAGATAACTCTTCCTGGAAACACTTAAGATGGCAGTGGAAATTCTCCACCTAATTTTGCTTTCTTCAGATTCTTCTTCTACCTTCAAATTTGAGGACTATTTTTCATATGTTTAGTCTTATACTAAGCACTGGTCCAGAATGTTATACTATGATAAAAAGTCTTTGAAACTCTCACAATCCCTATAAAGCCCAGGAAGAATATTCTGGGGTTTCCTTCCCCATCCCTTTATTCTGCTCAGTGTTATTAAGGTAAATAAGATTATCACGTAGATTAGCATTTGTATGGTTCCTTTTGGTTGACTTTGGAAAGGATTTTCATAACTCAGATGCTGGTTTTATAACCTACCTCCTATCAATTATCATAATCTAAAATTCCATTCTTCAGGATAAAGAATACAACTGGATTCAGTATATTACAGAATCATAGAATGATAAAGGTTGGAAGTGACTTCTGGAGGTCACCCACTCCAACCTCCTTGTTAAAGCAGGTTCACCTAGTGCGGGTTGCACAGGATCACATCCATACAGCTGTGCCATCCAGACAAGGAGACTGCAAATTCCTGTTCCAGCACTTTGCCACCCTCAAAGTAAACAAGTTTTTCATCATGTTCGGATCAAACTTCCTACATTCCAGTTTGTGCCTATTGCCTCTTATCCTGTTGCTGGGTCCCACTGACATCTGCCCTTTAGATATTTGTAGACATTGAGTAGATTTCCTCTCAGCCTTTTCTCCAAGTTAAAAAGACCAGGTGACCTACAGCCCTGTCCTAGTGGGAGATGCTCCAGTCTCCTTTACTGGATTCTCTCCATCAGCTGCTTGTCTCTTCTGAATTGGGGACTCCAGAACTGGACATGCTATTCCATATGTGGTATCACTAGGGCACAGCAGAGTGGGAGGACAATGTCATTGAAGGCTTCAATAATCAGATTCAGAATCCATTGTAGTGATCAAGAAGTTCTATGTTCATGCACTGCATACTAGATTGGACCTTACAATGCAGACAGTAAAAACACCCCAAAATAAGATATATCTTAATAATGGTAATTTGAATCATGACAAACACAAAAAGTACTCTCAGATGTCTTATTAACCCTACTGTAGAGAGATTAATTTGTAAGAATTGAAGGAAGCAACAAGGAACACTGAAATTTGTGACCTTTCATCACAATTGGAATAAATCAACTCTAAAATAAAAGGGCATAACACTAGCCTTCTGCATGCTCCACAGCAAGGAACCTCATCTATCTCTTAGAAGAGAAATGGATTCTTGGCAAACTGAGCTGTCTGACAGTGTTCTGATTTGTTTGAGCTAGCTATTTCAGGGTGATTCATAAAGATCTATTAACACGAAATTTAAGATCTCTGACTTCTTTGCTTTTATTTCAGAAGTAGAAATTCTGCTGCAAACAGGTCAGTTAAACCCTGTATTATTACCAAGCTGATAATGTTGAAAAGACTTTTATTTTCTTTTAACTGATTTACAGATGGTGCAGGCAGATGATGATGAAAACTAGAAGTACAACTTCAACCAGAATCAGGAGATTCAGGAATCACTAAACTTATATCCATACCTCTATGAAACATATATATATATACACAAATAAAAATGTATACAAAATAATAAATTATTGGCATGAATCACAGTAGAATTTGAGTGTTTACCCTTGTTACAAACTATGCAAAATTAATAATCAATATTAATTTTGATATCCAGGAAAAGATTGTTAATAACTATGAAAACTGTTTATTAACATTAAATCTCACCAGAAAACTTATTTATGATGTTCAAACGCACGGTTTGGATACCTATACACACAGGGAAGAGGCAAAACTGGAACACTTTAAGAAATAAGTAGCAAATGGAAACAATAAAACTGGAAAAAGGTTCTTAGTTTCAAATATACCTCTTGCCCACCAGGGGAATTTTGCTGCTAAGGCAGAAACAAAAGAAACTAGTTACAGAATTTCTCAGACAGAAGCTTTGAAATATTTACTCACAAAATAGTTTCAGACAGTACCTAAAGCTCGAAGGGAATTCTGTTGATATCTCAAAGGTTGTTGCAGGCAGAGCATGTGGCAGGGCTGAGCAGACAAATAAAAAGTAAAAGTGAAAGCCAAAAAGCATGTGGCAGAAGCCTATTTATTGATTGCCTGGATGTAAATGGCTGCTGTGGCCACAGAAATTCACCAATCAGAATGGCACTTTGCCAAACCTGACCATATTAAGTGAAGTCAGAAGCTTGCTTTCCTTTATTTGGGAGGAACAAGTCTGGGCAAGTCTTGGATGCTCAAAGTGAGTTTCTCCAAGCCTTTTGTCTTCTCCCTGTGCTCTGCTTCCTCAACCCCAGCAGGGAGAAGGGACCATGGGATTATGCCTGGGCAAGCCAGGACATGTATCTTCCATGACAACCCCCTACAGGGGAATTGTATTTGCATGCCTTCAGTCTCAGTGAGGCAAAGTGAGAAAGATTACAGTTGTTTAGAGGAATGGAAAGCACTTAGCAGTACATTGCAGGTTAGTGTCTATACAACTTGATCACCTGCTCCTGCTGGCCTTATTTCATGCCAGGTACTGACACCTGGAACTAGCACAGTGGCTCACAGATTCTGACGTAAGCATCTTGAAATTACTAGATACAGCCTGAGAAAGGCTTTTGCATTTTGCATTTGTTAGGGAGCTCCATAAATCCAGTCAATAGAAAACATGCTATACATATTTCTGGATGCAGACTTTCCTTCTCATATACAAGAAGTCTCTATCAATCTAGGATCAGAGGCTAAGACCATTCCTGAAAGTTTAGAGGCTTAACTGAGCAGGCTTATATTCATTAAAGAGTAGATGTCAGCAGTGTTCTCTGACTGTATACACTACCCTCATAGCTAAGTGCACTTGTTGAAACAGTGAGAGAACTCTGTTGAGTTTGCAACACACTCTAAGGAAATTCACATCCACATTTTAGGCTGTGTGAGTAGGTGTTTGCCTTTCATGTATAGCTGGATAACTATACGAAAAGGAATGCAAGACCTGTGCTGGCAGGAGAACAAGAGAGAAAGGTGATTCATCAGTTAGGTTTTGAGTGTCTGCTGCTTTTATGAGGAGAAAGTTGAATTCTGGTCATTGTCAATCTGTTTCTGATTTTCTAACCCAGCTATTGTACAGTGTCAAATGCATAAACAGTTCAGGACACAAGGATTTGAATGCAAATCTCTTTATCAGCCCTGTCTCTCATCCACTTATCTTCAAAACACAGTTTCCTAATTTTTAGCCATCTGGCCCCAGGAATCTCACATCGTTTTTGTACATTTCTTCAGCTGGAAACTGGGGATATCTTTCAGGAGGATGGAATGGGGTTAAATACTAAGCAGAGAAAGCAAACAAAAAAACAGCAACAAAAAAACCCTGGTACTAGGTTCTCTGTTCTCCAGAGAAGGTTTGTACCCCAGGTGTCCTTCAGGAATGGTTTGGGCATGGCTGTGTGGCTGGGATTCATTGAGGTGCCCATTTACCACCAGTCCAGGCCATGATGGAGCACAGGTGAGTGCTAGTTACTTCACTCCTCAGGAACCACTTGTCTTCTGCCTATGTGGGCACCCATGAAACTTTAAAATTCAAGCTAAACAAGTGACTAATTGTGTGCTTTTGATATACATTTCTACATGTAGCAGGAGTTCTTCTTGGTGCTTACTCTTCATGGTTTGCACCAGATCAGTACTTTCTTGATCTTCAGACATAAAAAAGGATGAAAAATGTTGCTTTCATCCATCAGTCTCATTCTATCCAGTAGCCTAATGCTCTTCCTAGCAAATATAATAAAAGATAAAAAAAATAAAATATAATAAAAGATGTGACTGTATTAACCATGTAATTTTTTGGTAACTTGTCTGTAAAGCACAAATGGAGTGATATAGATAACTAGGAGAAAGCAAAAATGAAAATCAGTGAAATTAGTGGTTGATATAATCTTCTCCACTTTGTTTTGTATCATTGAAAAGTATTTGCCTTTTGTAATTTTTTTTCCTAAAAACTAGCAAAGTGGAGAAAGGTTGGGCTGTCCTACGTCCACCTCTCTAACAGCCTGCTCATTTTCATTTAGCGAATGACAATGGACATCACAAGTGATCCCAGACCGCATTCTCTCTTAGTGTCTATTACTTATTGCATTGCTGGAGCTTGTACCCAGCAATCTGCAGAAGACAAATGCAAGGCTGGTTGACACTCCTCAGGGAAACATATAATATAATATTAATAAATTAATATTTAATATAATATATATATATTACTCGCAGTTTTAAAAGAAAAGTCCCTGCTTTATTATTTATTTTTCTTATAATGTTTTTTGGTCTTGACAGAATTTTCTTAGCACACATGTAAATATACACATTATTGATATCACTGACAACTAAAATTGTGTAGGAAAGTTACGAAGCAGTAGACTTACAAGGTGATCTAAAGAGACTGGGCAATCAGTTGTGGGAAAGGTATATAGAAGCAAAATGAAATAGAAGTTAAAATTACTTAATGGCTTACAAAACAGTATTCTTGTGACAGACATTTTTTCATAAGCTTGTATTTATATATCTACAATAACTTCATGTAAACAACAAAAATTAGTACTGAGCCAATGTTGTCATCAATTTAAGGCTGATGAAGCATTTTAGAACAAAAGCAATATGTTCCTCAAATTTAGGAAGAAGAAATTTAACATAAGAACCCAGACAGAACAAGGAGAAGCATACAGCACTGAAAAAAAACAAAAGTAAGCTTTCACAGAGAAAGCATATCCAGTCTGCAAAATAGCGGAGCAGACTGCAAAAATATATGAAGATCAATTCATAAATAAAAGCATTAATGATGATTTGTCTGTATACAAAATCTTGTGGTGTTAGCAAAATGTTCTCAGTATGTCATTGTTAATTTTCTACCATCATTGTAAATTAGTACTAGGCCTTTTTTTAAAAAACTGATATCATAAGTAACAGTGTGTGGAATAATTGTCTATACACAGCTGAAATTGACTTTGTCATCAATCAATGTTACATTTAAGCCATAAATACTTGTACAATGTCACAGCTGTTAAATGATATCACAGCAACACATTAACATTATGCAACACTAAAGAAGACAGGGTCACCAAACAGTTCTGAGGCTTTACATCTATAGCACAACTTTTTCATCACATGGAGAGATTTTATGTTATTTTCTTGTGATCCACCCATGAGTATGAAAGAAGTACACTTAATACCTGCACTTGAGTTAACCACACTCATGAGTCTTGCTTTAGAATCGGTGGAGAAACCCCAAAACTTTCAGCCTATGGTTTATCTAATTTTAAAGCAAAATAGGTCAGAACCTCTAAGGGTCTTATTCCTGTATCTTGGTTAGAAAAGGAACCTACAAAAGCTATATCACACATAGATGTCTCTACTGTCAGGTGCCTCTACTGCAGATTTCTAGAGTGAGATTTATTTCACTAATACATTTTAAATCTTTATTTATCTGCATAAAATCCTGGTTATCTGTGTCCTAAAGTAGAAGTAAAGCTGTGAGCATTAGTGCTCATTCTGCTTGCTTCATCAAATCTCCCAAGATTCTGCCAGGGCAGCACATAGTATTCCAAATATATGTACATTGAATCATCTTTAACATTTGGGTCTCAGTCAAAACACTATTGTCTTCAAGGTAGTATTTTCTGAAGGGAATTAATTATTCATATCCTCAGAAAATGTTATGATAAGGAAGAACATCTTATGTCACTTAGCTTCAGACATCTAAAAGTTGCAGATACAAGACTGAACCAGCCACCCTAAGTTCCCTTGGTAGTCACTGGAAAGAAACTGGCATCTCCAAAGGGTAATCCATCTGACCTATCCTAGATACTGATCTTAGGATGAGATGAATCATTCTCTTGAGGTGCTTATTTCTCTTCACTGGCCATAAAAGAAGAATATGGTGGATTAGATGGAGAGGTTTAATTTTTTTAAATGATCAAACTAGGGCAGATTAATCTTATGCTAGGAGGAAAAACAGGCTACTTTGTAGAGAAAGCTCATGAGAATATGAGAGGACCCAAATGGAATTCTGCTCAAAGCAGAGAACAGCACAGAATTTCTTAATATATACTAAGTGGAATATATATATTTAGTATAACGGACCACTTAAGAAAACTCAGGAAAACTGTAAATAAATGGACTTTCTGATCAAACACAGAAAGAAAGTGTCTGTTCCAAAGCAGCCACATATTTGGTATCTAATACTAAGAATATTTTGGGGAGTTCAGACTTAAAAACAATTTGACAGGCTAAATTTTCTTACACTTTCAGAGTAATAAATTAATTCTTCCAATACTAGTGTCATACTCATAGGAAATATTGAAGTCAACACCCTCTCCACATATGGAAGACTTTAAATAAAGAGATTATGAGCTTAAAGCCAAATTCAGAACTTGGCCTACAATGAATGCATGTTAGGAAGCCAGTCAGGTTTAGGTAGAGAGAAATAGTAGATTTGGAAGAAACTAACTGGAATATAAGAGGAATAACATTTTTTTGCTCAATTAATTTACAAGAACTATTCTATATTGAATAAATATGTATTTAAAACTTGTAATTGATCTTAAAATACGGAAATTGCTTGTAAAGTAGGAAAAATTGTTTTGTCCTATTTTGATTTTCCATTGCTGTAATTTGCCAAATTGGGCATGAAATTATTTAAAGCTTTTTGTCAGGGTTTTATGGTTGGAATTTTTGCTACTACTAGCTTAAAATATAAACATCTCACCTTCATACAAAGTGCAAATGAAACAAAAGCATTCAAAAACTTTGTTTTACCATAAAAAAGAAACAAAAAAATCTCCTCATATGATAATATAAAAAAATCTATAATAGGGAATAATGCATGGAGGAAAAAATAAGAAAAAAATCTTTACATTGTTCAGCTAGATATTATGTAAGGTCATTTTGGACAGGTTTCTGTGCAACTTCATCTAGTTGAAGGTGCCCTTGCTCGTAGCGGGAGAAAGGTTAGACTTTTAAAGGTCCCTTCCTGCCTAAACTATTCTATGATTCTACATGTTAATGCTTTCATAAATGTACTCTGCAGAGCAAACACAGAAATACTGTCTTAAAGTCAGTAGGGACATTTCCAAAAAGTTGGTGGGAGTCAGGCTCCCAGATGGTTCCGGATGGATTCGACTGCATTTTCTACCCAGGCAATTGCACTATAGATGCTCTCTTCCTTCAGTCATTCTGTTCATTACACTGACTCCTACTTGCATAATGCAAGTAGTGTATCTGATATTTTACTGGAAAGAGACTAGACTTGTCTTAGTCAGGCATGGGGCATGAAAGAATGGACACATGCATAAGCACTAGCAGATGGACAAAGACACAAACAGACCAGGCTGTGAAAAGAGACATCAAGTGAAGTACAAGACCTGTACCATGAATACTTCCACATCCCAAAAACTTCAGTATAATTCAGTGTAAAGTGTATTTAGTTGCATTTAGAATCATGATATAAATGCAGTATCAGCAAACTACGCTTAAAAAAATATGAGAATTTTTAGAGTATATTTGATTTTACAATCACATTGATGAAAAATTAATACTTTAAGAAGTTATTGGAAACCTCATTACATAATCTGTTAAAAACAGTATTAGCTAGGAATGAAATCTACAAGTGTTTGTTTTTGAACCCTGGCAAACTTAACTAAGCTTGCAGAAAGTTGCCTAGAGTATAAGGCTTGATGCCTTGACAAAGGACAGAAGGAAAAGACTTTATCAAAACACTGAATATATAAGGTAAAGACAGGTTTATACTATGATTCTGTGTTTGGGAGTAACACCAGGGCACTGAAACTATGTACAGTATGAAAGGCATGACTTAAGATTCTATATTTTTACTCTGGAGCTTATCAAAAGTTGCATCAATGCTAACCAAATGAGATGAGCGGTAAAATTTTACACAGCAATAATCTTTTTTTCATAATAGTTCTTTTCAAGTGATCACAGGGGAAACTAGGAGAACACCAGGTCAGATGAGCCACGTCAGATACAGTAGTTATTATAATGGTGCAATAAGGAAGACAGAGATGATTGAAAAGCATGAAGTTCCCCCAGTCCAGATTTGTGCAGGAGATGAACAGAGCTAGAGAAAAACCTAAGAGAAGGAAAAAGCATATATTTGAAAAACATATCAACATCACGTAGTTTAATACTTAACATTCAACATAGCACAGATGGAGGCAAGTCCAGTTGTGACTATATAACTGAAAACATGCACTTGTATGCAACATGAGCTTTTTTCTTAGACCAGACTAACAAATAACATTTCCATTTTATAGATATCATGGCTTTCACAAATCTTTTTTTTCTCCCCTCCCCCACTTTTTACTTACATACTGTATTCAACGGAACAATCCATGGTCTTTCATAGTGGATAAGCACACAAAGGTCGTAGACTCAGACTCCACACCTGGCTGAACCACTCAGCAGAAATGCAGCTGGACTGTGGAAACCAATTCTGTTAAATTCAGCAGGTGTCCTCCAAAGTAAGTAGCTGGGAACTACTTATTTCACTCAGACCAGTTTCTTTAATTTTCTCCTTCCTGTGCACCACTGGCCACACAAACAGCCTCCTATAATGGTGAAGACTTAATGAGAAAATGAAACCAATGTTCTGGATTAATGCCTTCCAAAGTCACAGGCTGTTAAGTAGTGCCCAGAACAATTTTCAGACACATTCTCTAATCATCAAAAGGTCCTTAGTACCTAAGCAATGACCTCAAGCATACTTTCCATTAACTTATTGCTCCTGCATTCAGTTTTTGAACTGAAAGTTGCTGCCAATCAGCCTTAAAAAAAGCTTAAGAAATCTTCCTACTTCTATGAATGCCAGTTAAACTGCTTATAATATTTGATAGAAGGTTTTGACTGTGAAATTGGAAAAACGTTGGATGATGATATGCTAGTAATCACGGGACACATTATAATGACAGTATTTGTTACTGTAAATGCCAGGATATACTATCAAACACCAAATTTCAGGGCGAAAGCTTAAGAAGGAAAGAGAAGAGGTATATTCTTTTCTTAAATAATGTACTTTCTCAAGTGCAACATACATTTCTTATTATGAAGAAGTTGTTTCCTAAAGTAATTTGAATACATAAGAGCTGATGGTTAAAGACTTGCTGATCCATGAAAATCTGAGTATGAGGACTGGGTGGAGAAAGAATAAGGAGAATAGTGCAAAACAAGAATGAACTGGGTATGAAGGTTAGAGCAGAAAATTGGGGACAATTAGTCTGGAACACTGCAGAGAAGCCATTGTTCCTGGCCAGGATGTTTGCTGAGACTGCAAATCACATATTTATTTATTTCTGCTGAACTAGCCTTCTAAGTAATAAAGTGCCACAAGGGCACAACCCAAGAACGGTAACATAATTCATTTGAAATTAAGTCACAGCAACCAGCTTATAGATAAATGGATAAAGAGCTACATATTCTCCTGGCATAAATTGGGTGTAACGTCATTGGAGTCAATAGAATACTGTCATTTTACAGCAGAAGAGAATTTGTTCTACAATACAAGCAATAGTTTTGGCAGTTAAGTTCCATTTTCAGCATCACCAAAGCTACAGAAAAATCCCATTTGCAGCTTTTTGTTGATTTGTCTAGTCATTCTGTTTAATGTCTGCAAGAGTCCCAAAAGAATTTAAAAAAGAAACCAATTTCCCTGCAGGTGACATCCAAAGACAAAGGTATGGAAGGAAATTCTGACACATTTAACACATGGAAGTTCCACTGAATTTAACAGCACCATTATATGACACAAAATTTAGTATATTGTTTCCTATAGTTCTTTGTCATTTACATGTCCGAATATTTGTGTAGTAATAAGTACAGTATCTGTATAAATGTAGATTCTTTGGCACTTCAGCACTGACATTTCCTCCATACAGAGCTTGATGAATAAAGTAATGAGCTGGGACAACTTGTCCAGATTGAACATTTAAACAGGTATATTTCTTAATGAAATTTCTGTATTGTTTTCTCTTCAGGCATTTAGAAATTATATTGCAATTTACAGAAATAATCATTCTTTATCTCATAAATTGCAGAATTTTTCAAGAATCACAAAAAGCTTAAAAAATAATTTAAATGCTTGTCTCTACAGAAGCATTGCAACTCTTTGTTGCTCACCTTTTGTTCTGTATTTATTTCTTTCTTGATATCCTTTTTTGTTGTTATTCATTCTGATATTTTTCAGGTGAAGAATGAAACTAAGTCTCCTTGAGAAGACAGATGGATCTAAAAGCAACATAAGCCTTGCTAAGAATACGTCTTTTATTTTAAAATATTTCTATGTTTTTAATTCATATTTCTGGCAGCACTTGAAATCCAATAGGAAAACAAAAGCAGCTTTTACCAAAGGGGAAGGCTTTGTTCCAGAAGGTATTAGAAATTTCCTAAATATTGCTACACATTTTTTCATGATCTTTCAACAAGCTACAAGAATTCTGATAGTCTTGTACAAGCTTTATACTTCTTCTCCCCTCTGTTTAAATGCAGATAAAATAGGAAAATACTAGGAAATTTTTATTGTGAATGCTTCTTGGATAACAGTCATCTACTCACAATTATGACAAGCACTTTTTCATTCTTTTAGTAAACAAGAAGTCTTAAACTGAGGCTATCCATACCCTGACGTGTAACATTAATGGCAGGCTAACAGCTTACACCTCGAGGAACCTGGAAACTGGGGAAAAAAAAAATTAGATGTATTCTGCAGTGCTGCAAAATTCACAACAAATTTAGACTGTATGCTAGTGCCCTGCAGTTAACTTATTTGGTGCTGGAAGTACTGTGCCTATGTTATGGCCATACGAGGCTACATCTAAAAAAGGACTTGCACACTGAGAACTCATATGATAGAGGTTCTGATGCTACCACGTTGCTTTGTGCCTATGCCCTAGTAAGGCTGTTAAATGGCTGGTCTTATCAGAGACTTCAGATATGGTCAGCTTTCCTACATATTTGAACAGCATCACACAAAATGCTTTTATCCAGTATCTTAGTAGTCTCTTAGGACAAAGACTCTGAGAACTGAATCCTCACCTCTAACCTCAGTATCTTTTGAGATGAGTACTCTATTACTATATTGACAGTTACTGGGACTTTTCTGTAGTCTTTCTTGTTACTCTTTATTTGCCAGCTTTTGGGTAGCAGTGTGTAAAAAAAGGTGTCTTAGGCTTATAAAAGGGAATTCTTGTCTCAGAAATATAATTATGTCTTCTTGAGGAAGGAGTAGAAGTCCTATCCTTCCCTATCCTCAATTTGTTCAAAGAGTTTGACTACTTCATATGAATCTTGGTTCAGCTTGCAAGTTTTTGTGATACCTCACTTTCCTCACAAGTAGAAAAAGGAGAAATTATAATTTGTCTGCAGAGCTTTCAGATTGCAGTACTTAGACTGTTCTCTGGATCCCTGTCTCTCTGATGGCCTGGGAAAGAAGCAAATGGTACTGCATTTATATCCAGAACAGCATCTGAATTTCAATAAGTTACCATACTATAATTACAGTTTGGCATATAGGGATGCAGATAGAAGGTACACATTTCTGCTTCACATCCACATAGAGAGGTAAGTGAAATGTCATAGCTGTGCATAACATGTTTCTTCTATATCAGTGACCAATACACAGTATTTATATATATTAAACCACATTTTTTTCCAGGCCTTCTCTAGTTAATATTGGTTTTCAAAGTATTATATTGAATTTATGTTCTTAGAGTGCAATGAAACCAGTGAAGTTTCACTAAGAATGTATTTGATTTGATAACAACAACAACTTTTATCTATGTTTCATTCATATCAAAGAATCCTAAGTCCTTTATAAACAAAGGAAAGAGTTCAGATATTAATGAACTGCAATCACCTATAGATGAAATACAGCAGATTTTCTCTTAAAATAAAAGTAATAAAAATTACATAATTGTTCATCACTGGTAGTGGAAAATAATCTCTGAAATGAGAGAAATTTTCTGCAACTGATGTTTCCCCTCTCCCCCCTCTTTTTTTTAACCTCTCTCTCGAAGACAGCAAAAACGTGAAATTTCAGAGTGAACTACAGCCACATTTTTAGAAAGAAAAAAAAAAGAAAAAAAAAAAGAAGGTTAAATTAGGCTCTCAATACATAAACAAATGTATAGGGAAAATTACTTAAAAACCACTGATCATTTACTGTTTCTGCTAGCTTGGAAGCTGCTTGATGAGCCAATTATCTGGATAGGGACATGGGGCTGTTATTAATAGAGGTATATGCAAGGAAAGAAAAAACAGTCTCACAATGAAAGAGTTTAAGACATCAGTAAGGCCCGTGTTTACAGAAGTAACATTAAGCAGTTAACTGTGATTCACAGTTTTAAAAGCAGAAGTCATTTAGCTTGCTAATTATAATAACAGCTGCAAAATTGAAGAATTCTTCAACTATTCATGAGGTACAAAGTGTGGAGATAATGCATTAGAACATTTGACATCCAACCGTTAAGCATTTCCTATTCAAAGAATCTCATCTGAGTCCAGCAGAGTCCCACCGAAGGGACTTTAGAAGCATCATCCTACTTTGCTTCTCAGTCCTGTCTTGCATTATAGTTTTAGAATGCTGCTGGCTCTTCAGTTGACTATTTTAGCACATTGGCCGGGTATTCTGCATGTGAAAGGGCTTGACTGGATACTGTGAATTGAATTCTTACATGCCTGCAGAAAGTTTGATTCAAGGAAATATCAAGCTCTATCACAGGATGACCAGGCCACAAACCACAGGTGTCAAACAATTCATCTGAATTGTAACTTCTGTCACCTTTTCTGCACGTACCACAACCATGAGTGGGCTATGACCTGAGCAACAATTCCTGATGGTCCGTATCCAGGTCTATTTTGTCCTACTTTCTTTTCTGAAATGCACTGGTTCTCCTTCATTTTCTTTGCAGATGTGAATCTGTTGTCAATCAAAAATAATTAGATGAAAAGCTGTTTCTGTGGTGGGGTGTTCCACATATATAACATATCTGTTCACACCCCTACAAATACGCCAGAGATGATCTGCCCACATTTTATGCTTAATAGGGCTTTCAAAATTTCCCTGTGTATTTGGCAGCAAATGGGTTAGATATTTTCCTCAGAAAAATAAAAAGGGTTCATTACTCTGTTTTTGAAGCACATCCAACTAGGAAAATCTAGGAAAGTTACACTCTGCATAAGGAAGTAATAGTTAAAAAGTGTGAAGGAAGTTGGAGGTACTTTTACATAAAGCTGATCTGAGTCAGTCTCACAGGATTGCAAGTTATACTAAAAAGTAGCACAGGGAAATGAAAGCCAAGGCATGATATCCATCAAAGGAGTGCTGCAAAGTACATAGCCCTTTGACAGCTATCAAGCTTGGGATGCCACTGAAATGGCACTCTCACTAAACACAATAAAAACTTGCAGTGGTCATCAACTGTCATGTGTTGAACAGTTTCATACTAAGTGGTATCATGCATGCTCCACTGTCCTTAGGAGAATGCAAATAACACTTCACAGTCATTTTCTTCCTATTTAACTTATGAAAAAGATTTCCAGAAGCAGAATGTGAGAGAAGCTGCTCCTACAACTGTCTGGCCAATACATAAAGTTGTTCTATGAATAAGTAAGACAAAGGAAAGAGGTAGCTGGCAGATGCTACCCTTGTGCCTGGGCAAGAATACCTGGAAATCAGGTTTCACTCCATATATCACCTGTTGCCTATCTGCCACCATAGCACATCCTTCTTGACAACAATTAACTCTTCTGCTTCAAGAATGAAAATCATAATGAAAGCCACCTTAAGAAATAGTCCTTGACCTTTCGTTTTGCATCCTTGTTGGTTAAATATTTTGGGTAGGAAGGGCACCTCTATTGTGCATTCTTTTTTGTCCTTTGTCCATCTTTGTTTTGCCCACCTGTCAGCCTATTTACATTAATAAAAGGCATGTTAAATATGTAATGGTTAACGGAGAGGTACTGCAGAACTTGCCACTAAATAATGTCATTTAGCTAATTAAGTTAGACTGCAAATAAAGCTAATGTTAGAAACAATAGTTTTGGCAGCAAGAGACAGGAACTGTGGACGAGAATGTGATTGCTTCTTGGATCATATTCATCTTTTAAAATGCCATTTTGATGTTCATAAAGCAAGCATTGCTTCATGGAAAAAGAGAGTGCTTTCAGAGCTGAATAGATCAGTAATAACTACCGAATCAGTGGATAAAAAAGGCTATTCAAGATTCTGGGTGTCTCTCATGCCAAACTCTCCATTCTCCAGAGAGTCCAGAAGCTTGTAACTGGAGGCTTCTGGAAATGTGTCACCTTCGGTTGCTATTGATCAGTACTTACCTACCATTGTGCTGAAAGTTCTGCTCACCAGCAACAAAGTATTGTTGGCACCAAGGGTGTTGCACAACAGTGCACAGAGCTCTGTGATGACTAAGGTAAAGAAAGAGAGATCTTTGAGAAAAGGTCAGAAATTACTCAATGATAACATGTTTCCCTGTTATCTGTGAAAGCATCACTATGGTTCAGTTGACAGAGGTGAGAGACTTCTCCAAAATACTGAGAAACATTCACATAGGCTAGCTTGTTCTTTTTAATACTGAAGTAAAGAACTTTCTCTTGTTTATATCTTTATTTTTATCAAACTGAACTTGTACTATATAACTTAAGTTTTATGTATTAATAATTTGTGAAGTGATCTATTCCTAATGTGCCAGAAAAATATTTCCAAAAGTTAGTCTTTCTCAAGTATCAAAACCAGAAGTGTTTAATAACTTCTATTAAAAAATTAATATAGTGTGAGTTGAATGCACAATAAAAAAATTAAGCCTGTGAAAAAAAAACCAACCAAAACAACTGAAGTTATGACAAATGCGATGCACACGTCACTAAAATACATACATGCACATCAATTCAGTTTACAGTCTAGTCAACCTACAGACTTTGTGCCTAATTCCTTTCCTGGAAATCTATGGACTGTAAGACTATGCAGTCTATTCCCTCTTGGATTCAAAGTCCAAAGCAGGTCCATAAGAAACTATTAATTTTTTGTGTACTCAGTGGAGGAGAGAAAAATCTGTGAAATTTATACCTACCTGTTTTCTGCAGTTCCCAAGACCATGCTAATGGTCTACTCAAGCAGTAGAAAGGTCTTTTAGAGACTATCACCTTATCATACTCATATGGAAGCCAGCCTTCATGCTTTGAGTAAACATCTGATTGTTTCCTTAAGAAATCCCTTATGAACTCACACACCTCAAAAAAACCCAAACCAAACCAAATCAAACCAAAATCCAAACAAATAAACAACACAGCAAAAAAAACTCCACACCTAAAAAATCCCTCACATACACACATCATTCTCACACCTGAAAGACAACACAGGAAAGAGATGACTGTAGAAAGGACAATGTTGAAGGAAGAAGACACCATTACTATATATACCCAGTGGTATGACACATAGGTACTTCATCTTAGGCCAGAGCTGCACTAGAATAGATTATTCTACCCATCTATTGTGGACTTTACAGAAGGATGTAGCACCAAGAACATCATTCTCTTTTGTCCAAGTTTCTGCAGCTATTTTCCATGTGGTTTCATCCAATATTTACAAAAACCACATTAAAATTAGAATCATGTTAGCACAGTCATTATCTAACCAGTTATACTTAACTTTGGGAAACGCAGTTATTAAACAACTATTTTTCTTTCCTATCAATCTCATTTTAGTGACCACTAAGAAGCTGAATTCAGTTTGCTTTTACAAGGGTATATTCACTTTTATTCACATTTCTAACTTTCCAACAGCAATTACAAAATTCACATCAATGTCAGGCTATTTAGTATATACTTAGTAAAGACATCAATGCTTCAGAGAACATATCTGTGGGAACCCAGGTAATGGGGATAAGGTTCTTAAAGCCTAGGGCTCACTCAAACATATGCTGTATATTCAGTTAATGGGGGAAACACTGAGCAATTTACAAAATCTGTAAGTTCTGTAGCCTGCTATTACAGGAGGCAATGCTCAGCAGGCTTCAGAAAAAAATGTGCCCTTCAGACTGCTCTCAGTTTGTCCTATCATGTCTTTTTCCACCTTCTGCTTTATAACATCTTCTATGCCTTGTAAACTGATAGGAGTTCATTCCTCAATGGTCATACACAGAGGTTAATAAGCTTCTAGCAGAAGCTGACTTGGCACTAAAGAATTACTTTCCCCTACACCCAGTTTAGAAATGTTACCTTCATATCCCCTTCCCCGTTTTGGGAAACCATACTGATACTAAGCCTTTCTCCACCTCAGATCTTCTGGATGTAGACTGGTAATGCAGTTTTTCCTCTTGTCTTCTACCTGAGAGGCTGTGTGTTGTGCAAGTTGCTGGTCAGTATGGTATGACAGTGAATCAGCCAGAGAAAAAAGGTAGATGTACCAACATTATTACTTATGGCAAACCACAAAAGAAGAAAAGAAGAAGAATTTGCAGAGGAAGCTGCTTAAAACATTTGCAAACAAACCTCTCTCCTATCCACTGTGTTCATCTTTCTTTCTGAGCTTTTTCTCCATCCAGCAGTTTTCACTGTGAATTGCAGCAGACTCCTTCTAACTGTCTCAGGAAGTTTCCTTTCCATCACCAATGTGTCTGTGCTCTCTGCTTTCTTGCTGGCTTGCATATCAGCTGCAGGCTCTCTGCCCACTCCACCCTGCACTTGCCAAAGGTTTTCCAGTAAAGCCTCTAAGCTCTCTTTCAGAGAGAGCACCATCTCTCCCTCCCTTCAGGGAGTGCAAAATCCAGGACAAAACAATGCAGCAGCTTTTGGCCTTGCTGTCCAGCACAGCTTTTCAACAAAACACACTGCACAGAGAAACCATGAACAAACAAATAACTCCGGCTGTTTAACATGTCACAGTGACAGGGTGGTGAATGTTTGGAAAGGCTAAAAGAATTTAAGAGATTATTGGAGGACAAGAAACTATCCCTATGTGTATTTCTCCCATGTTTCTCACATCATAAAATGTCATTTACTTTTGTAGCCGGGAAACAGAGAACTTGATTGTTTAAGAACAGATCAGGAAGGTACAGAGGATTTTTATTACTCAAAAGGATTCCTTCTAAGGTGATAAAGGGACATAGTTATCTGTACTGGCACAAACAGCAAGGTGTCTCTGCCTTGTAATACTAGTACCAAAATATGACATTTTCTGTGCCTTGAATTACATTTTATTTCTATCACTGGAAGACATGTTTGAATTCCACTGTAAAACAGTTTTGAACTGACTGTTAAGAACGTTAGAGGTTAAAAATGTTCTTTAACCTCCTGCCTCACACATGTCCTGTCATCTCTCCATATGCAAGTTTATGTTGTAAAATGTTCATAGCAAGAGTTCACTGTTAAAAAAATGCTATGCATTATACCTGATAAAATGGAATTACAAACAGCTGTGACATACACCTTGAAGACTGTATGATGCTGCACTAGGAAATGTACCTCACAGGAAACTGTAAAACCTGTAACGTGAAGCATGGCACCAAACAAGAAGAGTAATACACATGGGTGCCTGGCTTTTGTGGAGTTACTGAGTACACTCACATAATGAGGGGGTTTATCATTTCAATGTACTGCACCAGAAAGGACAAAAAGCACCCTGTCACCAATTTGGAATGAGGTCTGACAGAAAGGAAGCAGACCCTAAACTGGAAAAGGTGAGATATCTAAATGGGCAAGGCTTTCTGGAAAATAAAAATCACCTGGAAGAATGAAGATTTTTAAATATTTTAAAATATTTTTTTCCCCTACAGTTTCTTTTTTTCCTATTATAATACTCAAAAGATTTGGAGATAGTAATTAATGTAAATGTTGAAATATCTGAAACTTATTTTTAGTTTCTTGCTCCTTGCAATTTAATATAATAAAATAAGCAATGCTGAAGGATTTTTTTGCATCTTTTCCAGTGTTCTAGATCCTAATTTCCTTAAACAATCATGAAGCACTAAAAGAAATATTAAACCCTGTAATATTTTAGTCTGCCACTCTTCCAACACTCCATTTTGTAAAGGATTTTTCTTTCACTGTTCTGAAACTTTCATAGGTGCAAAGTATAAAAAAATAAACCTAGCAGAACTATCACTCAGTGCATTGAGCCAAATGATATACATAAGGTAGGAAGGGAAAGGACAAGCTAGAGAAAAAAAAATTTCTTTGTTCCAAATTAAATGCTTTTTAAAATGCATGTATGCTTTTTCTTCTTTTTTTTTTTTCTTATGTCTTTTCTAGTTTGATCTTTATAGCACTTAAAAATGCTGCAGTATACCATTTATTTATGGTTTTGGCTTTGCACAAGTGTTTTTCTGCTTTTCAATAAATTCTACTCATAACATGTAAATATCTGGGGCAAAGACCATCTCCCTGGAGCAATACAGGATGCATTGCTAAGCAACATTTCTTGAGTTTGCTTTGGTTCTATCCTTTTGTTCTCACTTGGAGTTCTTTCTCTCTTTTGCTTTCTTACTGTATGAATGTAGAGGGGAGTTCCACTGCAAGTAATATGCACACAGCTATGTAAAAACTTCAGATGTCAGGTAGCACATCATGACACTGATCAATTAATTTTGAATCTGATGTTCAGGAACAGAATTGCACCAGAATGTGGGACTACAAATCCAGAGTATTTCCACTCTAGATTACCACTAGTTTCTGGGTGGTTTGGTCAGCTCCAGGCTTAGTTCCACAGCAGAAAATGAGGAACTTCTCCACATTTTCTCCTTCCTCTGAACTTTGCACTTTTTTGGAAAGAAATCTGAACACACTGAGTACAGAGCTGCTGAGCACTCCAAAAGCAAAGACCCTTAACTAGGTGATCAGTGGTAAGGACTTGAAGACAAACTGGATTATTCAGTCTTTGACCAACTGTTGATAGCCTCAGCTTGTCTGAGTCTCACCTAAGTAAAGACAGAACATGTACAGCAAAGATACTGGTATCATTGAAAGACAAGCATAAGCCTGAAGGTGCAAATGTGTATCTCCTTGCTTAAAGTGTTCAAAAATTCTTAATGAACATGCGAGCTCTAAAATTGCCAACACAAACATCAGAAATCCAAGCACTTTTTATGTTCATGAGCTTGCGAGTGCACAAAGCGTTCCCAATACACCAGTGCAGAATACCCTGACAAAAGCTGAAAACCCAAACCCAAACTTTTGGGCATATTCCTTACTTAAAAAACAAAACAAGAAAACCCCAACCTGCTTCTGTCGTAGTAATATGAATTATGATTATTAATATTAACACCCAGGCAAATAGATTAATAAAACAATGAAAATTGTTTATTAATATTAAATCTCACCAGAAAACTTATTTATAAGGTTTGAATGCACGGTGTGGGTATTTACACAGGGAACAGGCAACTTAAACTGATAAGCAAGTAATAAATGAAAACATTAATTTGAACTTTTGGAAAGAGATTCTTGCAGTACAATATGCCACTTGTCTTCTAGGGGGACTTAGAATCATAGAATCATAGAATGGTTTATTTTGGAAGAGACCTTAAAGATCATCCAGTTCCAACCCCCTGCCATAGGCAGGGACACCTCCCACTAGATCAGGTTGCTCAAGACCTCATCCAGCCTGGCCTTGAACACATCCAGGGAGGGAGCAGACACAACCTCCCTGGGCAACCTGTTCCAGTGCCTCGCC
>VWZI01003020.1:0-82876 GCA_013396835.1 Psilopogon haemacephalus | reverse complement strand
CTGATCATCTTTGTGGCCCTCCTCTGGAACCTTTCCAGCAGTTCCATGTCCTTCCTGTGCTCGGGGCTCCAGAAGTGCACACAGTACTCCAGATGGGGTCTGACGAGAGCAGAGTAAAGGGGGAGAATCACCTCCCTTGCCCTACTGGTAATACCTCTCTTAATGCAGCCCAGGACACGCTTGGCTGTCTGAGCCACGTGTGCACACTGTTGGCTCACGTTGAGCTTCTCATCCACCCAGACCCCTAGGTCCTTTTCCTCAGAGCTGCTCTCCAGCCACTCACCACCCAGCCTGGATTTGTGCTTGGGATTGCAGCGACCCAGGTGCAGGACCTTACACTTGGCCTTGTTAAATTTCATGAGGTTAGCCTGGGCCCACCTCTCCAGCCTGTCCAGGTCCCTCTGGATGGCATCCCTGCCCTCCAGCAAGTCAACTGTGCCACACAGCTTGGTGTCATCTGCAAACTTGCTGAGGGTGCACTCGATTCCTCTGTCCATGTCACTGACAAAGATGTTAAACAGCACTGGTCCCAGCACTGACCCCTGAGGGATGCCACTTGTCACTGGTGTCCAGGTGGACATTGTGTCCTTGATCACTACTCTCTGTGTGCGACCATCCAGCCAATTCCTTATCCAGCGAGTTGTCCACCCATCAAGTCCATGTTTTTCCAGCTTGGTGACCAGGATGTCATGTGGGACAGAGTCAAAGGCCTTACTCAGGTCCAGGTAGATGACATCAGTTGCCCTTGCCTTGTCCACTGCTGCTGTGACTTTATCATAGAAAGCCATCAAATTTGTTAGGCATGATTTGCCCTTGGTGAAGCCATGCTGGTTATCATCAGGCACCTCTGCTTTGTTCTCCATCTGCCTTAGCAGAGCCTTGAGGAGGATCTGCTCCATGATCTTGCCAGGCACAGAGGTGAGACTGACTGGTCTGTAGTTCCCAGGGTTGTCCTTTTTTCCCTTCTTGAAGATAGGTGTTATGTTTGCCATTTTCCAGTCAGCAGGAACTTCACCAGTCTGCCATGATGTTTCAAATACAATGGACAATGGTTTGGCAACTTCATCTGCCAGTTCCCTTAGGACTCATGGGTGGATCTCATCAGGCCCCATGGACTTGTGCACATTCAGGTTCTTTAGGTAGAGAAGACTTGAGAGTCTTCTGCTAAGGCAGAAGGCACAATAAAGCTTACAGTTACAGAACCAAAGCAAAAGCTTTACTTACAAAGAGGCCTTTTAGAGTATTTACTCACAGACTAGTATCTCCAGATTTCTGGAGCTGCAGTACAGTTCCAGACAGTACCCAAAACACTGGGAGGGTTGCTGCCAGTGATATGGGTACCCGTTGGAGGTTTCTGGAGTTTTCCCAGGAGTCTGGCATGGTGCTTGAGCTGGCACAGTCTCTGACCCAGTCTTGGTCCTTCCTGGGAGGACATTGTTCTTCCCAGGGTTCTGGACTCCTCATGGAGGTTCTCAGGTGAGCAGGCAAAGACAGGTTCTTGGTGGTGGCAGCAACCTGTTCTCTCTCACCACGCAGGCTGCGGTGAGATCTCTCGGGGGCAGGTGGGTCTCCTGATCTTACCCCTTCTGGGTAAAACCCCTCTGCACAGTCTAGGCTGTCATTACCTGCTGGTGGGTTTTTCATGCTAAGGCTGGTTGATTAGGGCAGCTTTTGGCAATAACTCTTGTCTATGGTGTGAAGACACTTAATGCCTCTCCCTGGTAAACTGAGGCACACCAAAGTTTCCAGGTAGACAATCTTGAAGCATCAAAGCTTGTTATTACATAGCAAATCTGGGCTTCATGCAGTGAAGCATGATAACAGCATGGCACAGCACAGTGAATTGAGGCAGAGCAAGTTGTTTACAACTTTGCTCATATTTATTAATTGCCTGAATCTGATGGCTCCATTTGGCCATAGAGATTAGCTAATCAAAATGACACTTTGCCAAAACTAACCATATTAGGTGAAGCCAGGGGCTTGCTTTACTCATATTTGGGAAAATACAGGCCATGCATAAACAAGTGTATGCACCTTGTTTACCACAAGAGCAGACTCAGTGGCTCCAAGCCTTTTCTCTTCTTTCCCCAGCTACTCCCTGCTCCAGCAGAAGTGGACACGTATCAGGCCTATTTTGGCCTTCCATGACAGCTTCCAAAGCCCTGTGAGAATATTGATTCCTCCAATCTTACTGTCTTGTGCTTTTGCAAGAGACTTTTATTTTTGTTGAAGCCAGTGTTAGGCATGCATTTTCAAATGGATTTACAACTGATCAACAGCAGTCAGAAATGGTAAATTTCTGGATGTTTATGACAAAATGCATCTCTACAGACAAGGAAATCTTACACTGGTACTATACCAGCAGCTCCAAGGCAACCTTGTAACAAATTCCAGCAAACATATTCTTGACATTGCTAGTTGTGTCCTATCAATTCAGCATGATCATCTAGTACAATACCAGGAATCCACATTTAATAGATGATTCTAGTAGCCATCCTCTGATAGCATCAGCCAAATCTTGTTCTCACTATCTTCTTTGCCCTCATCTTTATTGCTGTCTGCAAGAGATCTTCCTAGGTCCATGAATTGGTACGTAAGGGCAGGTATTTTCTTCATAAACTCCTGCTGTTTCTCAAACGTTTGCCAGTGCAATGGAGGATTTTCAATATAGCATGTAATTAACTATTACTCAGCAAGTAAAAACTGTGGTAAGAGATGCTTGTTGTTGAAGTATGGCAGAGAAAAATGTGATTTGTCAGGGTTGTTCCTTCCTACAGTTTTTAAATTGCACCATGTGTCTCCTGAAAATGAATGAATGAAAGATTATGGTATTTTTACCATTGATCTCTACTTGTGGAAATGTGAATGCCTGGCTGAGTTGCAGAAAAATAAACTCTCTAGGAACAGAAACAACTCCCAACACTGCATATGACAGGATGGCATTGCAGATGATCTTAGGACACTTCAGCATTGCAGTAATCTGGGGAAATCCATACCTGTTTTAATACAATTATTCATTTGTAATGAGCTAACAAAATTAATTAGGGGGAAAAGTTACATTTTGGGAAGTAGTTACATCAAGAGTTTTACTTTGAGGCAATTGTATTTGTGTGATTCTTTCCACTGATGAGAGAAACCATTTTTACAAGCACTGAAGCTATTTGGTGGAGATGGGGTGAGACTCTAGCAATGCCCTTAACACTGAAGTGTATTGTACTTCAAGAACACTAATGGTGAACACATTAGGCTACTGACAAGTAGATGACTGCAGAACTTCGCTCTGACACTATTAAATATCAACACGGATTAGTTGTAAATATTCATATCACACTAGCAATTAAGCTTGAAAGAATGATTCCATAACAACCAGTCAAAAATCCTGCCTTAACTGTACCAAACTTACATAAGTGCTGTGGTATTTCTCTTTTTTTTTTCCTAATTTATATCCTCTCTCTTGGTGTTGCCTTTGTTTCAGCTTCGTTCTTGACCTTCTTGACTGCAGCCCTTTCTTGTCAGAATACTCCCACATCCTTTGCTACTTAGTGCTTCCTAACGTCTATCATCTTTACAGCTACACTGCATAAAGCACTACTTTGCCATCAGGAAAAAAAAATCTACTGTGAGCGATCACATTTTGCTATTTGATGCTCCTACAGACCATTTCCTTTTCCCCAGCTATCTAGAGATAGGAAGCCCAGCTGTTTGCTTTTTTCACTTCTATCATTATAGTTCACACTTTACCTCCAGATATCCTACTAGACCAAATGCCTCTTCCTACACTAAAACCCTCTGGAGATGCATAAACATTAGTTATCATGTTAGAAGTACTAGCATGCAGAAACTTACCCTGTGTTGTGTCTGCTGCTTCTCAAGTTCTGCACAGGGAGGAGTCAGTCTCATGTTGCTCCTGTTGGAAAATAAGAGAATGGATCAAACAAGAAAGACTCTCTGCAACTGCACGAACATGTCTGTTTTCTCCTTATAAACACATTTACCACGCAAACATCCAAATTCAGTGGAGTCCTGCCTGACAAAGCACCTACCCTTATGTGGGCCACATTTGCTGTTTCTCAGGAAGAAACTCTGATTGCTGTGCACTTCCCTCATCGTCTCAACCTTTTCCCTTGTAAATGGCTGTGCTATGAGATCTTTTCCTTACCTGAGAAAGCAGTCTTTTGATGGTTTGAATATGTTTGAAATAGCATTCTTCACTATATTAATTACTGTTACTACTGTTACTTTATCACAAAGATGATTATGACCCTATCACCCTTGTTACCAAAGTTTGTGGGTGCGGACAATAGGAAAAGCATCACTTGGTGGCCATCATCTTTCTTCTAGCTTGACTCCTGCATGCACGTTTGCAACTTTTTCTGTCAGGCAATATATGTTGGATGCAGTGGTGTTTTTAATTACCTCAGTCAGCATTCTAACACTACCATTACTCCCGTAATATGTATTTATATAAATGTAAGATTATTGCTGAGTGGTAGGTGATGTCAACCTTTAATTATAATAGAATTAGAACAGGATAATTGCTTTGTAGCCACTATTGTCCTGTCAAAGATTTTATCTGTAACTAGTTAACTTGACAGCTTTACAGTAACTCTGTAATACTGAAATACCTGCATTATGTTACTATTTTGTTAGATTTTATATTGTATTACAGTTTTTAATACATTTAACATTATAGCCTCATTAAGCAATTTTATGTTTTTAATGCAGCTCATTTGTAAAACAGATACCAAGTTACATCCTAGTGAACTCATTGCACTCAAGTTCTAAACAGACTGCACTTTTGCCTGACTCATTACTTAAATGAGAAATAGGTTTAGGTATTTAAATTCTTGCAAATTAATATGAAACTGAGACAAACAGGAGAGGAATACACAGGAAATCTATAAGTCCTTCTTTGTGAAGCAGGGGTATGTATTGATTGTGGGCTATTGAAGAGGCTGAAATTATAAATTATGTAGCTTTTATAATTTCCAAAAGCTCCACCCACAATCTGTGTGTAGATTAGTTTAAGTTTGGGTTCTAATTCGGTCGGGAAAAGTCTTCACAATGATGCCTTTTCTTGTAATTCAGGAAAAATCAGAAAAATGGAAAGGTTTGGGCATGAAACTTGCCCTACTTACAGATGGGAGACTGTCTCAAAGTCCGTGCGAGTTTCGTGTCTCCAGGTCCGTGTTCAGGTCCCAGTGCAGGTCCGTGCAGGTCCCAGTGAAGGTCTAAGCAAGTCCTTGCAAGTCCAAGCAAGTCCAAGCAAGTCCTGCTGCAATCTCTCCAGCTGCCATATATATACTGAGGTGATCTGTTGCCTCCCTGTTCAAGCTCATGGAGGGTGGGAAAAGGCACTTCACACCTATTGTACTAAGCCTCTGGTGACAGAGGTGGGGAGGGAGGAAGACCGTTTCCTGCCCCATTCACACCTCTGGTGGGGCAGTGGACTGGGTGTGCCCTGCCACAGTTCACACCTCATTCAAACCTCCGGTGGGGCAGTGCCCTGCTCTGCCACAGGGTAGCAGAGAGTTGCAGGATGTTAAGATGTTTTTGGCCTGGATATAAGAAAGGCAACTTAAGTTAAGGTAAAAAATATCAATTTCCTTAGAAATTTGTTATTTACATTAAGGTTTTTTGTGATGGTTGGTCTTAGGTTTGGTGGCTTTTGGTGTTTTTTTTTGGGTTGTAGGTTTTTTTCCATTCGTTTATGTTTTTGGGGTTTTTTTGGGGGTAAGGGGTGTTTTCTGTTTTGTTGTTGTTTTTTAGTGGAAATTAATTCCATATAATTCATCACCTGTTGATAGAATGAGGTTATGTTTTTTTGTTGCCACTCGCTGCATCTAAGGTTGCAAATAGAAACCTCTTAGTAATGTTATCAATGTAAGATAATATTCAGAATGTCCCTCTCAAGTCCTCTCAGAGTGCTCATTTCCTACCATAGGCCTTATGATATTGTTTGATGAATTAATAATTATTATTTCCTGGGTTTAATTACGTTTTAAATATATTTTTAATGCATTTCTTAGTGCAACATGAATTGCATTACATTAAGCACATTTAAGTAAAGTCAATTACGCACTGGTCACAACTATATGATAATACAAATTATCCCCTTATCTTCTATTAAAAAATAATGCTTCTTCACCTTAACTGAAGTAAACCAAAGATTCATAGCAGTAGTGGTTGTTAGCTTAAATTCTTTAAACGCCTGTCATTAAATGAACAAACAGCATTAAGAAATCCACGCATTTTGTTGTGACAGCGTATTGGGCTTTCTGATGTCCCGAAAGCAGAGTGTATTCAGTAATACTTTTTTTTTTTTTTTCTCCTCGTGAGAAAAAAAAAAAAAAAGAAGAAGAAGAAAAATATTACTATGGCAACTGACTTAGCTTCACGCTTTCACTTTGCGTGTCGAAATCTCTGTAGGAGACGTTGGTTTGTAGGTGTCATGCAGTACTTAAAAATATCCTCTAGATGACACTGTTTACTGCATTTAGAAGATGTGCAGGCGTTCATAAGAAGTAGCTGTAAATTGAACGAAATACATTTGACAAGTATTGTTTGAGTTTAAGCCTGCTCTCTTGACATCAGTGTGCAAGATTTCAGCAGTTTCGGTGAAAACAAGACCTTCTACATTTATTCAGAAAGCTAAACAAAAAACTTGCACTTTTCTTTCAACACAAATGACCGCTCTTTAAAATATGATTAAAAGAGCTTTCATAGCATCCTAAGTTTTAAAACGTACCATAGGAACACTCCTTCTTACATACATACACATGCTCAATTATTTGGATGGCTTTGTTTAAAAATGACACTGTATAAATATTAATCTTTTTTTCCCAACTATTCTTTGTTCCATGATCTACATTCATTGTAGCACAGTAAATTTGAGTTCATTAGATCATTTACTGCTATTTAGATGTAAATGTCTTCAAGGAGGATTAATTACTCTCTGATTTTTTTTAATTTTTTTTTTTAAATCAGGATAATGAAGACATTCTCTGTCATTTCTCTCATTCAAAAACCTCTAGAAACTCCCCTTGTGTCTCTGAATAAGACAGTTAATGTTGGGAAATGTCTGGGAAAATTTTATGGGACTTAAGGCAGGAAAGTAGGTTAGACTGAACTCTAGCCCTTTAGTAGTTAAAATGTCCATGCTCAACTTGTCTGTGTCTCACAGGGACATTTTGGTTGCCTCTAAAACACATGGACAGAGTGAAAAATTCCAGACTGCTCTCCTTCAAAAATGAATGGGAGAGAGGCCACTTCTTCCTTTAAACCAGGCAGAGAAGAAGAAACGACAACTACTACTGTCATTTACCTGCAAGCACATGTATGGCATGCAGCTGTACATGTTGCAGCAATATTTTAAACAACCTGCCCACAGATCCTGTTAAAGAACAAGAAAGCCTGTGAAAATAGCTATTAGTAGGAATGCTTTTGAATTACCTGGTTTAGACCTTTTGGAAATGGTAAATTAACCACTGAGATCACTTGAATCACTGTCTAAAAATTCCTGAGAGCTCTCTGAGGTAGTAGGACAGCCAGTATTTTTTTGGGGGTTTTTTTGTCTTTTGTTTTCCCTCCCCGGTCTGTATGATTTCAGCATGTAACACCCTTATACTAGCAGACTATTTTAATCTGCAACTCATTTTTTATTCAGGATGGTCAGGCTTACTGACACTGTGCAGGACTTTCTTCAGTGACTTTTTCATGCAAGGGACAGGTAGTGTTCATGGAGCCTGGAATGTAAACAAAGACTCTCCCTCCAGTTGTATCCACTGTGCTTGGAAGTCAACATATGCACACATGACCTGTCCCATTAGGATTTTAATGATGTTATCTGGCACATATAAAGACAAATTTCATGGTTGTGCCTAAGACTAAAGTAAAACAAAATATGCTGTGTTTTACACAAAGCTTGATTTTGTAGGCCTGCACTACTTTATCCAGTGAGAAGAAGAAAAGCATCTTATTTGTAGATCTTGATAGGGATTGAGATATGCATTGCTCTGGCTAAAACTAGGAAGCTTTTGAACAGCTAGAAAAGTACAAGTTCAGCTTCTTACGAATTTTAACTAAGTCAATGGAAGCAAGTTGTGGGAAGTCTAATCCACTTTGTTGACATTCAAGTTCAAACTTTGAGGATCAGATGCTTATATTCCATCCATAACTCACTTTCAACAGAAAAAAAAACTTTTTAGATCTGCTTTTTAAGGCTTTGTTTTATTTTAACCACATATTTCTCAGTGGTCTTAAGAGTGTTATGCAAGATCTACTTCAGATCAGAAAAAGCAGTATTGATGTTAAGGAGAACAGGATTTGTGACAGTGTACTTTAAACCAGAGATGCCTTAGGCTATGTAGGAACACTGATATAATAATTTGTAATGCTAACTTCATAAAACTAAAGAATTATCAGAATGAGCCTTGTGTCTGCTTTGAGGGGACAAGATGGGTTTTCAACGTTTTCAAAGTTTTCCCCTTAATATTCCTAACACATGCAGGTCTTAATTTTGAAATTATTTCCAGGTGCCTTAAAACCCATGTTCAGGCAGAGCACATTTCTGATTCAAGACCATTTTATTTTCTCAATTTTTAGGAAAACTGAAATATATGAGCTTTAAAAAACAAAAAAAAAAAATTAAGCAAA
The DNA here is from genome assembly GCA_013396835.1 of Psilopogon haemacephalus. NCBI lineage: Eukaryota > Metazoa > Chordata > Aves > Piciformes > Megalaimidae > Psilopogon > Psilopogon haemacephalus. The sequence goes on along the minus strand of VWZI01003020.1, from coordinate 74,221 downwards.
ACCCAAACCAAAACAAGAAGAAGCAGTTAGGTCAAACTTCTGTGTCTGAATTACTCTTTAGCTGTGGATGTGTTAGTGACAAAGAATGCCAAGCTGAGGCAGAAACTTCCAAGTGACAGATGGGCCTGGCAGAGGAGTATCCAGGTAGTTGTTCCATAAAGTATAAGGCACTGACCCACTGAAGAATAAAGTATATTAACAATCACTTTCAGTAGTGGAGTGGAGATTTCCATTCACATTCGAAGACTTATATTCAAGACCAGCGCTCACTCAGAACTCCCCTGGTCTTCTCATAGTAGCATAGGTATGTGAATAGGGAAAGATTGCTGAAATACCACCTGTAAAAAAAATATGTATCTCTAGGGCTACAGCAGTCTCCTCATTCACTTAAATGTGATCATGTTAATAAGAATTTAATCGTTTTTATAGTTAACAAAATCTGATTTCTGTCAGTAATGAAGAGCATATTACTCTGTTGAATGCAGCTAGTTACTGTCTTTGCATACCCTGAAGCCCTCTGGCACTCACACTGGATGAAAAAAATCCAAACAACAACAAACCACAAAACAAAACAAAAGCAACTACCAAACACCTCTTAAGTGCCACTCCTCCATTTCTCAGTCAAGAATCAGATGACCAGTAATGTACACCAAGCAATAGATGAAGTACATCTTTTAAATCACTGGTGTTCAGTATATGAAGTTTACTAAATCTCACAGGTGTTTTGGGGGATTGATAGCAGTGCAAAAGTGGGGAAAAGTCTTTGTAATTATTTCTTCTCACTGGTATGATAATAGCAGACAGGGTGGATCTGGGTTCACAGTGACTGACATGCTTTGCAATGCCTGAAAGTAAAAGTCCTCCCAATCAGAGCACAGAGATAAACTTACAATTTTTATACTACACCTTCATGTATTTTCTTTTAGCAGCAAATGTATTTCATCTAAGCTTTCAATTCAAGAAAATCTGTAGGGTTGATCTTTTGGGTTTTTGTTTTTTTTTTACTTTTTTTATTGTACAAATGTAATGTCTTCAGTAAAAAACAGTTACATAGACATGTACTATACAGGAAAAGAATGTCTAAATAGGACTCTGAATAAACCTGAGTTGTTCTTTCCCAAAATATTATATCTCTAAAACAAGTATCCTCTCCTCATCACAGGCCTGAGGTTTGCAAGCACGGATATAAGCTAATCAGCCAGAAGGCCTTCAGTCTATCCAAGCTTTAAAAAGATAAAGGGGAAAGACAGAGATATGAAAGGGAATCTAAGCATTGATCCCTGTAAATCCATCTGAAAATAACAACTTTCTGGCATATGTCAGAACAAACTTTCTCAGGGAAAAAAACTCTGATACTTCCAAGTGATTCCTAATACTGCACTTTCTCATTTGAAGGTGTTCTTCCTAGGAGGGAGCATTTTACTTGCTCATATAGCCTGAGTCTTCCCAAGCCCACATGCTGGGCAGAGGGAGATGGGTGCCTTCTAAGACTTTGCTGTGGACCACTGTGGCACCCCTCTGTCTCTATTAGGACTAAAAGTAATCTAATCTACCTGTCTAGACAAGGCTTTGCTCTGATCTGATCCCTCTCTTTGGTGTTGCTTGTGACATCCAGAAATTTGACAAGGAAAGCAATTATTGATCAGTCCGAGGTGTGCTTGGCTGTGATAATTGTCTAAGCATGACTGAGTGATGCCCCTATAGATAGGTGCTTACTTATTTCCTGAGGCATGTCATCCTCAGAGCGACAGAAACATTGATAAGGAAGAGGACAAAATGACTAACTTTGATGGAGTTTGTGTTGAAACATCTGCTGCTTGTCAACATGGGAGGCAGAAGCAGTGATTTATTAGTAGTAAGAAAGGAAAATCAATGGATCTGTCTGTCATATTCTTCCCCTAAACTATTTTGAGTATGAATGCCCAGTAAGTTCCCATGAAGAGAAAGTATTGCCCCATTATCTGTATATTTCTACTTTGCTTATGTTATAATTTACCATATACATGATAACATACTTCTTATTTTAAGATTTAGAGTAACTTCTGCCTATTAAAGAACCTGGCCAATAAACTCACTGAATAGAATAGTGAAAATCTATGGAGAAGTCTTTTGTCTAGAAACTAAGTATTTTTAGGAAACTGAACAGAATGTAAATGAATGCAAAGATATTCCGTGACATTTCCTATTTCCTGAATGCATACCAAACATAGACCTGTAATTTCCCCCCATTGTTTTAATGACAGTAATTTCATTTGGATTAATCCTTTCTTTCAGGCTCAGCTCTGCATGGGCACTCTGCACAATTCTGGCTCCCACATCAATAGGTCTGAGAGGAATCAGCCTCAAGAAAGTGAAAATTGTATCAAAGTCCTTCCCTAGAACATGGTGGCATGTACAGCGCTGGGCTACTGCTGGCCACAAGTAGATGACATACACCTCCTTTACAGCTCTTGAACCCTGAAGAGCAAAGATTCTTTGACAACAATAGCCTTGCCACTGGGACACAGAAAACCAATGTGGTTGAGGAATCTGTTCCCTTCCCTTCGGTAAATAGGAACGGTAAATAGATGGGCATAATCTGCTCAACTAAAGGGTGTGGTTCCTGCAATCTTTCTACCATGAGAACATGAAACGTATCTTCCCTCAAAAGATAAAACTTTAAAACCATGGATTCCTTGATTTAACTGAAATATTTAGAAAAGTGTTAGAAATGCGCAGCACTTGCAAAAGCATAATGCTTTTAAATAGAAGTTAGTCACCTGTCTGCCAGTCTATCTGCAATTTAAAGAGCAAAGCTATGTCTATGTCAAATGAGTATTTTTTTTCCCCAGAGGACATAGAGTTTAATCAAGCTTCACTATTTTAGTAACCTTTTGTAAATGGTGAGGCATGACTGACATCAGAATAGGACTGAAAAATAGAAGATACTGAGGTTCAAATCTGGATGTAAAGATGTCAATCTCACTAATGCAAGTTAGTGTATATATTGATTTAAATTGAGCATTTTCTTTTTTCTGTGCAAGCAAGGAGTAGGTCAGAAGCTGAAAGCAGGAAAAAAAAAAAATGCCTGAAGGAGGTCTCATTCCTTGCTTTCGGTCTCATTCTGATCCTGTCAACATTGCGTCAGCATAACTCCATCAATCAGATTTACATTACTGTTTTGATGGAAATGAAAATGCTTTATTAAGCATTTTCTTCAGACATTGTTTTGTCTGAAAACCTTTAGACTTCCTTTCTTTCTCACGCCCCCCCCCTCCCCCCCCGCTGTCTTTTTCCTTCTCCCATTTTTAAACAAAAAGCATCAATAAGATATCATATTTTCACCTTGCACCAAAGCACACTGGTTGGAATCTGCTTTTGTATTCTGATTCATCAGCTACTTTCATCATAATAAATAACAGGAGGATAGCANTACTAAATAGTTACCAAAGTACTGTGCAGAAGAAAAAATCTTCACAGGCTTTCAAGCAAGCAATCCAAGTCTCTACGTAAATCTGTACCTTGAAAAAACCAACCAATAATTAATGAGAGTTTGGCACCTCGCTGTACTGTAGGGACAGGGATTAAACACTGGCACAGCAAAATGCCAGTTTTCAGCTTGTGCATGTGTAGACCCTTCTCAGCTATGAACTGACATTTGCAATCTTTGTCAGTCAGAAAAAAAAAAGGCAAATTCAGTTAAATTCAGTTCTGCATTCATGTGAAATGAAGTTTGTCACCTGCCCCTTTTGTGATTTGATAATCTAGGGATTGAGTCTATTTTCCTGAAGAAAGACACATTAAAGGGCCCAATTCTGCAATTATTGACCCATCTCAGCAGCTCAATTGGCTTAAATTATTCATCATTAACTGACTTGGCTATTGCTGTTTATTTAAAACTATAGGTTAACACATAGTCATGAACTATTTGCTTAAGGTGTTTTCCCTTTCTTAGAGTGCTCACAACCATTCTGCAAAACAATTAAATACATTTTGAAGTTACAAAAATGAATGTATTAAATATAATTTATAATTCAATTACATGGATTTTTGGACTGCTGTAGTTATGTGGTTATATACATTACACAAAATATTTTTGTTTTCTTTTTTTGAGAACTACTACAGGTTCAATCCCTACACCCAAGAAGAAAAGGAAACCCTGAATTCAAACCACTAGCTGTATAAAGTCTGGACAAAAGCAGCATGCCTCTGAGTAGAAACATGCTTGTAAGAATATGGATAAAATACAGGCTCCACAACAGTCTTTGTATGCTGCTCCCATCTTTGTGGCATTTTCACCTCTTCTCTTCACAGATTCCCTGAATTTTAGGGGGTTAGGAGCATGGCAGGTGATAAGCATTATTTTTTGAACCAGCACTTATTTTAAGAAGTTGATTTCCTTAAGTTACTGTGAGAGTATTGAGGCAGAATCCCAAGAGAAGGACAGAGTAATGGCAGTGCAAGTTTGAATAGAGCGAATATATGCCCCATGGAGGTGGTCTGCTTCATGGATTAGATACTATCTATAACAGCAGCAGTCTTCATTTCTTACATGCCACAATTAAGTCCAAACCTCTTCTCTTTCCAGGGAAAGACCTTGGCAGAAGCAGCCAATATTTGCTACTGGACATAAGATCAAGGCTGTATTTGTTTATGATTTAAGCAACATTTAAGAATCAAGGCCTTCAGGGATTATATTAAGGATTGCTAAAGACTTGTTAGTTGAACACACAAGTGAATATTTATAATACATTTTTTTCACTGTCCTGCACTGAATGGGTCATGCTATAGGTGCAGCATAGGTCAGGTTCCGGTGTTGCAGTGCAAAGGCATGAAGTAAAAGAGCACATTCATTAGCACATGAATCAGCTCTCCATAGAAAGTGGTAGAACTGCAAGAGAGTAAAAACCATTTTGCTTTAATAATAACAGCCTGTAAGAGGCAATCCCAGGTACAAAATGATCAAGTGACCAGAGCCAGTTCAGTGAAGAATGATAGCATTTTATGCTCAACACTTCAAGATTAAAGTCTTTAGTTAGCTAAGCATAATGCGAATCAGTTTCATGTATAATGTATTGTGTGAGCCTGTAGCCAGTAGGATACAATGTAAGCAATTCCATTTACTGCAATTTGGCTATAGCTAGTACAGAATAATTGGAGTCAGTTTCTAGCATGCTAGAATTTGAGTCAGATATGATATGGAAAAGAATTTGATACATAATAATATGGAGGCGAAGATAACAAGCAATGATGTGGATGAATAGTTAATACGCTATAATACAAAAGTCATTTTAATAGGTTATGATGCGATTAGGACTCCAGTGTTCATATATGCAGACAAAAGCCTAATACATCACAGTAAAGAAAGGAAACTATTAAGGAACACTATAAATAATGGTACATAGCTGCATTTGAGGAGAGTGTAACATCAAATACTGAAGTTTTCTCAAATGCAAGACTGAGCAAATAAACATTTACTGGAGGATAAAACATGGCTACTCAAGTGGACATGGGGAATGCTTCAGAGCAGCTCCTCCCATTTCAGGGGCAACAGAATGCTGCACTAGGCAATTCCATCTCCTGCTCAGGAACTCAGCCCATTCTATTCACTTTTTTTCCCCATTATTACAAGCGGTTGTGATAGTTCTAGCCCCTTTGGTACTCTGGGCCTCAATTTTACAATCTGTTGTGCAAACATTACAGTCTGAAGATCTGTCTTTTCCATGAGGTTAATAATGCACAAAGTTAAAGAACTACGACATTTTAAAGGGAGCACATAAACATTAACATGACTGACCCACATGCAAACATCTTTGGCTTTCTAAAATAACTTAGCAAAATTATGCTATTGTTGTGGCTTCTGACCACGCTGGGTTTAAATACAATTAATTGTAATTTTACCCTTTTTTTCTAACTTTTCATGAAACAAACCCTGTATACATGAGAAGAGCTCATTTATGAGCATGTGCTAATCAGTTCTGACTACAAGTTAAAGTCATCCCTGAGCAAACAGAAAACTATTCAGCTTAGCAATAAAGTTAAATAATTATTACCAGACTATGTGATGCGACTACAATGTGACATTGAAATGACTATGGTGTGATTAGAATAAGAATGTTGTATGTCTGTGATGTTACTAGAACGAGGCTATAAAATGTCTGATGCCATACTGTTGTGATATGACTAGTGTCAGGAAAAACGTGTACATTATTAACACATACATAAACATACTGTATCTCAGAAACAGCTGTATTACACAGAATGCTAGTAGTTCCAATTACCTTCTTTATCAATGACTGTTCTGCTTTGTATTTTAAAAGATGAAAGAATTGCGTACTTAATTCATTCACAGAATTCTTTTTCTAAGAGGTTTGGCATTAGGATTGCTCCTTCATGTCACTTACTTGACTTTCAATGCTGGGATTGTAGCCATCCTCTGTACTACAAAATGAACATTTTTCTTAGACTATTATTAGATTCAGTTCCGTTTGCTAACCTTACTTGATGCCATCAAAACCAGGATCAATTTTTTTTTTTTTTCTGTAGCTGTAACAGGAGTCTTTTGGACAGAAATACAAAGCACAGCAAAACTGAAGAGTGTTTAATCTTTACACATCATGGGATTACAGGTTGCACAGCGTTCACATATGGCATGGATATGACTAGCAAGGGTACGTACATTTATCAGTTTGTACCACACAATACCAGACCATGCAAATTACTGACCTCTGACAGACACAAAGCAGCTTCCAGCATTAGTTAATGTTGTATGTGCAAATGCATATGGAGTCTAAAGGCTGGAGTCTTCAACTGAAAAATTGTAAATGTTCAAAGTAGGAACTCTTTAGCTGGCCACTGCTATCAGCTGAAAATGTGTAAATTATCTAGATGGAGAACTGTGCATACACACACACACATTCACACACACACACATACACTAAGATGCTGATCTTGTTTTCTAAAATGTGTATTTGAAAGGCTTAACCAGAAACATCAGCCAGCAGAGACACATACCTGGGCATGCAGAATTGGATAGGTACTGTGTCATATGGCTCTCAAGTTCAAACAGAGAAAAGCTAGCAACAAAAGCACAGTCAAATGAAGGTTCATTTATGCTTTAGAAAACGTTGAAAAAGGCACTACATATAATGCAGTATAATCATCTACTTGTCTCACTTTTGAGGTCACTCCTATTTTAACACATTGACATTTTATTACACTGTCTTCCAGGCATGTGATGCTTCTTTGGGGCTAGATGGATAATTTACGTGTGTCATTTACGGGGAAGGTGAAAGGATCACTTTTACTATTTATCAGGCCACTGAAGGGGAATGTTTTTCAGCTCGATGTTTAAGCAGACAAGCCCCAAACAAGTAAGGCGGCTCTCTCCCTCCTTCTCAAAATGTCTCGGCTGACCCTTCGGGAAGGGGAAGGAGAAGGAGAAAGGTGTGCAGGCGTAAACGGGAGCTCAGACACGGCTGGAGTCAGAGCAGCGTGAATTATAGATGAAAAGGCATGTATTAAATATAAAGTCGAAACGCGCGGAGGAAAGCCTGGGTAAGGTGTTTCGTCCGGAGCTGCGCGGCGCGGCGCCAGGCTGGGGCTCTGCGCCCAGACGCGGAGAATGCGTGGCCACCTGCGCTGCAACCCAGGCACGCAACCGCGGCTCGGTGTGCGCTCCTGCGCGCTTCCCCCGCGCAAGGCGGACGGAGCGCGTTCTAAGCCACAACCCCGAAACAACCCCCACTCCCGTCAGTCACCCCCAGCCCAAACCCTCGTCTTTTCCGCAGTGCCCTCATAATCCTTCCTGCCTCTCTCCATACCCACCGAGGCGGCTCCGGTCCCTGCTGCGCCCTTTAGGTCGAGGCGCTCCGCGCCTCACCGCGGAGAACCCGTCCTCCGGGTCACCGCCTCACACGTGCCGCACCTGCCGCCCTGCCCGCGTCCGCGTCCCCCCACCCTTCGCCGCGGCGCCATACTGCTGTACCGCGCGTCCCGCCTGACCATTCCGCGCGGCGCAAACCCGCTGCGCCGCCCGGCCAGCCCCGCCAGCCGGCCGGCCCGGGGAGCGACGTGCCCGGCGGCCAATGCCAGGGCCGCGCTCCGCCAGCCACCGCCCCCGCTGGCGTAGGCCAATGCGGAGCGACGGGAGGGGGGGCTTAGCGGCGCTCACACCCTCCCTCTGGGCTTGTTGAGAGTTATATCAAGAATTTCAGTTCAGAGAGAGAGAGAGGGGAGGAGAGAGCGTGTGCGAGGGAGAGAGGCTGGAAGGGAGATGGGAAACTGTCGTCGCTTTCTCCCGTCACTAAAGCAATAACCTACTAGGATTTTAAAATTTTATTTTATTATTATTATTTTTTTGCCACTGCTACCCCAGAGAGAAAGAGGGAGAGAGAAGCACCGCCAGACCAACTCTTGTAATTTCCAGTAAGAAGTTGCAGACTTCATGTAGCTGCCTCTGCTCAGCTGAGAGAAGGATGGGAACCGTGTGCAGTGCAGAGCGGAAAATACCCCCGCTCTAAAAGAAGTGCACCGGATTTTTGCTTGCTGTTTGTTTGGGTTGTTGCGTGTACGTTAAACACTCGAAGGATCGCCGCTTGAGAGAAATGAAACGTGGAGAGGATGACTAACGTCAGAACTGTGAATTTGTTCCCTGGAGTTGCTAATTTGCCACCCCGAAGCAACACAAATCTCAAGGAGGAAGCGTTTGGCTGCTGCTGATTTCTCCAAATCTGGTGGTTTACCAGATGCATTGTGCTGTATCTGCTGGAACAGATCATTGCTTAGCTGCAGCAGATCGTCAAAGGTAGACAACCAACGTAAGTGCAAAGTTACCTATACACTGCGATACATTGCTTTTAAAGGGAGAAAAAAAAAAAAAAGGCAAAAGCAGCCAACACGCTGTACATTTATCTAGGGAAAGAATCAGTGTTTCAGATCCAGTTGATGTTAGCGGCAAAGCCTTACCTACTCGCTGTCTCTGCATCCCTACCTGCATCACTCTGCTGGAAGTAATCACGGGCATCAGCTATCGTGCAGCTTAATGCAGATAAGATTAGTGCTTAGGGGCTGCCCAGTTCCGCCGAAGTGTAGCTGCTGGCAGCCTTGCACCCGGATCATTGGCGGTTAGCAGAGCATGCAAACAGAAGTCTGTCGCTTTTTTTTTTTTTTTTTTCCCTACCTGCATTATTAGTCTGCAGTATTTATGTGTGGCAACTGCTAATATCCTGAAGGGAGATGAGTGTCAATGGGGAAAGGCTGTACCTCTCTTCTCACCAGAAAATGTATTCTTCCTTCTCGCTCCCCCCTCCCCCCCCTCCCCCGCGCTTCCCTATAAACGTGCTGGCTGCTCCTAAGTTGGAATTGGAATTTCCAGCCTCCTGATTTAGGCTGTGTTTAAAAATAAATAAATAAAGTTTAAGATTATTAAAGAGAAAGAGAAGTATCCAACATCTGGAGAGGAAACATTGAGCTGAGAGTGTAAGAAACTGTAAGTCCTGTTATTGTCTAATCAGTTAACAGTGATGTGAAGTAGCCAGTGACGACTGCTGCAGCAGCAGCATGTCCGGGTGGTTATTTCCCTGTACCATAGCTGTAGAAGGGAACGCGAGCCATAAGGAGCAGAGATAAATCTGGTTTGCAAGAGCTAAAAAATACGTACAGAAGCAAACAACAAATTACATTTGGCAGCTGACATAGCAGTTAGAATCCAGAAGTAGTAGAGGAAGATTTTTCACTTGCACCAAATAACTGGCTGGAGGAGGGAAGAGAGGGAAAGCACATTACAGATTACAGTGTACCAAGATATTATTCAGAAAGTATGTGTTGAAACAGTAGCTACCGTTAGCCCTGCAAGTAGTTATTTCCTTCCTTGCTCTGTGCAAATGCAGCCGATGGGGTATTGGTGCATTTGTCCGGAGGGATTGCATGGGAAAGGAGGCAGTAGGAAAATGTACAGCTGTAAGTGTGTATTGCAAAAACAAGTAGTAGTTGGAGATAGTGAATTTGTCATGCCTAAAAAACCAATAATGCTGTTCTGTGTGGTTGTGTTGACAGTGCTGTCTCCAAATAAGAAATGAGATGTAATGCATCCTGCAGTCCATGCATGCCTCCTCTTGCAAATCGTGCATCATTCCTTTCTGGAAACCTTTAAGTCCTAAAATCAGTGAAAAGAGAATTAAAACATTATCATGGACCTGAGAGATTTTTACCTGTTGGCTGCTTTGATTGCCTGTTTAAGGCTGGATTCTGCTGTAGCTCAAGAACTTATTTACACTATTAGAGAGGAGCTGCCTGAAAACGTACCCATAGGGAACATACCAAAGGACCTGAACATTTCTCACATCAATGCTGCCACGGGCACCAGTGCCAGCCTTGTCTACAGACTGGTGTCTAAAGCAGGGGATGCCCCTCTGGTCAAAGTGTCCAGTAACACTGGGGAAATCTTTACAACATCCAACAGAATAGACAGAGAAAAACTATGTGCTGGAGCTTCCTATGCAGAAGAAAATGAGTGTTTCTTTGAACTTGAAGTGGTGATTCTCCCCAATGACTTTTTTAGGCTGATCAAAATAAAAATAATTGTAAAGGATACTAATGACAATGCACCTATGTTTCCATCCCCTGTCATCAATATCTCCATCCCAGAAAACACTTTGATCAACAGTCGCTTTCCAATTCCATCAGCAACAGATCCTGACACAGGTTTCAACGGTGTGCAGCACTACGAGTTGCTAAATGGGCAGAGTGTCTTTGGATTGGATATTGTAGAAACTCCAGAAGGAGAGAAATGGCCTCAGCTGATTGTTCAGCAGAACTTGGACAGAGAGCAAAAGGATACCTACGTGATGAAAATAAAAGTGGAGGATGGAGGTACCCCCCAGAAATCCAGCACAGCCATCCTGCAAGTCACAGTAAGTGATGTCAATGATAACAGGCCAGTGTTTAAAGAGAGCCAAGTGGAGGTCCATATACCAGAGAATGCCCCTGTAGGCACTTCAGTAATTCAGCTTCATGCTACAGATGCAGATATAGGAAGCAATGCAGAAATCAGATACATTTTTGGTGCCCAAGTCGCCCCTGCAACCAAAAGATTTTTTGCTTTAAACAACACCACAGGGCTGATAACAGTTCAGAGGTCCTTAGATCGAGAAGAAACTGCTATACACAAAGTGACAGTGCTGGCTAGTGATGGTAGCTCTACACCAGCCAGGGCAACTGTTACCATCAATGTCACTGATGTAAATGATAACCCTCCTAACATAGACCTCAGGTACATAATAAGTCCCATCAATGGCACAGTGTACTTATCTGAGAAAGATCCTGTCAATACAAAGATTGCCCTAATTACAGTTTCAGATAAGGACACTGATGTGAATGGCAAAGTGATCTGTTTCATTGAGAGAGAGGTCCCCTTCCACTTGAAGGCAGTTTACGACAACCAGTATTTATTAGAGACCTCTTCCTTGTTGGACTATGAGGGCACCAAAGAATTCAGCTTTAAAATTGTTGCCTCTGATTCTGGCAAGCCCAGTTTGAACCAAACTGCCCTGGTAAGAGTTAAACTAGAGGATGAAAATGACAACCCTCCAATTTTCAGCCAGCCTGTAATTGAGCTGTCAGTTTCTGAAAACAACCGGCGTGGTCTATACTTAACAACTATTAGTGCCACAGATGAAGACAGTGGGAAAAATGCAGACATTGTTTATCAGCTTGGCCCTAATGCCTCCTTTTTTGATTTGGATCGAAAGACAGGAGTTTTGACAGCCTCCAGAGTTTTTGACAGAGAAGAGCAGGAACGTTTCATTTTCACTGTTACAGCCCGAGACAATGGCACCCCTCCTTTGCAGAGTCAAGCAGCTGTAATTGTTACCGTGTTGGATGAAAATGACAACAGTCCCAAATTTACTCATAATCACTTTCAGTTTTTTGTCTCAGAGAACTTACCAAAGTATAGCACAGTGGGGGTGATCACGGTGACCGATGCGGATGCTGGGGAAAATAAAGCAGTGACCCTTTCCATCCTGAATGACAATGAAAACTTTGTGCTGGATCCATACTCGGGAGTTATAAAGTCCAATGTTTCTTTTGATCGAGAACAGCAGAGCTCCTACACCTTCGATGTTAAGGCAGTGGATGGAGGGCAACCTCCTCGCTCTTCTACAGCAAAAGTAACCATAAATGTCATGGATGTTAATGATAACAGCCCTGTTGTCATCTACCCACCTTCTAATACTTCTTTTAAGCTAGTGCCACTCTCAGCAATTCCAGGCTCGGTGGTAGCCGAAGTCTTTGCTGTGGATATAGACACTGGCATGAACGCTGAGCTGAAGTACACAATTGTAAGTGGAAATAACAAAGGGTTGTTCCGTATTGATCCAGTGACAGGTAATATCACTTTGGAAGAAAAACCAACTCCTAATGATGTGGGGCTGCATCGCTTAGTTGTCAACATAAGTGATTTGGGTTATCCCAAATCTCTTCATACTCTTGTACTTGTATTTTTGTATGTAAATGATACTGCTGGAAATGCCTCTTACATTTATGACTTGATACGCAGGACTATGGAAACACCTTTGGACCGGAACATAGGGGACAGTAGCCAACCCTATCAAAATGAGGACTATCTTACAATCATGATTGCTATTGTGGCAGGTGCCATGGTTGTCATAGTGGTGATATTTGTTACAGTTCTTGTTCGTTGTCGGCATGCATCCAGATTCAAAGCTGCCCAGAGGAGCAAGCAAGGTGCTGAGTGGATGTCTCCCAATCAGGAGAACAAACAAAACAAGAAAAAGAAAAGGAAGAAAAGGAAATCTCCAAAGAGTTCTCTTTTGAACTTTGTGACCATTGAGGAGTCCAAACCTGATGATGCAGTTCATGAACCTATCAACGGGACAATAAGCCTTCCAGCAGAGCTGGAGGAGCAAAGTATAGGAAGATTTGACTGGGGCACAGCACCACCAACAACCTTTAAGCCTAACAGTCCTGATCTTGCCAAGCATTACAAATCTGCCTCTCCGCAATCTGCTTTTCATCTCAAACCTGACACTCCAGTTTCAGTGAAAAAACACCATGTGATTCAGGAACTCCCATTGGACAACACCTTTGTTGGTGGTTGTGACACCCTTTCCAAACGCTCTTCCACTAGTTCAGATCACTTCAGTGCCTCAGAGTGCAGTTCCCAAGGAGGCTTCAAGACAAAGGGCCCCTTACACACCAGACAGGTAAACGAGCACTTTTACTGGTCTATAAGTACTGCATACAAGTGCCCGATCAACCAGTATTAAAAGTGCCACTATGTTGTGGATTTGATATTTTTTGTTTTTTTGTTTTAGTCTAATTTAACTTAGCTACATTATGGGGGGAACAAAAATTAAACCCAAACAAAGTAAAACCTGACCCCATTTTTATTTACCTGGGGCTTGAACACTTGGAAAATGCCTGTGATTCTTTGGTTTATTAAGAATGCTGATTGTTACGGGACACTTACACATCTGTACATGTGCACATACAGTTGCATTATCAAAACTGAAAAAACTTTTTTTTTTCTCCCCAGTGTTTGACTGTCCAAATGTAAAAGTTATTGAAGAAGAAAAGTTATTTCCTTATATATTAAATTTCAGTCTGAAAATTTCTGTTTCAGGATTGAAGGGATATGTATATTCAGTTTCAAGTGAGTAGGCCTGAGGTTCTTTTATAGTTCCAGATGATTTGGAACCTTGAAAAGTTAGTGTTACTAAAGGGATTTTTTTTTTTTATCTAAGACAACTGAATTTTAAAACTACTTCATCTGTGAAGCATGTGGTTTGTTGGTAGGATATAACTAAGCCATACGGAAGTCTTCCTCTGTTTTGAGTTCAAAATGATTTTGTTGTAACAGATGAAAGTTGATATTGCATAGATGGTTTGTTGCATATTTTAAAAAATGGCCAAAACATACTTTTGAAAGGAATGCATTTTCTGAATACATCTGAATTATGCAGAAAAAAAAAAAAAGCCCACTGTAAATATTTTCTCATCTTAGTAACGCATAAGTGATCTGTCATAAGTCATTTTAAACTGTGAAATACACCATATGAAGAGGGATTAGGAAGCTGAGAAACTCATATTTCAACCAAATCCAGCATTAGTTTTTCTTAGGTCTAATAATTCCTTGCTAATAAAGATTTAAATGCGGTGCTGTCTAATTTATTTTATTGGTGCTTGTCTTTTGCTATTGAATTGGTGTGTCAGTGTAGCCTGTAGATGGCACTAAGGTACTATGTCGCTTGGGCTGGCCCGATGCCAGCCCTGCAGTAGCTAGGAAAAGGCAGGGGGGAGGGCAGGATCCAGTTGATACTACAGCCAAAGAACCTTTTATTTAATGATAGTTGCACTGGAGTGGTCAGTAGTTAAGTTTCAGTGCTTGTCAGGCAGCTTCCTTCGTGCTTCACTTTCGCTGCATTGACTTTGTGGGTGTTGGAAGCTGTATTCATATTCGTGATGGTGCTGTACCTTCCAAGTGATGGTGATTTGTTTGAATTTATTAGGTACATGAATTCTAGAGAATCAAGTGAGACACATTTAGGCTTGTCTTTGCAAAAAGAATTTGACAGTAGCCAAGTTTAGGATAAAGTCATTCTCTTGCTGTTGCATTAGCCTTATCTGAGATGAATGTGACGTTTCCAGAACTGTGTCTTGACTTCGGGTGTCTGTAAGGTGTCACACTAACAAGATGCTGAGAATAAAACAAGCACTTTTGAGGCAGTTCTGCTAAAGTGACTGCTCTAAAACAACTCGTACTTACAACAAGACACTGAAAACATCACAGACGATTCTCTTGAAACCTTAACCTTTCTAAGGATTTTAAAGGGTATAGTCCCAAAGCTGTCTCCAGGCTGTCACACAGCACCATACACATAGTATTAGTGCAATTTAAAAAAAAGAACTGGTTAGGGAAAAAAACAAACCAAACAAAGTTATAGAAAAAGCTCTGCATAATCTGTGGTTACTCAGCTGAAGCTTTCTTCCCAGTTTTAGTTACAAAATGTAACACCCACAACCTACGCATTCTTTTTCTGTTCTGAGATGATGTTAATTTAGCTTGAATTAACTTTGCAAAGTCTATTAGGAAATAAACTTCATCCACGATAGCATCTAGCGTAGTTAAGACCCCAAAAATATTTACTGGATACAGTGTATAAGCCCTGTACAGTGAAACTGAGTATGAGGTTAAAAAAAATCAAATAAACAAAACAGAAAACCAAAACAAAATCTGAACAAAAACTGCTAGCAGTGTTTTCATTTACCTGTAATCATCATGTTAAATAGTTTGATTTCAGTTCAGTAATAATATCAGTCATTATACTTGTATATGGACCTGATTCAGACTCTGCTGAAGTCTTTCAGGTAGACATTTTTCTAAACTGAGGTTGTGTATTTTATTCTGTGGCACGGGAGACAGTGTTTGTTTTATTTTGCCCAATGATGACTGTTACAGGATATAACCTTCATATACCCCCCTTGTCACTTTTGTCTGGAGCAGTATATCCAGCAATGGTAGTAATCATTAGTAGCTTTCTTATTATTCTGTTTGTAATTTCTGAAATTAAGATGCATTTTAGCTAATATTCAGTGGCACCAGAATTAGATACATTTTCATAGTGGTGGGTGGTGTTTTTTTTTTTNNNGTTTTTTTTTGTGGGTTTGTGACAGGGTATGGCCTTTAAGCAAAATATTCAGATTTTAAAAATCTGACTGAATAGTAGTGTGTGCGCTAATACCGTGGTACTTGAGATACTTGCTTCTGTGCCAGTGTACTGTTTCCTTGAGGTTTAACATAATTAATTTCTTTTTATCTAATGTTAGAAGTTAATATTATTAAGTTACCTATATATTCAGCAAGTTTTCTTTTTGTGGTTTGCAAAGGCTGGAGGAATTGCTGTGGAGGATGTTGAGGTAGGGAAAGAATAAATATAGAATTGATATGCATTTAAGAAATAGTATTATCCTCCATTTTTACTTACATTTTCTTTCAGTGTAAGGTAAATACACATGTAATGTGTCTTGCAGATGCATTAATATTAATAGAGAGCTGAGACCTAAGTCCGCACTCGGGTGCCATTCAAGCAAAATCCCATTACTTTTGATGGGAGCTTGCCCCTCAGAATCTGCTAGAACTGGGTTGTAAGTGAGAAAGCTTTTAGAATTCAAAATAGATTTTTCAGTACACATTTCCTAGTATTTTTTTGATGGGCAATTTCTGTGCAGTTGTCAATAAATTTACTGGAAATTCCACGGTTAAGTCTTCATATGTCACTTTGAATTGCACAAGCTGATGTTTCAGAGGTACCAGTATAGAAACCAAAGCCTTCTTCAAGTGCCTATCTTGCAGTAAACCTGGTGGATGCTTCGAAAAGAGCATTTTTAAATACTTGAACTTGGGATTGTTCTAAATGCTGATTCACATAATTAGGAGTATGGAAAGGATGTTGCACACCACCAGCTTATATAGCTAAGCTTCCCAAATCAGTGTTATGACTCATGAAGAATACTGAAATCTATGCAGGCTTCTCAATCAGTGTTCCTTTCAATGTTTGATTGAACTTTAAAATACACTTCAAATTAGTAAGTCGTTACAGCAAACAGCTACATAGAAATACAGTAGAAGGCGACATGTTTCATTCTTCTGTGTGAAAGGCCTTCTAAAAAAAGCAAATAAACAGACAAAATACTCCTATTCAATATCATCAGATTAGCAACAGATTAAATGATAAATGAAATTAGGGCAAATTTACTGTGCTTATCCCAGTTTTAAATTATAACAACTTCATTTAATCAGATTTGAATTACAGCAGTGACAAATAACAGAGGTTTAAAAATATGTATCAGTATTGGTTGTGATTAAAATCTTCAGTTTTCATTCCTCATCAAATAGCATTTAGGCATATGCTTAACTTTCATTTTAAGTGGTGGGACTCAAGCAGATCCTTAAAGTCCAAATGATTTCAAATACTGTCTTTAAGAAAGACAGCTGTAAGCACATGCTAAGCACTTCTCTGAATCAAGATGACAATTTATAAATGTTGGAAATATGCACAGTTCTGGTACATTCATGAAAGCTAAATATGTGTTAACATTGTCCGTTTATTTCTGTTCTCTGATGGCATAAATTAAGGCTTTGTGACTTGAGTGACACGTTAAATACATTCCACACTAAGGTATATTTTTAATTGTATAGTCAGTAACATAAGCTCTGCAGAGCTTGCTTTACTCCTTTTTCAGTCAATGGACTTCTTGCCTGCTCAAGGACCAAGTGAGTAGACAGACTCCTGCTGATCAATCCACATCACTTAAGCTTTCTGTGGCAAATATAATTGATGTTACCCTACACTAGAGTGCTTAAATTTGTAACTTTGGGGTTTGTATAAGACAAAACAGAAGCTGAAAGCATTAATGACTCTTCATTTGATACGCTGAGAGCAACAATTTCAAGGGGCATGGGTTGATGGAAATCTGTATTGGAACAGCAGTGCAGAGTCTACATCACCTGCAAATATTAAAATTCTATAATCATAGCATTCCATAGTTCTGTGCACAGTATTATTTTTGGTGACCTTGTTTTACTGTTTAGTATGAAAAAATATAATTTCATTGTTTCTTTTTTATGCTTAATTTGTTTCATGTTTTAGCATGGATATTAGTCTTAGGTGAGAATCTGAAAAACGTCTGCATGGAAAATTCAATTGCTTTCTAGTTCTGTATATTTATATACTAAAATATTAGAAATGGTGAAAATGTAGAGTGTATTTTTTCTATCCTTGTATAACTGAAAAAATAGGTTAACAGATTTTGCTCAACTGTCTAAAGAAATTCATCTTTGAGCTGAGACCAAGCATGAAAAATTTCAACTGAAAAGAAGAATTTTTCAGAAAGTTATGAGCATGTGAAAACTGGGGGTTATAATGGAAATCTGAACATAACCCTAAGCTATAATACCATTTTCAATAGTGACAGCAGAAATGCTAAACTAGAGTAGGGAACATTTTGTGTATACAGATACAGACAGTAAAAGCTTAGCAAGCTTCATTTCTCTTGAAATGTTTCCCATGCAAAAGGTTTTTATTAGAATCACTGGCATCTCATCTGTCCTGAATGTACAAATCCAAAGTTTTACAAATGCTAATAAATTCTTGCTACACATGGAAATGAGAACTGGACCTTAAGAGTTTAGTACTATTGGAATTTTGTGATAATTTTCTTTTGTATATAGGAACAAGGAAAGGTCTTTTTAGTTTCTATTTCATATTTTCACTTCCAAAGAATCTATTCTTCTAGTACTGCAAAACCATATCAGGCACACTTTATTGACAGCAATTTTATTGTAGCTAGAGGCTTACAGTAAGCTGTTTATTGCTGTTCCTTAACTCAGTTGACAGCAATTGGGGAATTAATTTTCTTGCCCCTGATGTGCTTTCTTGGGTATAAACAACAGATGTTAAAAATATGAAAACCATGACCTATTTACATTCAGTCTACCTGTCTGAAGAGCAAGTTCCAAGTCCTAAATAAGATTACTTCATCAGTTCTAATATCCTTATTTTTGTAATGGAACTACTCGTCTGTATTCTGCATAGTGGCAAATACCTAGTACCTAGTGGACCAACCCTTGTCTAGGCAAATCCAGTTCAAAAATAGCTGAGTTAATTTATTTCAGAAGATACTGTATCTTCTTACTGTACTACTTAATTGCACCAGTCATGCAGAATATAACAGACAAAATGGATGTACAATGTTCTGGAAGATCTAATGGGAATTAGAGGCAATGCATGAATTTTTGGTATTTCTTTTCCCACAAAATACTGTGACTATCTATAAAGTTCATACTCCAGAGCAGTTTCCTCAGTTGCTGCTCAGTACAGCCATCTCTTGCATATATTCTGTAATGTCCATTTCTTCACTGAAGGAAAAACAACCACAAAGGGAAACATATCTTACTTTCTTTTATTACTGCTTTCACTTTTTCAGCCTGTGTTGGAATGTACATAAAATTATTTATCCCAATAGACTGATCTGGGTATTTAATCAGTTCATTTCTGGTTTACAAGAGATAGAATTCCATTGACTGGAAAAAAAGATTTTCCAGACTGTAGATAAGAAATTAATGGATGCTGTCATATTTTACTGAAGTTTGGGGGAGAGCTACATCTTTTGTTCATTTGAACTGGCATCTTTTACCAAGGCATTTGCAACATAAGGGGCTTTAGCATCTTACTTAACTGAGATTTTAAGTGCTTGTGTAAATGCATATCATCTTAACTGTTTCTTTATAATTAAAATATACAAAAAAAGCTCTTCTAATATATTTGCAATAATTTTATTGTAATGG
Organism: Psilopogon haemacephalus; assembly: GCA_013396835.1. Taxonomy (NCBI): domain Eukaryota; kingdom Metazoa; phylum Chordata; class Aves; order Piciformes; family Megalaimidae; genus Psilopogon; species Psilopogon haemacephalus. Next base: position 54,873 of record VWZI01003020.1, on the reverse strand, counting down.
ATTGTGTGTTAGGAAGCTATAAATTCCCACTGGAAATAGAAATAACCATTACTGGCAGGAGACACCTTAAACTGGTGTTACTGCACTATTGATTGGTTGTACAATTGTGTAAATTTCAAATTTTTTTTTTTTTAAATTGTGTAGCAATGTTGTTGTAGCTATACAAAACCATGTGTAGGCTATTTCTAGTACCTATAGATTTAGGGAAACACTGGGGCTACTATGGTTTGAATATTAAATTCCTACTAATCCTACTAAAAAAGCCAAACTTTCAAATCTTGTAAAGGTTCGGTCTGCATTCTCAATTCAATTGTCTGTTTTCATGAATACCATGAATTATGTTTCATAATATAGAGAAAAGTGTTTGAAAATCAGATTTGTAGTCATACTGTGTTGCCTAAACTGTACCTCTCTCAAAAGTTACCCACACTTTGTTTCTTCTTATTGTTTTGCAGCTAGTGAGTTGCAGGGGAAATTTGTTTTAAAATCTTGGCATGGGTTGTCATGTATCCTCTATTGCACAGAGGGGAAAATTAGTAATTCAGCATTTGTCAAAGTTTGTTGATATGTAGTGTCTGTAGTTTCCTATAACCTGGTGTTTTAACTCTGCTATGTATCTTGTAAAACGCTAAACTGATTTTTTTTTTTGCGCACAAGTACTAATTTTATTATTTCAAAGTTGTTCTGGAATATGTATGCTTCATGCTATAAAAGGAAAATAAAGAGTAAGAGGTCAGCATTTGGAGCTAGATCCAAACTGACGTAAATTTTTAAATTTACACCATCTGCAGTTCTTCCTGATGTTAGCTTCTTTATAAAAGCAGTAGGATGAAGTTGAGGTAACATTTCTTTTTTAAAAAAAAGTATGAAAAATTAATTGAGAGTCAAGTGAATTAGAAATAATTCTATTTTGAGCTGTACTTGATACAATGTGGAGATGGTGGTCAGATTTTTCTTCTTTGCTTTGTTTCCTGCCCCATATTTGCAGAAACAAGATCTAGGTACTGTTCTTATAGAACAATTTCTCCCCACTCCAAAAAATTGAATTGTATATTCTTACTAGCTGATAGTTGGAAGAGAATAGCTATTAATATTGATCTGTGAAACACTTAAGAGACTCAAACTGATAATCATCCATTGTCTCTCATTGCTTCCATCCAAATGAACTGTTAGATGCAACTACCTTTATTTGTAATTTTGTACAACATTCTTAGCACCTCGTAGGCTTTCATGTAGTAAGAAAACTCTGTTTTTCCTAAATACTAAAAATTGTTAAGCACCTACTTGTGTAATATTTTCCATCAGTTTGTGCCTTGCATAGTTATACAGCCGCAAAACCACCAAAAGAATATTAAGAGGAAGACCACATTTCACTTCTTACTGGTATTTGACATTCTTCTATCTTCACATTGTTTGGTAGGTAGCAGCTATGTCTGAAATGGTTAAACTTGATAGATGCCAATTTCTTCTTGTAATCTGTGCTCATTCAGAACCCATAAGTTTCTGGAGGCAATTGTGTTTCCAATGTAAAGGTGTTTGTAGGATACATATATGTTTCTATATATGAAATTATTATTATTATTATTATTATCATGTTACATAGAATGTTCACTCAGATTCCTTAAAAGGAATAAAAGATTTGCTGCTGAACTTTGTGGTGGAGTACATCCAGCACTGAGGTTTTTTGAAGTCTCCATCTTCTACCAGTATGTTTTAGAAGATATTTCTTACAAAGTTGGTTTTACAGGGAGGGGTCTAGGATTTCCAGAAAAGGGTGTAAACTTCCAATTTTGATTTAAAATAACACCTTCTTATTTAGAATAAGATGCAAAGCATGAAGGGAAGTGATGTTTAATGCCTGATTTTAGTAGCTTTGCATTCAGTGGAGTAGATTTTGGGAATACTATTATTATGCCAGTCCCTCTCCTTGCAGCATATAGTTAATATATCCTAACATTATGGTTGCTTCTGATATCCAAGTTCTGGTTATGGATCTAGTCTAATTTCTGTAAAAGATGTTCACCAAAAGTGTAATTTGTGTAATTTACAACAGGATGCTTATGTGGTAGCACCCATTCACACAATACCTGATTTTCCTTCTATTCACATTATGGTGAGATTCACCTTGTGTGGCTTCTAATTGTATGTCAAATCTAATCTACTTAATTGGGTTCATGATTTACGGCACCCTAAATAAAATAATGCTGGTTTAAACGGGTTGGCAAAACTGGTGGATACAGTTGGGTGATATGCATCCCACACCAGTGGAGAGTATGATCCTGTGAAGGGCATGATCCAATCCAGTTTTCTTCCTGAAGATGAGAGGAAGGTTTTAAGGGTATGTAGTTCTCTAAGTAAAAGTATTATTTGAATGTGTGCATTAGTACATGCAGGGAAAGTCTTATGGCTTAAATTCAAAGGTTCCTGAATCATAAGATTCTTTGTTGAAGTATATGTCCATTTGTACATGTCTATTTTATGAAGATAGTGCAATGAAACTAATTCCTTTGTTTTGTTGCTGTTTTCAGTGTTTCTGTTTTTCCTCAGTGCCATATGTTCCTTGATAGATATCTCATTCTGTGAATGTGAGCAGAGGAAAAGGAAGTTGTAAACTTCTGAACTCTACCCTTGGTTGTAATAGCCATTCACATTCTAGTGCAAAACCTCTTTCTTTACCTCTCTGTTTTAGGTATATGTCTATGTCAGTAGGAGATTTTGGCCACTTGTCAGATTGTGTCACTTTTGCCATTTCAAAAATACAGGTCAAAATATCAGTGAAGTGCTAGCATTACCAGTAAGAGAATTGAAATTGCCTTCTGTTTGTGACAACACTACCCTGAAATGTGGATTACATTGAAGTCTATGGCATCTGGAGCAGCAGGAGGTAGACTGTGCACCAATAGCAAAGGTCCAGTCATCTCTGATATTTTTTAACAACTGCCAGATAAATAAATAAAAAATAAAAAAACAAAAAACTAAATCTGCATCTGTCTAAGGACAGTAAACCTTGCCTGTTGAAATTTGATCTCTCCCTTGTATAGGAAATGAACCTCTCTATTTGAAGTTTCATCAGTTTCATTTCAGAAAGCTGTTGCATCTGTCAAACTTTTCACTTTGAAATGAAGGCCTGATTTTTTTTCCCCCTTTGTGTGCTACAAGAGCACCAGGTTGTCAATCAGCAGAAACACAGAATGAGACAAGATAGGTGATCCACTACAGTGAATGGCATTTTATTTTTATTATACAACCCCTTTTTTCTTCCTTGAACTGCAATAACTTAAAAATGGCAGTGCTTGTCCATATCGTGGAAAAAGATGAGAAACTTGGATATAGTGAAGGGAAGCCACCCTTGGCTTGCACTGATCCGTTTTGTCTTCACTTCTAGTGGCTGTTCTTTAGACAGTACGGGTACAGTTCAGGTGGACAATGAAGTTGAAGGTGACTGTTGCTGTGAATTACATGAACCTCCTGTGAATGTGATGAAAATACATTGTGTAAATGAGATTTTTTTTTCTTTTTTCTCTAGAATAATACATTGTAACAAACCTTATGCAGTCCATAATATTTAAGTGGTAGAGCAGGACCACATGCAGTCCATAATATTTAACTCACAGAGCAGGACCACATCTGGATGGGCTGTGTAGGTTTTCAGAGTACCTCCAGACAAAGGGGTGTTACAGAACATTCTGCAAGTAATTTGAATCTCATAATGCTTTGTTGTTGTTGTTTTAATCTGCTTCCTTGATTACAAATCAGAACTTCTATTGCTTAAAGCAGTTTTTCAAAATCTCTAATCAAAATGCTAGAAGCAAGAGTTTCAAGAAAGTGATGCACTCCTGTGGTTCTGTGGTGTGTCTGTTGATGGGATCCCTGATAAACATACCTGGGTATCACTGTTACTAATTTTTTATCAAATCTAAGCTTTGGCCTTTGCTTTACTGAGAAACCAGTGGTTTGTGGAATATCTTATTCTTCAAGCTTCCAATGTAAATGATATAAAAACAATGTAGTTTGGCTGATGCTTAAGTACATCTCTTCCTTTTATGAGATATTGTAGTTATCCTTTCACATTTAATTTTTTCATCTTACTCTCTGAGCACACTTATTTTTATGAAACATATGTGATCTGAGGGAATCTGAGGTTTCCCTTCAAACGAATACCATCACAGTAGAGAAGTAGCACATTTTGTGTAGCATACCCAACTCATAACCATGCATTGCTGTAGGTAAGGACTTTTAATGAACCAACTGGCTTCATTAAGATTCAAAGATTTGAAGCATTTGGAAGCATATCTGGGTAGAAGCATAATATGGGAAGCAAAACACTTTTTAACCTAAATAGATACTTGCTTTAACTTGTTCTAGTAGAATTAAAAGAGTCAAATTAGAATTAATTATAGTTATTAATACAAATCTGAGAAGAAAATGTATTCCTGCAATATGTAACACACATTTTCCCTTTGTAGCTTGACGGCATGCTACATTTGGATTGCAAAGCTGAGCTGAAGGTTTGGCAGAGGAGAAACTAAGGCCTGACTTCATAAACATGGATATTTAGAGATGTTAGCTGGGACAGCTCCTTCTGGTTGTAATGGGAACAGAGGGATTTAGCTTGCATGTCAAAATCTGAAATGCATTTGCTTCAGTGAACTTGTAAGTACTGAAATCACATATAGGATGAATAGAGATTATTGGTTTTGCACTCTTATGCACTTGCATTTTAATACTGACCAAATCAGGTTCACTTGCAATTGATATTATGTAGGCATCCCAGATGCGCATTACAAAGGCATGAAACTATGGTGCAATGGCTAGTTTGAGTCGTCATCTTTCAGAGCAGGTAACATCTGTATTATCAACAGAACTTAAATCTTTTGTATCTATCTTCACCTACAGCTGCAGAAGTACTGTGAAATGCTGTAGTACCGGCTAGCCTGCTGGATTTCACCAAGTTTTGTAGCCATCTGGTATCTGTCATAGCTAAAACAAGTAGGCAGAGTAATTCTTCAATATATGTTTTGCTTGCTTGCCTGCCTTCCTTTTTTTTTTTTTTTTAAGTGTTCATAGTTTTCTCACAGATGGCATAATGCATTCACAATTTGTAATTGGTGTGGTATCTCACCAAGACTTGTGATAGAAAATTCATTCTGAAAACAGCAAAAAATGTAAATGACAAAGCAGAACAGTAGAGATTACAACTCAGTTACAGGATAGTGCTTTTTGAATTTGGCAATTCAAAAGGGAGATTGGGATGACAGAAGAAAAGATTCTTATATCTTTACATTTCAAAATGGTTAAAAGCTCAGTGTGGATGTGTGGACTTGTAGGAAAACTTACTCTTTTAATAAGAAAGCTGACAGTGCTGCTGTGATACACAGAATATCAGTGATCCTTGTGTCTGCTTGTTTAAAGCAGCATGCTGAGCACTTTTCAGCAGAATGGTTTCATGCAATGCCTGCTAAGGTGCTTTATATGTAGTGCAGGTCAGCTCCAGACAAAGTACTTCTTGATGCATTTTACCCTTTTTATCTGTCATAAATATGTCATAGAAATCATTCCCAATTTCAGAACGTTCATTCTTGGATCAGTGGTGACCACATTAAAACACATTCTGCATTCAATGTCTGATACTTGGTATTTTTTAACATTTTGGTATCCTAGCGCTCCTGAAGTTCATTTTGGGAAGACTCAAGCTACTGAAAAGTGACATACCTTCTTCTTGCTATCCTCAGTAAGGATAGCTGGGGGTCAAAATAGCCCTTTGCACAGTGTGCTGCTGCTTGCTAGCACTCATGACATTTGGAGTCTGATAGGGATGCTTTGATAGCACCTTCTATTAAATGCTATAGGCAACAAGCATAACAAAAAGACACCTTAGGACTGTTCAGTGTTATGTCAGTGTCTCAACTAGAGTGAAACCAGCATAACAATAAATTGGTTATGTTAGCTTAATTGTGATTTTCACCTAAGTGCTACCCATGAGACCTTAGGACCAACAGAAAACCCTAGCTGAAATATCAAGGATCTTTGCTTAAATTTACCATATTTCTGATGGAAATTGCTAACAATTCTATTCCAGTTCTAAAGCCTTAAGCTTTTGCTGCATGTTTTGAGTTTTCATTACTTTTATGTCCATACAGTTACACATATGAGAAACCTGTGTATCACTGCATGTAACATTGCTCTGCAATTGTTTACCACTTCATTAGTTTTTTCAGTGGCAAAGATAAGTTAGTAATCTGTTATGAAATTTCAACTGCCACCATGTCCAGCTGAAGATTATAAGCCACGTAACTTTCACAAAGTGCATTAATGCTTGCACCAGAAGATGCAATCTTGTAAGCGCACAAACAAAACCCCAACACTTTTTATATCTGTGAAGCCAATTTGTTTGACATTTTCCCATCCTTTAAAATACAAAGGGAGAAATTTAAGTTTTGTGTTATTCTGCACAACTGTATTGAGACAGATAGATTTGATCTCATTTACAGGTGGGCCATGCTGTACACTCATTACTCTTTAAACATGATGTGCCTTTTTCTCATTTTTGTTAAGATTCTGTCTTCACTGAAAAAAAAGCATGTGTTTTACATCAAGGTTGCTATTGTGAGGTATCTGTCTAAATGTAAAATACTTGTGGAGACAAGAAGCAGGTCTTTCATACCTTGATGTAACTGGCTGAGGTCAACCCTGAACAATACACCTGGGGTTGATCTCAACTGGCTAGGTACAGGTGAAGCTACAATACCTTATCATTAGCAGGATTTTACACTGAAATACCTACTTCAATGTAGAATCATGTTACACTATCTTGCAATGTAAAGGTGCCTTTGAGGATATGAATTACTGGTGAACTTAGTCTAGTTCTTTTTATGCTTCTAAAGTGATGCAAAGTGAATCTTTGCCCTACTGCCTGGCAAAACCATGCAATTTAGTCATGTGGCTGAATTCAAGTCCTTGTTGGACTTTCACATATATTTCTGGTGATACAGGTAGTGGCACCTCTACCAGGCTTGAATTGCCAGCTGGTATAATACCAGTGCATTTTCATACCTTACTCAATGTTGATGCTACCATTTTGCAAACTATGTATGATTACAGCAGTAATTGCAGCTGCATATAATGTCTGCAACTCTCTTATCCCCACCCGCCCGAACTGGAGTAATGTGAAGCATCCAAATCAGACATAAATCAGCACATGATATTAAGTCATGATCGTGGTAATACAGGTGTGCCTGTATTCAATTTTTTATTCAGTAAGTCACAGTATTGTATAGGAAGCATGATTAGAACAAAGCATTTCATCCAATCTCATTCCTAGAATGAACAGAATAGGAACAAATGACAGGTTTCTGCAAGCAAGGTGTGCAGTCCTGAGCATGAGTTGCCTTTTCCAGTGCTGTAATTTGAGTCTGCCTGCTCCTAAGATTGCATTTCCCAGTGTATGTCTTCTTCCTTTGCTAAAGTGTTTCCTGAAAGTTCATAGATTTGGGTTGCTGTCAAGCAAAGCGTTACTATTCCTCTAAGATACGCAGTTTATTTTAGGTAAACAGTCTGGATAAATAGTTATAGTTCTTAAAATTTTCCTTTACTGTTTTCTCAACTCTTCATTTTTGTTCTAAGTGCAATGACTTTTTTTTGTTTGTTTGTTTGTTTTGTTTGTACTTCCTACTTTTGAACTTTCTAGGTAATTTATCTGCCTCATATCCTGCTCAGGTGTTCCACCCATCTAGAATTCCTCTCACTTTCTATAGATTTGTTTTTATTATTACTTTCCTCCACAAACCTACCTATAAGACCATGTGTTTGGTTCACAGTCAGTACTTACTCAGTGTGAGACATTTCCCATTCACATGTGATACCTGCTGGCTGCTGCTTCCAATTACGCCATATGCTGAAAAACCAAGCTGTTGAAGTATTGGAGTCAATGTTGTAATCAACTAGTTAAGAAGGTAGCAGTGTGTCTCATGAAGGGTTCTGGACAATGTCTGATTTCTGCCATAAGCAAAATACTGACAAGTCCTGCTTTGTTTTGCTGCTTTTACAGGTGGTGAAAAGCTAGACATACATTCATTATATTGTAAAATCACCAACCTTCGAAATCTTGCTGAATCTGCCCTACAGCTATTTATCACGATTGCAGGAAATGAAAATAACATTTTCCCTTCTACTAGGAATATGCTGCTAACCTTGAGGCAAGATAGTGCATAATTTTATGTGTGCCTAGTCTTGCTGTTATATATAGACTGTTTTGAAATGAATCAATGTTATAATTTCCGAGAATTTAGCACTAGTGCTTTACCAGAGCCAAGGAGATTTCATATACTTAGGCTCTTGGCTACAACAGTGACCAGGGATCCCAAGTCTGAGTCAGATTTACACTAATTCCATTTTATAGTTATGGAAAAAGGCCAAGAAGATGCTAATATATTTCCTCCCAAGTTCAATTTTTAATTTTTTTTTTCACAAGGTTAGAGCTGCATGTGTAAAAGCTATCTGAGCCCAATTCTGAGAAATTACAACCATCTTTCACTGATGGTTTTGCTTGTAATCAAGAGTTGTCTCCCTCCTCATGCCTATATGGTAATCCCTCTTTCTTCCTCCCACAAGCAAAGGCCTGTGGGAGACTCAGAAATGCTAAGACTTTTTTTTCTCTTCCCTACAGCGCCTATCATTCTCTTGCAGCTTATTGAGTAATCTCTTTTAGTATGAGGCATTAATTCACTTTAAATAGCAAGAATTAGGGAACTGGATCTCAGTCTCTCTCCACAATTGCCAGTTTAACCATCAAGTTGCCTACCTGATGTTGTTATAAGAGTGGCTGTTCTGTAGTTGTGTACCTAATAAGCATCTCTTACTTTATTCACTGGATTTACTTTGTTCACAGGGTGACCTACAGCAAGTAGTTTTAAGCACACTGAAATAATTGCTGTTAATACATTTACCCTTTCTGTCATAGCCCACATTTGAGCCACTTCTGCATGTAAACATCACTTTTTAGTTATTGTCTTAATGACAGACATTTCTAGATGGCTGTTTCCAAGCTACATACATTGCTTTTCAGTTTTTAATCTCCGAGATACTTTTAACATCTTAAGAAGACCAGGACAGCATGAAATTTATAGAAATAAACTGGGGCATATGCTGATGAAAACAGTTGAATATGTAAATCAGGTTACAGCCCTTGTTTTATAGAATAAAATACTTCTGAGTGTAGTTCTTAGAATTGACTCTGCCCTTAACAAGAACTTGTACAGTTATAAAATAAATGCTGTTATTTTCTAAGCACAGGGGACAAAATAATTTCATTTCTGGTACATTGATCTGTGGTACTTTGAGGTAGTTTAATACAAAGGCAAGATGCCTTATACTTAATCCAAACCTACTGAAGCTTCGGATTATGCTGTTATAAGTTGCTGTGTGAATTTTCTTTAGGGGATTCTTAGCTGATTGAACTTTGTTAAAAACAAATATGAGAAAGGGAGAAGTTTAGTTTTACTACCTTATGGGTTAGGGTAGCTGTCCTGAAATAATAGGTATGAAAGTGACGGTACTGTTTTGCAGACTTAGGTGAGGCAAAGATATGATAAATTCTGCAGAGCATGCTCAGGTGAAATGCCTGTTTGTTTTATTGTGAATTTTGCCTGATTAAGACTTGTCTCTGAGTTTCTTAGACAAACTGTGTTGACTCTGATCCAGTAAAGTAGAGCAAGCTTTTTAAACTGGCACATTAAATAAAAGCTCATTTGAGAGAAAAATGTCTGCATTTCAGCTGAGTTGAAATTTCTCGTTTTAAGCTTGAGTTGTGAGAATCATCTTTAAGAAATGTAGTATCATTTATAAAATCAGGTGGTAGATGTTGGAACTAAAATGTGTGATGGGATAGCTCTTTGATGTTAATAATAAATAAATAAATAAATTTAGAATTTGAGTTTCCTTACTCAGTTCTTTGAAGCAACTCCATTCTGACTTCGGCACTCCTGCTGTCTCAAGTCATGGACCTTTCTTCTATCACAGATAGTGTATTATGCTAATCTGCATACTGGACAAAAGCCCAGCTGAGAGTATCTGGAAGTCTAAAAGAAGTCTAACTTTTTATCACATCCCTGTTTTGAACCAAGATTGATAATGTAGAAAAGCTTTCTACCCCTACAGGTGTGGAGGTCTTGCACCTTTTCTTTACAACTTTAGTATCTTTTTTTCCTCTCATTTTGCTTCCTTTTCTCTGGAGAAATTACTCATATTTTTACCAGTATAATAAAATGTTGCACTTCTTGTTTATAAAAAAATGGCTGGGTTTTTTTTTCCACTTGTGCTATGACTTTAGTCTCTGCCAAAAAATATGAAAAGAAATCACCAACTGTTCTATAACTGTTTAAGCAATTACCATTGAAAGCACAAACTGGTTCAAAATGCAATGCATACATACACTTTCAGAAAGGAAAATCTAGCACAAATCATAAACAAGTAACTTATACAAGTATTAATATATATATGTTTGGTGTTAGTACATACAAATTATGAAATATAATTACATGATCAGTAATTCTGTGAGTGATCTAGTGTATTGTATTGTCACATGGTGAATGAGGGCATACTGCATGTGCAGCAAATGCTTGTAACCTGATTTATCTCCCAGGAACACAAAATATTCACTTTAATATGCAGAAGTATTTGTTAAGAAGCTTACTGAAACAATATGGTGGGCTTAGGTTCCTCCTTCAGTTTTCTTTCTCTGAGTCATAAGAAGAAACAGATTGTGTCAAATAGAAAGAAGAAATAATGTAATCTAACTAGTCTACGCTTTGACAGACTCATTGCAGGCTGACTGAGGTCTCTTGTGTGTTTTCAGCTAATGTAAGTATTTAACACGATACTGAGGAACTGACCATTTTAACTATGTATATGTTTTCCTAGAAAGAAAATTCCTCGGTATGTTCAGAGGAGTCTTTATTGATAGGCTGGTCACATAATGTCTCTCAGGGTCAACCAGCACGGTGAACCACTTGGTTGCATCAGTACTTGCACCAACCTTCATTTAGGAATCAGAGTATTTAAGAAAGCACAGGAGAAAATAGATACTTCCTTCATAGTTTTTACTGCTTCCCCTGAAGCCTTGTGTCCATGATTCCTCTTCATCTTTGAAGGTTTTTTTCAGAGGCTTGGGAACTGTGATTTATTTTTTTTTTAAGAAATCTATTGATAAAAGTTCTGCATCTCTTTTCACTGAGGCTGCAGACTTAGCTTTTCCATCTCCTTTGGTGCTTTGTCTTCTCTTCATCTTGTCTAACCAAAGATAACAAGAGTATTCTTTACTTTTTCCTCTCTCTTGCCCTGACTGTGATCTTACTGTTTTTCACTTTTGCTTTATTTCACTGAGCAACTAGTCCCACAGAATAACCATTATTTGTTCTGAAGTGAATCATATATCTGTTAATATTACTGATTTGTGCTGTTTTAGTAACATTTACTATTAACAATGTAGGCTTAATTAGCATACTTAGTTTGAGAATCTTAAACTATAAAGCTTTTCTGTTTCTTAAACTGATCCGTGTAATTCTGTATGAAAGAGAGCTATTTCAAACAGAACAGACAAAAATACTTAGATGAGATGTAATGTTGCATAGCTCTTTTTTTAAAAAAAATCTTTTTATATAGTTTATGCAAATTCACATGTTTCGAAATAGAGAAATATTATTGCTATTTCAGGATATATATTTCAGGTATAAAGAAACAACGTCTTAAATGTGACATCTATTTTTGAAGCCAAGAGTAGGACACAAATTAAACACTAGGTACATTAGATGTTGTAGCCCTTATGTAGTGTAGTTGCTGAATTAGATACAACATTATGATGTTTTAGTGGCGGGAAACCTAACAGCTTTAGAAAGCTGAGAATGACAATACATCAGCAGTTATTTGCATAGTATTGCCAGGGACAACTATTCTGGAGACAATTCAGTGAATCAGAGCTGTTTGTTTAATCAAATCAAATCTCTGTTGTAGCAATGCAAAGAGGTTATGTCTGCTGGCAATCTGATTTGAAATAAAATGTTTATGGATTAATGAACACAAGACAATTGCTTCTAAGCCTCTTTTCAAGCAAAATCTTAGATCTTTAGAAATGTGGATAAGTAGGGAATGATTAGCCAGGCCTGACAGTACAAGTGAGAATTTATCCCCTCAAACATAGAGTCTTTACAATTAAAGAAAATCGAAGCAATTAAAAGCAGCCAAAATAAGGCGAAGAACAAAACCTACAAATTGTGTTTGTTATTTTATTAACATATGGTAATGTAAGCAAATTGTTATCATAGTTACATTACATTCTAATTGAACAATAAACTTAACAGAGCTGTGTAATTTCATAACAACCACGGATCTGTCTCACAATCTGCTTTTTAAAAAGCAGTCCAGGCCTCATCTTCAGAGGACACTTGCACTTTAATGTGTTGAAAAAGAAATAATTACTTTTATGTAGCAGTTGTTGTTCCTTATATTTTAAAACTGTGAACAACATGCATATTATAAAAGGAAGTGTGTAATCAATTTAAGCATAAAAGAAGGTTCTGTTTTTATAGAAATTGGCTCAGAAGTAATTCAGATACAATTTTGTGTTCACTTTGGTCTCTTTCGTCTCTGAGAAAGCTTTGGTTTGATACCAAATTAGTTGTATCTAAAAGCCACCTTCATTTCTGCCCCCATTGAGCTTAACAGTTAATTTTCCAAGGTAGGATGAAGAAATCTTTACTTTCATATTTTATCCCATGGTGCAGTAAACCCGTAAGAAACATGTAGTTCTTACCCAGTTAAGAGAATAGGATCACTTCTCTGAAGAAAATTTGCTGCATAAAAACCCTATCAATTGAAAATGGAAACAGTTGGAAATTAACATCTTCCTCTTGTCAAGGGTGGTTATTAAACTGATCCCTGTTTTGACTTTCCCTTTCTTTAAAAGTTTGCTAAGGTAACAATGATAACATTACCTGCACAGGCTTATTTTTGGAAGACTTGAGTATGTGTAACATTTGATCTACAAGTGGCGGTACTGGTTTCTGAGCACAAGGAAGGAGAATACTAAATTCACAGGGGGATACCATTTTTGAACAGTTTAGGGTTAGAAAAAACCTTCATTAAAACCTGTGAGAATTTTGCAGTCAATAGTAAGTGCATTTGAAAAATCTGCATCTGCCTTATGTTAAACTCATGAAAATCAGAGAACTAAATCCTAAGGGTGTTGTCTGCTACTTCACCTGAAAGGTGATCTAACTTAGAGTTTAGAACATTTTAAATGGAAACATTAGTGACAACAATGGTTATTCTGAAATAAAAATAATACAAAAATATCAAGACATCAGTCATAAAAGTGTAACAAGTAAATGCTGTTTTGTGCAAGGAGAAACTCCTTGAAGTGGTCACTTTGATCAACTCTCATATTATGTCATCATCTCAAAGTCATCGTCTTTTTAGTGTGTAATAGTGACTCATTTTTTAAGTGTTTCCTTGATTTTTACTGATTTTGTTTTATTTATTTTAGTTGTATTTGTTTAGTTAGGCCTAAAGTAATTCAAGCAAGGGGAATATGATGTCACTGATTATATTACCTTGTCATGATGTAAGTGCATGTCTACAGATATATACATGTTCTTGTATGTACAGGATTATAAATACTTAATGAAATATACTGATCATTCTGCCTTAAGGAAAAGACACAATGCTGGCCAAAGGTGTATTATTCCTGTTGTCTAGAGAACACACATAGATATATAGTTAATAGCATTAGGAGTCATAGGGAGGATGTTCAAAATTATTTACAATACTTTCGGAAAGACCATCATTACTTCTCTTATGACTAACCCAAAACTGCTTTACATTTTCAACTTGAAAACCAAATCCTCAGTTAGTACTGGCCAGTTTCTTTGTTTATGAGAACAGCTAGGTATCTAATGACATTTGAAGATTTATTTTGCAAGATAAAAACAGATGCCAGACATTGTAATGAACTTGCTGAAAATCTAGTGCAATTGCAGTCCAAATCAATGTGAAGCTTATCCCACAGAGACCTATTGTGCATATATATGAAGTAAATATATTCTGTTGGAATGCCTTTAGACAAAACATGATAGAAGATACAGAGTTGGGAACAGTCTGTGACTGCCAGGCTTCTTAGCAAACAGTTCCCTGACTGTATCTCTGCTGCTTACAGCCTAAATGGAAATTTAAAATAGCTAGGAATGCCATTAAGCTAACATAATCAGAAAGAGTTTCTAACTGAAAGAGTTCCTGAGGTAACTCTACATGAATATTTCTTAATCCATTTAGGTTTACTTGTGTATTTCATGTTTGTTTATTCATAAGAAAATCTTCAGTTTTGCAACTACATAATCTTTGCACTATATGAGTTAGGCATATATTTTCAAAATTTCAGTCAGGGAAACACTAAGTTGGTACTAAGAGTGACCTCTCAGGTACCACAGTTATCATATGTCTGAGTGTAGCTCTCTCGTATTGTTCTAGAAGATAAACTTCTTGTCATTGGCATGCCCTTTATGATTGGATGCAGTGTGATTGGATCCTGCCTGTGCTGATGAGAAGGTCTGTCCTGAGCACCTCTCTAGGCAAAGACTGTATTTAAATACAATAAATAATAAATAATTTGGCATAGTTATTAATAATTAATAAATAATTTAGGGTAAGGTAGGCAGCTAATACAGACAGCAGTGCAGACTGGTGTGACTTGTTTTGAAGTGTGTGGTATCTGCTACTACTAGTGTGACCTTTAAAGAGCAGCTAGGGTCTGAATAGACACCTAAACCTTGTTTTCCAGACAGATGACTGTTATTGCTGGTAGATAATGTCTGATTATTTAGTATTATAAATGTTGAAATTTAGCAGTGAAATCTCAGCTATTCCTAAAACGAGTTATAGAAAATTATTCCAGTTTGTCTCTAAGTACAAAATATCTTGATTTAGGCTTCAGTAGTCTCATCAAGCTAAAATATGGTTATTCTGCACAGAATTTTCTACCTGTTATTTTCTGTGTACATCTAGACAAAAAAAGAAAAAGGACTCAATGATCTGGAGGCAGTATATGCTGCCTCACATGTGAGTAAGATTGATTCATGCAACACTATGCTAAGAAATGTTAAGTGGTATGTGGCAAGCATGTAGATTGTGTAATCATACTAATCACTGCTGTTCTAGGGAAAGATCTACATGGACTTTTGAAGGATCAAATAGTAGTGAAAGTATAATACTGCTGAAGGGCAAGTCAGATCCTAGATATAAATGTTATAACTTTAAATATCTGAAGTAACTAAGAGGAGGCTTATTTACACTACTTTGTGGTTGGTCTTGAAGCCTTGGCTGTTTCATATTTTCTATGTTTTATTTGCTTAATTATTTACCTATTTCTTTTATTCCAGAAGTAAAACATCTATTTTTTTTTTCTTAATTAAAGATTGTGATTGGATGTATCACTGAAAACTGACCTTAGTGCAATTAATAAGTAAATAAGCTTTTCTGTAAAGGTTTTACTACATAATCACAAAACTTGGCTTGGGATCTTGTAGCTCTTACTTTTTCATGTCAGTAGATTTAAACCAAGATTTACAGGTTTTAATTAAGCAAGCCAGTGAGAATGGTTGGGTTTTGTTTGTCTATTTGTTTTCCTAAAATAGAGGTGCATCTGACTTTTGTCTATGTGGGAAATAAAGATAGGCATACACATACTCGACTTGCAGTAGAAACCTTGTGGCTTTGTGCATATGTGCCTGTCTGCATGTAGATATGAGAGAGAGAGACGATACAGATAAATTATTTTACGGTGTAAAATGTTGAATAAAAAAGAGGAAATTCTGATGTTTATAGATAATCTTGTATTTAACAAGAGCAGCCCTGCAAAGAAGTGCTCCCAATAATCTCTCTTTAACTGAGTCAAGTGGAAGAAAGCCAAGTTGTTCAGTTGCACAATAGGTTGCAATCATGTGGGAGAGCTCCCAGTTGGGAGTTGAAAGCTGAAAACCTGACATGCATAAGTGAATAAAACTACCGCACGTGACGTGCTGATTTGAGACTTTTTCACCTCCCTAAAAATACAACTGGGCTTCCACCTTTATCTGGGTACTGGAGAGGTGACACTTTGAGACAGAAAATTAGTTTAAAATCGACATTTTGGATGTCAGTGATAATTTCTCCTGATGTTATGGCTACTGGTCGTGATTGTGACAAGTGAGCTTGATCCAAGCAGGCATTGTAAGAGCCAAATTTAATAGACAACCACTGTAATTTTCTGCCTTGCAGACAGCAGAGACTTTTCCAATGTTCCTTCACCACAACAATCAGGGATTACTAAATAACAAGGCCACAGGATTTGGGGAGGATTGAAAGAATTAATGGACTATGACAAAATTGCACCTGAGGGGCAGAATCTGTAGCAGTTTTTGTATGGTAATGTGGTACATCAGGCAAATTGGCAATTGCTACTGATCTTTACACATGCATGTCTTCAAATAAAGTGTGTGAAAGTCAAGCAGATACAACTATGTGGCTAAGGCTGTCACAGACATTTATGTCATCAACCACATAAATCACTTAATGCTGTAGTTTTAAGTGTTTTGATGATCGACTATATTAAGCATCAGTGAATTTTAGGCACTGTAGTGAGTATTTTTTTATTCTGCTGTAACCTCTTATATTTCTAAAATAAATCCTAAAAAAAAATTGAGATACATGGTTAGTCCAACCTTTCTCTTCAAAGATAATTAAGGAATACAGTTCCCATTTAGAAATAGTGTTTCTAACTTTACAACTTAAGTAAAACTAAAACTTATTTGCAATCAGCATTTGTGTGCTGACTTAATTTTAAATAAAAACTCTCTGACCCTCTGATAAATATCCATTTGAAAACAACAATAACAATATTAGCCCCAAGTTCTTATGGTATATATATATATATATATATACATACACTGTTTAGCCCTTTAGCCTTGTGAAATGTCTAATTTTTTTAGTGGTGCTTGGGGTTTTTTTCCACACTTTTTAAAACCAAGAGTCCCACTATTGATGGCAGTGAGTTTATATGAAATAGATACAAAAATTTTGTGGTTCTGTGAAACACAAGAGGAGATCCATTTAGCTTTATTTTTTTCACACCATAACTTTTCTCTGGAAAGGATCTTATCTATCAAACATTGATTATTGACTATCTAAGAAAAATCTAGACTTGGGAGTATTTTGTGACTGAAGTGGAAATTCTAGGTTTACGTTGTGTTCGTGATAGCTGAACTTAGCCTTTAGGGCACAAGACTTCCTTTTTAGACATTAGGGAAAGTCACGAGAGAGAGAGAGCATTAAAGAATAGTTGCTGTCTGGGGTCAGCTCTGGTATTGTGAATTGTTAAGGAAATGCTTCTAAATAACAGCATTGAATGAAGGTCATGTTGTTATTTAGACATTTCACTAGTGGAAAAGCAAACGATTTATTAATTCCATTAGCCATCCTTTCTACACGCTGGGAAAAGCACATGTAATTGTCAACTATTCTTAGTATATACTTAAGCTGTCAAGGATCTTGGAAGGCTCCAGTTATCCTCTTTGAAGATATCAAAGGAAGGGGTGGGCTATTTTGTGTCTTTAAAACAGAAATAGGGGGGAAAATATGTGCCACATAACGTAAGCTGAAAGATTTCATTTTTAACCTAAATTGATGTTGAATTACAGAAACACTGAGCAGGTTTCTGACTTGTAAAGCTTCTGGTTATTATTGTTATCTTTTTTCTTTAAAAAAAAAAAGAAGTCTTAAAGTACAGCCTGTCAGCATGCCATTAGCGTTGGCTCTAAACCTGTCTTGTCTCCAGGAGCCATGCCAGGGAGTCCTTGTTTCCCACTCCTTTGGATCCCAATGCAATCTATAGGTCTGACCATGCACGCAGCTGTGTGTGGTGCACAAGCAAATATAGCATGATGGATGTTGGCGGGCATGCTGCACTCGTCTTGCATGGTTATTAGGCAAAATTGGGCATATATTTTTATAGTTTTTCACCGTGGAGTTTCTGGTGGGTTAGTGGACAGCAGAAGTCAAAAACATCAGGTACACCTGAAAAATATTAGCATTTCTTCCTGCTGTTACCCGGAATGATAGCTGAAAGCCTAGTCTACTACATTTAGCTGGAAAAAGTAAAAGAGAGGTTCCAAAATTAGCAGCTCAGCCAAAAGTGGATTATGTCTGAACTGGAGTGTTTGCACATGAACTGATCATTGCTACTAGGTACTGTTTTCCTGAGAGAGATTTTATTTTTTTTTTCTCCATAGAAGAGACAGTTATATTGAAAAGAAAATTAGGCTTTTTGGTGTAAGAGGTTTCAATTTAACTATGGTGAAGAAGTCCAGGTAAAGTAGGTAAGCAAACCCATGCAGGATGGACTTTTTGTCCATCTTACCTGTGTGCTTAAACGAAATAGCTTGCACTCTTCTGCAGATCTTAATGTCCCAAGCATCCTTGGTAGTGGTTAAAAAAACACTGTTAATTGCACATCTTAGCATATCCCTTTTGGGGCAATAATGAATGAAAAGTTGTCTTGTCCTTTGCAGTGCGTTGAGCTGTTCAGATAACATTGCAGAGTGGTTGGACACAAATTATGTAACTCTACTGTGCTCTGTTTGAAAGGAAAGTACAACTTCTAATTCATTATTGGCTAACTGATTTTCTTGTATGCTTTTTCCACAATTTAAAATGACAGTCCCACATTCCCAATCATGGTTTAGTTATTTGTGGTGCTGAAAATTTTACTCTTTTTTGCATCCTGATTGTAAAGTAATAAAGTGTTTGCTGCTCACTACTCTGTCCTGGAAAAGAAAACTCATTTTGCATACTTTTCAAGATTTAACTTCGTCACTGTGTGATGATTTTTCTCTAAAACATGAAAAACCATGGAAAAAGAGGTCCATCTGCTGAGGAAAGTTTTGCTCTGTGTGTGTTATAATGTAATGAATAATCATAAATGTAAAAGATTTGATGTCATGATTTCCTATATAATGATTATGCAGTAGTTAGTAGCCACAGTATACTATATTACTCCTGTTATGTATTTTGGAGGTGGATGCTATGGGTTCATAATATAGTTTAACTTGTGTACGTAGTATTGGTCTATCTGAGGGATACCCTTCCCCCAGATTGAGAATTACGAATTTACAGTGTTGATTTTTGGAATCTTACGAGCCACTACATAGTGGAAAATATTTAAGGATAGCAGTGTATGTACTTCTGTATGTTACTGAGTGTTAAAATAAGCAATCGGTTGATTGTTAAATAAACTAATTTATATTTAATGCATTATATTTATGCAAAGAATAGCCACAAAAATCAGGTGAAGTGTTTCACTTTTATTGTAGTAATAGGCACCGTTGCTATGTATTTATCTATGCATAGTTTAGGAGAGAAGAAGATGCTGTCAATATTCTATAATATTTTCTTCATTGTAGTGGCCATTGAGTTGACTAAGAGTTCACTGATATGTAATTACTCTTTAGAACTATCATTTCAGTCAGTGTTTGACAGTGAAACAAACAGATGTCCTTTAAAAAATGGACCTTTGTACACTTTGAGTAAAGAACTACCTAAAAAGAATATAAAGTAGTTGTACATTCAAAATGTATTAAATTCCATTTTTCTTTCTCTCTATTTTGTAAAACATTTTTCATTGTAAACGGTATGCCTCTCACACATGTCAAATCAAAACTCTTTATTTAAAAAATATATATCTAATGTAATTGGAAGCTTATTGCACTCTCATGCAATGTATATATTGTGACTTCAAAGTCTGTACTGAACTTTGCTTAAACTACTAGTATGTGGGTTTCTTTCAAATTTATTTTTAATTAATGATATTAAGGATAAAATCCTTTCTAAATGTACTTTAAAATTCACAATAAAGTTTCAGAAGTTGTTTTGTACAATGTTGAGGCTTTGTGTTGAATTTTCTTGTTGAAATGCTTTTAAACGCTCCCTTGACTAAGTTCCACATTCCTGAGTATGTGTAAATCTGTTTTTAATACCATCATGGTTTAAATCAGGTGCGCTGTATCACAAAATACAGTATCTCAATTTACTAAAGAGTTGTCTTCACTAAATGAGGTATTGCTGCTCTGCTGGGCACAGCATCTTCTGGTACTTCCATAATTTCTGCTGGCAATGTGATCTGGATTCAATAAACTCTCTGTATTTTACTTGAGGGATGAGATAAAATTTATTATTTATTTTGTGTATCAGCTCAATTCAGGAGACAGTACAGAATGAGCTGGATGAAATAATGGCAAAAATGTGAAGAAAAGCTTACAATTAGTTTAATAATACCTAAAAATCTGCCCAATAGAAAGAAAAAAAAAATATATATGACAGTATTGGAGAAAGATGCAGTGGTACAGTATGCATTCAAATCTGTCTCAGGCTTTCATTATTATTGTCTTTGTCATTTGTTTTTAACACTATTTTATTATTACATAATTCAACAGTTATTGAGGTAAAAATGTTGGTGGCCTCCATGGGGAGTTTCCCTGAGGAAAGAGGTAATTAAGTTCTGTAGACCTTGGAATATTGATTATTTTTCATTTTTGTTCTTCCCCATCTGGAGTAAAAAACAAAAAACAAAAAGGAAAAAGTAAAAAGTGTCAGTTGTTTTGCTCAGTAATACAAGTTTCTGTTTACCTACTTGCTTAACAGTGAGTGGAAAGGTTAAGGAATTTTTTTTTTTTCTTTTGAGGATAAAATATCCTATTCCCTGAAAAATTTACTGGTATTTAGCTGTTTACTTAACCAGGAGATTATTAGGCTTTTAACTTTATGGGTGGAAAAAAAATTAAAATTGATGTCACTATGAAAATTGTTAGTATCACAGTTTTAGATCTTTGGTATACATATTTGACAACTCCATATGGCATACCTGTATTATCATGAGATTGTAATTTTTCAAGATGCTTTTATTGGCACAGTAGATGTGCATATCTGAAAACATATGTAGCTTTATAGTTCCCATTCAGAAATCCCAATATAGCTCCATAACTGTGGTTAGCTAAATTTTTAAGCATTAAAAATGTAATCCTAATGTCACGTAAATCTGATTTGAGAATGAGCTAGAAATCCATATCTTTTAAAATTCCCTATTTAACTTGGCTGTTTAAATAGGTAAAAACTCGTCCAGGAATTATTTCCCACTGCAAAGCTTCCACTAAGGTCCAAGGCAAAATTAGACCTAATTATCTTAATGGCAGATAATACCCTGCTGAATACCTTACTTAAGAAATGCCTTAAATTTAATGGTGCTATTCCTACAGAAAATCACATCTTTCTTTTCAAGTGACTCCTTCATAAAAGACTGGAGAACAGTTCTGAATTGTCTTCAAAAAAGAATCTGAAAATCAGGCTCTAAGGAGAGCACTCAGATCTCTGAAGAGGTAGATAGTTTCACCATACTCAACTTCCCTCCCCACCAAGTCTTTAATAACATTTATCTCATGAAAGATCTGCTATAGGGCTAACTCAGCACTCAATTACTGTGAAGCACTGATACTCCAAACGTGAGAACCATTTTCACTTTTAATTCTGTAAATGGTAATGGATGTTTGAGTACTCTCATGTGAGGAAACACTGATGACCAAAAGGAGGTAGGATCGTGTACTTTTCTTGCAAATATAGCCAGAACAGAAATAGTACACCAATATCATTACACAATAAAATAAAACATTCACTGTCATCAGGAATGAAAGTCAGCACGTTGTCTGTTGCCTGCATTAACACTATGTGTTGCCTGGTTGGCTTGCTGGTATTTGAGACCCATAATTGTCTCCTGATGTATGACTTTGTGCCTTTTTTGCTAAGGTTCACATCTTCTCCTTCTCCATTATGAATGATGAATCTTTTTATTGCAATACTACTGCCAAAATTATGTGATTAGTCTAATTTAGTACCTGATTGTGTAAGCCAGGCTCGTGTTAGCTGGCAGAGGAATATGTGAGGAGCCCTATTAGTTTCTGTATTGCACAATATGTCTAAGTGCTCACTGGCACGCCAGGGCTTGTGTCATTGTGATGGGTTAGGAACTTTCTCCCCACACTAGTGACATTTACCAGACCAGCTCAGATGGCTTGGAAGTAAGAAGCTATATTTACAGCAAAGCAAAATTTACAAGCATATATATATATATATATATGCATATACATACACACATACAGTATTTCGAAGTATTTACAATTACATACAAAGTACAAATAATGCAGAAATCTAAACTCCCTCCCCAACAAAGGAGACTGCCCAGAAGGGGCTCAGCACTACACCCTCATTCTTGTCTACTTTCCCAGACAGACAAACAAAAGCAAAAGCCAGCAAAGCTTACTTTGTTATTTGTAGCCAAGATTAGTGGAGAGATTAGAGTGGCGTGAAGAAGAGGCAAGTAGGGAACAGCCTGAAACCAGCACAGTCATTCAGTGCTGAATGGGTGGAATTCCCTGTGCAGTATCTGACTTTAGCCAAGATTGAGGGCCCTTACACTCCTTTTCAAAAACTTTGATCTCAGTGACATAAAAATGATCCTTGGTGTTCATAAATGGAAGTCCCATACTGACATTCATTTTATAATGTTTTATAATACCTCTGTAAATTCATAGTGAAAACAAAGGTATATTCAAGTTACAGTATGGTGGTGGCTTTCCTCACATAGGACAGACGTCATGTGTTGGAGTTTATTTAACAGCTACATGTGAGACAGATGAGCATTAGTTTCTATGCTGTGTGTTCATTCATACCTAATGTCATGCACCAACATAAACACTATCTAGCTTAGTAAGAGCCGGTTTCTGGCCAAACAAACAAAAGCTTTAGATGTAACCCTTCTGTAGCAGGAGGTGGGACAGGATGAACTAAAATTTCTTCACTGATGGATATCAACAAAAGAAAAAAGAAAACCATAATTTATTTTGAACTCAGGGGAACAATTTTATTTCTCTTCCAAACATCAATAAAAACAACACCCTACAGAAAAAAAGCTATTTTGATCATATGAACATGACGTTTTTTTCAGCCATTGCAGTCTTTTTTTGTATATCAAGTAATACAATCAATCCATGAAGTTAGATATTAAAAGACATTTAAGAAGCCAGTTTCAGTTATTTCTATATGTATGTATTTATTTCAGTTTTCTTAAGAGGAGTCATTATTTTGCTGATGAAATTTCAGAAAAAGCTGCAGCATCTTTACAACCTTTTTGAAGAAAGAGTGAATTTTGCAACAGCCAATGTCTAAATATGATAAGAGGCTGCTTCCTAAGAAATGAAGTAAAATGCTTTTGTCTTTCAAAAAAAAGCTTTCTGTAGATTTTTCATGTAGAGCAAGTTTGCTGGAGGAACTTGCTCAGTTTCATTCTTGTGTATTAACTTTGCATTTAATACAAAATGTTTTCTTGCATGCAACATGAAGTGGGATCTTGTCACAGCATTGCAAAGGAAAATACATTAGTGGGCTTGGCATTCCCTGACAATATGTTTTCATTAAAACTTTAAAATGTAAATGTATGGAGAAACGCATGTCATATCCCATCATAGAGCTTCACAGCCATAGCATTCATTGCCACTAGTATGTGGCAGAGTCAGTTTAATAGCTTGCTTCACTTGTAAATATAACTATACAGAGGGTGGATGTTTTGCCAATCTTAGTAATCATTAGGAGTTTTAGTTCCAGCTGCATTTAAATTAGTAACTACTGACTAACAGATTGTTAACACTGCAATTTNCCCCCCCAATTGTTTCTCAAACTTCTTTTCAGTGCTGTTTCCAGGTCACTACTCAATGTCTTATCTAAAGGAGTGGGTGGATTAGAATTCAGACACATGAGAAATGTTAAATGAATGGAAATTGCTCAGTACTGCTTTGACTGTGGCCAGAAATATGTTAATTAAAAACAGTGGAAAACATAATCCTTTTTCGAATCCAAATGACTATGACAGTTCCTGCAGTTGGGAGGCATGGGGCATGCTTTAACCAGTTACAAAGCCATTTAGATGGATCAGAAAATATAGTGTAGAAAGATTATACCAGTGAATCCAATTCCAGAAGTGTCACATCATCTCTCCTTTTGCTTTTAGTTTCTTATTTTAATGTTAAATACTTGAAACACAATCTATAATTTTGAACGTATATTAATTACAAAACATAAAAGCTTGTTTTTGCTGTCAGAATCATTACTTTTTTGGCCTGAAAGTACACAGCAATATGCCTGACAATAGCATTAGCAGAG
Organism: Psilopogon haemacephalus; assembly: GCA_013396835.1. Taxonomy (NCBI): domain Eukaryota; kingdom Metazoa; phylum Chordata; class Aves; order Piciformes; family Megalaimidae; genus Psilopogon; species Psilopogon haemacephalus. Next base: position 30,591 of record VWZI01003020.1, on the reverse strand, counting down.
GTTTGTAAAGCTTCAAACTAGCTTTTCCAAAGGCATGTTCAGTTATCACAAAGATATTCGGTTATGACAAAACCAAGTCTTGTTTCACCCCAGAAAAGCATACATTTGTTAGTAAGAGAGGGTGAGCAGAGGCCAGTCTAAAAACATCACTTACTCTAGTGTAATGGTTTAGTGCAAGAGCTAAACTGTCCGGTCCCCCAACACAATAGTGAGGGGAAAAGTAGCACACAAAACACAGGGCTGAGATAGAAAGATAAGAGTTTAATGCAATGTGTGTAATTACCTTAGCCAATAATCTAAGTAATCTAATAATATAATTCATAATTACCTTAGCTTAGTCCATTCGCCAAAGAAGCTCAGTGAAATACACAGGGCTAAAAAAACCCAACAAAACATATATCAGGAAGCCAAAACTATCATCTACCAGACTCTCACTCATTTTTCTGCCATGCCTGCAGAGAAGAGACCAGACGCAAGAACCCAGAACCCAGAAGCAGCAAACGGAACAGGAAGCCTCTCACGTTGCAATCTGAACTTCAAGCTCTATAAAGCTTTGCTTTCAATTAGCACTTTCATTTTTGAAGCTGGCATGACTGCATTGTATAAGCAACAGCAGCAAGTTCAGCTGAGGCCATGACACCTAGGATGGTTTTTATTTGCAGACAGGAATGTCACTGTGCTGTCTTTTGTGTCTTTTGGGAGATAGCAGTGGATGAAGATGGATTTGCATGTGCTTCAGTGACAGGACTATGAGTACACTCAGATTTTTATCTTGTGCACTTTTAAACTGTGGTTGTAAACCAATTATTTTTGCAATTGATATGCTGCTTCTTACAGAAGTCTCTGAGGAGAGACTTGGCATCTGTGTGGTGATATACCATGAATGTGGTGGAACAGTGGACTGGGTTGCCCAGGACAATGGTTGATATCTTCATTCCTTGAGATATTCAAGGTGAGGCTCAAGAAGGCTCTGGTCAACCCAATCTAGTTGAGGATGTCCATGCTTACCACAGGGACAGTTGGACCTGATGACCTTTGGAAGTCGCATCCAACCCAAACCATTCTATAATTCTATGATTCTGTAATATACCTTCATACCACAGGGCTGGAGTAAGAAAGCCTTTGTGCTTCTTTGTGTTGTTATGTTTTAATTTTTAAAGTATTTTGACATAGCTTTTTTTGTGCATTTGTTTTGTTGTGTTTTTTTTTACCTTCTCTTATGCTGGTCCAGTCTTTCCAGACTTGAAAAGTTAATGATTTTTTCATTCTAATTAATAATCTTTCTTAAACAGCCTCTTTCACTGATACAGCTCTTTTTCAGGATATCACAGTGTTATGTTGTTGGAGGCCAATGTTAACATCACCTAGAGTTATATCTTTAAAAATGATAGCAGTATACTACTGTTCTGGTCCAAATCACTATACAAATACCATTGTAAACATCTTTAATATAAACAATGAGAAGAAACTAGGCAGTTTGTCTTTGTATGAACGGGAAGAATGTCGATCTACTGTAAAAATAAATGATGATTCAGCATTATTTAAGAGAAAAAAAATAGCTGGTTGCCAAAAGTAAATATTTCACTTAAATAAAGAGATTGAGTCTTCTTTAAATACATCTCTTTTAAGAAAACAAAGCAAAACATAAACCCCAAAAACAAATACCCCACCCCCCCCAAAACACCCCAAACCAACAAACTGAACAAATAACCCCCAGAAAAACCCCAACAAAAAAACCTCAACAACCTAAAGAGAATCAGAATTGCCAATAAAAATACGAGCTGAAAAAAAATTAAATTAAAAACTCTTTTATATTTTCTCTCAAGAGCTCATAACGCAAAATGCTCTGTAAGTGGAATAGTTTCTGCAAAATAGATACTCTACTATCAGCTGCCTGCTTTTGCAATTTTCTTTTATTAAATGAATCTCAATCATCTAATCAACTAGACACTCTTTATAGTTAGTGGAGGAAAAGAAAAAATTTGGGGGTCCGATCAATCTAATTTCATCCTGAAGTAGATCCCTGTGCTGGAAGGGAACCTATATTTCATAATTTATATTTCCACAACAGTCCCCAAGATCAGTCCTGTGAATTTAAGCCTAAATATCAAGTAGCTCATGTGTAGACATGAACCCTGCAGAGATTTAAAGCTAGACGAGGTCAGTTTTTTGAAAGATCTGTTTCTTTGAGTGTTGTGTCTATGTATTTCCAGCCTTGATATTTGTTTATTCAAGGCTTCAAATTCAATATATAGAATTAAAGACATTATTTTTAGTGTGTTTAATTTGTAAATGTCTAAGGAATAGAATTAAATGGACCTGAATGTTTTCACAGGTGGGAAGCTGAAGTCTTGTTAGTCATTGTGATTGCAGTATCTTATCAAAAAGTGTAAGTGATGATCCTAGCATTTCAGTTATTCAACAGTAATATAAAGTAATAAGTTTTTATGTTGATTGATAAAATGAAAAGTGATTTATATGTTTGTTATTTTCTCCTTTGGAGCAGGTGAAGGAGTTAATTTGCAGGGTATTTCTAAGAGCAAGCCCTCTTGCCACCCAGTTTGACCTATTTTTTTAGTTAACAAAATATAAATAAGGCATTAAAATGAAGGTTTTTTCCTGAAAAATGTCTTTTTTACCTTTGTTATCTGCAATCATTTTTTGCAGCCACTTGTGTCTGACACGTCTTATCTTACTCTACAAATTGATATTTTTCTAATAGCTAGCCCACGGAACTGAAATCTGAATGACAGGTTAGAATTCTTTCTTATGCATCATCACTAATTATATATGAGTCAGACTAGATTCTGTAATTAGGTTTGTATGTTTTTCTCATTCCCTGACGAATTTGTGCCTCTGTGAGGTTTTCCTTAAGATTTATTTTGTTTACTTTTTTTAAATGGGTAGGATTTTCATCAGAATGAAAGAACCTGTATGGAAATATTTCTGGAACTTTCTTTAAAATATCTCTTTACTGTGACATCACTCCAGAGAGTATGGAGTGGCAGCACAGTCCTGTCCAAGGTCCATCTTCATAACACCTTAAGGCACTTAACACCTTAGGTCTACCTGGGTTTCTTTAGGTATCAAGGATGCCAGAGACAGTGCTACCTTGGTTTCTTCATTTCTCTCAGTATTGCAGCTTTGAATCCACTTCTGCCATTCTTTTTGTCTCTGAGGTGACAGAGAGGGTTTTAGCTTTTTATGTCAGCAACAATAACCATAATGATAAAGAAATGAAAAAAGGAAGAGAAATACAGTGTCAAGGACAAATTCTAAAAGAGAGCAAGAAGCCAATGGATATATAATTTCAAAGACCTATAGGTTTTCAAGAAATGTACAATCAAAATATTTATTTCACAATGAGATATGATCAGCAGCCTGGAATTTATAGAAGACTCTGAGTTCTCAATTCAATCTTTTTTTTTTTTTTTTTTTCCCCCCTTTCTTCTCCCATCTGTTCTGCCTTTGGGAACAGTGGATCAGTCTGGAAGATACTGCAGCAGGTGAATCTGGAGAGTCCTTTAGGGGCATAGCAATGAGCGAAATGTATCACCATTTGTCTACTGACAATATGCAGTGGGTGATCTTTTTCAAAACTCTGTTGCACAGTATTAAAAAGATGTACAAAAGCTTAGCATGCCCATGAGGCTAGAGAGTCAGATTATTTCTCTCAGTGAGTTTGCATCCATAAGTTAAGGACTGTATTCTGGATGTTAGCTTTGTTGCTATAATAAAGTCTCATAAAAGAGAAATATATAAAACCAGATCCATTACCATGGAAATAGTGAAAGGTCATTTCCATGGAAACCATGGGAAGCCCTCATGTTATAATTTTGAAGAAGCCTGTCTTTGAAGCTATGATACATTTATACAATGAGCCTTGTTTTAAATTAAATTAAATCTATATATGTAAAGTGATAGACATTTTGAAAATTCTAACAGTACAGCTATTTCTTGGAAAGGGAATATCAAAGCAAGATGTGTTACTCATTTTTGCTGTGAGGAAACTGATATCTTTTTGTGCCTTGTGTTATAAATAGTTGAGGTTTTTCACTGAGAACAGAAACCTTTCAGATTTGGGACTGTTTCTGTTTTCCATGATTTTGTTTCCTGTCTAAGCTTGATGCCGGAACTTCAGCCTCAGGACAATGCTTTCTGGTATATATGCATATATTTGTTATTTTAGAGCTCATTCAGGCACAATGATGAAAACATTTGCAAGGATCTACCTTTATGAAGAAATTCTGTAGAATCAGTACAAAGAGCACAGTTCTGTAGAAATGCCTGTGAAATACTATGCCAGTTAATTTATCTTAATTATTTTTTTCTCACTTTGCATCATCATAATCTTTTTCTTTTCATGGCCCTATAAGTAGTCCTTTTAAGAGACTTTGGATAACATTTCATAACAACTAAATAGAAAATCAGCCTATACATGTTGTAAAAAAATCTTAATCTCAATAAGTAATTTTCCACTGATTTTTTTGATAATGAGAGAAAATTTACTGTTCCTATAATGAAAGTATAGAGAAGTAGATGGAAAAAGATGAACACAAAGATACTTAAAAGTATTTTTTATTGTACTAAAACACATGTGCACCTTCACTGTAAACTTCCAAGCAAATACAAAGTTTGCAAACATTTTTGAAAGTTTGCTAAACCAGCTTTTAAAAAGTAATTCAACTTCAGAATCCTTGAGCAGTGGAGGTTAAGAATCCTTACTTAAAATAATTTACATAAAGTCATAATGCAAGTTGGAGCCAGACTACTTTCTTTTTCTCTTATCTCATCAGAATCACTGAAGCAAAAGTCAGGGCATCTACTTTTACATACCTGCTTTATATTTGAAACATCAGTAAGCTTTCAGACATCCTACTCCCTAGGGCTGTCTGTGAAGTCAATAGAAATAGTTAGTGGTATCTAAGGTTAGGCAGACTGCAGTGCAGATCCTACTACAAAAGTATTTAGGAATATTTATCTCATTAAAATCATGGGAGTGCGGTCATTTAAATGTCGTCCCCATTCCAACTATTCAGTTCACTTGATTACAGAAGCATCCTCAGAGTGCCAGCTGGAGAACCCTATATCTTAGAAATAGCAGCAGTTGTAGGGCTGTGGCTGTGCTTTTCCAGAGGAAACTCTGGATACTGTCCATACATCCTTTCCTGTCAGGATTTCAAAATGCTTAAATGCTTTCCAAATAGCAAACCTTTAATCTTTCTGTGTAGGAGGGAGCTAAGGATCAAAAGTTACCCACAGAGGAGACTGAAGACTGGATGAGACACTTAGTTTCTTGTTTGGGTTAGTTAGGTGTTAGGTGATAGGTTGGATTCTGTGGTCTTGAAGGTATTTTACAACTTGGTTAATTCCATGATTCTGTGATTCCATGAAAAGCGTTAGGTCCAGAATTTCTAAGTTTCCAATAATTCAATAAAGATTTATCAGCATTCATTTAAAAAACGTTTAGGCTTGACATCAATTTAAGAGTCTAGAACAAGTTGGTTGTGCTGAAAATAGTACCTACTAGCATCTGCATTAACTGAAAATCAGTTTGTGATGTTTTGTATCAAAAGTTTTTTACAATACCCAAGTGGAAAGGAAGAAGAGATTAGTGATCTAATGAATGGATAACTATGAATAAGATTTTCTTGATTTGATAACCTGACTTTCAAGATGAGGTTAAACTGAAAGATAAATGAAAACATTGTGAGTTTTCTGCATTATTTGTCATGAAAAGGGAACAGGCTTGGTTGGAGTTAACATGGAGTTTGTCACAAACTGTAGTGCAGGCATGCAGTTCAGACTTCAGAACTGAATATTTTTCTAATCAAAACAACTGCACTTTTCCTAAGTAGTGAGGCAGTTGCAATGCAAGGTCTTGCCAAGAAGCAGCTGGTGTCATTATATACTCTAAATGCATAGAATACCATTAGAATTTTTTGGGTTTTTAAAAACTGTTTTATGCATGTATGTAATTCTTTCCATCTGGGAAAGCAAATACTAGAATTCACTCAGAGTATGCATTTACTTTACTTCACTGATACTCTCCAGGATCTCTTTTCTTCTTGGCTTGTCCCAGATTAGCCAGATGAAGAGGTGTGGATGCTGTTATGTAGAAAGTCTGCTTTTCTCCTTGATTGACCGAAGGAGGTTACTAAACATTATAACGGTGCTTTTTTTATTCCTCTTCAGTGCTACTAATCTCTGCTGCTGAGCAGAAGATCCTTTTGACATGAGACTGCTGTGATCTCTCTGCTGAGTGACAATTCAGTTCAGATCTTTCAAAAAGTTCTGATCACATCCCATCTTTATTTACTTGTCTTAGTTTCATGTATGATACAGAAGTCTCCTTTCTTTTTAATTATTGAGGTGTCCCTACAATCTTATGACATTTATCAGGAGGTGTCCTGCTCTACAGATCTTGTGGTAATCAAAATACTTTAAAAATTTAGTCAGCAGCAACTAAGAATCAGTCTGTTTTTTCTATCCTGTATCTTTTGTCATAAGTCTCCTCCAGTTTTCTGCACTGGGAAGTACTGTTCAAATTTAGAAATTTTATTTGGCAGGAAGATTCTGAACTACATTCAACGAGAAGTATATCTATACTTTTAAATTTATTTATTTTATTTAACCATCTACAGTTGCCAAGGAAGTCTAGCTATCCAGTGTGTTTTCTCCACATTTGGCCAGATCCAGAGCAAAGCCAAGGGAGGACTCAGAAGTTTCAAAGGGCTTTGGAAAGAACTTGTTTCATTCGTATACAGCTAGAAATATCAGAGACTACTATTTGTAAGAGTTTCAGATGACATGAATCAATCTTAAGGTGAATATTGCAGTTGTGGAATTTCAGTTCATTTCATGCTTATGAAAAGTATCTTTGAAGTAATTTGGGATGGATGATGGGATGAGACATCAATGAGCATTTATGTAAGATTTTTTCTGTGTCACCTCATAGGTCCACTTCTAAATATGTGGGTGACTTTCCCATTTTGTAAATTACAACTAACTGTAAATCAAAGTTTGGCTACTTTCAACCTTCCCCACTCCTCCCTTGGCCTCCCTGCCCCCCTTTAAAAAAAAAATCCAGTTATGTATTAAGAAGACTAAACTGAGTATAGTGAGTCACCAGCTAGCCATCATGAGTCACCATCAGCAGGCCCAAGCCTCCCCTGAATTTTACCATTTTCACTGGTGTAGAGCTACTACTTTAAGTAGCATAATTCCATATTTCCAGCCACTAAAGAAAAAGTGAAGCATGACCAGACCCATTTGGTCTAAATTTATGGGCCTAATCCATATCTTACACATATTTTCTCTGTAACAGTATGGATACCATTGTGTACTTTTAACATTTGGAAGTACTAGATCAATTCCTTTATTTAACTTTTTTGTGTGTGTGTGGTTTTTTTAAGGATATGATTAATAAATGCACAAAAATTGGTCTGCTTTTCTAAACTAATCATTTTCATCAAAGGAAGTACTATATGTCATTTGATATGATTATAACTGACTGTTTAATTGACATTTTGAGATTAAAAGAAAAATAGTTTTAAATTATTAAAATGGGTCAAATGGTAATTTAGTGATCAGAGCTCAGGAACAAGAACCAGAATGGTATTTCTTTGTATAGTTCCTGCCTTTGATGATTTGAAAGTGGGAAATTGGAAAATAAAAGTTTGATTTCTTTGGAGGATAGTTATCTGCTGAAAGGTCAAATAAAAGGTTATCCTGAGATGACATTTTTTGAGTCTTAAATGAAAAGAGAGATGATAAAGATTGTAGAAAGAAGTGCAAGGACTGAAGAAGCTTTATAAAAAGTGTCAAAAAAGAACTTGTCCATAATTTCAGTTCTTCAGGATAATACATGCTAAAATGTCAGAAGAATAATACTCATTTTAATTATCAGTTTATCGAGGAAAGATGTTATAAAAACCTTTTTTTATATTTTTGGTCTAATTGTATTTTGATTACAGACACTGTTTATACAGGCAATAACTTCAAGAGCATAGTGTCACAGCCAGATCCCATGTGCCTTGCTCTCTGCATTTGCAGAACATCTTACAGCATTGGCACCAATTCTACAGACAATCACTTTTAGCAAATTAAAGAAAGTTCTGTGTATGTGTTTCAAGATCAAGTCCCCAGATAAAAAGTAACTCAGGAAACCAGAGAGAGAATTTTGAGTATGTCAGGCAGTAAACAAAATTGAGCTCTGCAGCTGGCAGAGAATTTTAAACTAAAAGCTGTCTTCAGTGTCTGTTGTATCATATGAATATCAAAAGTGAAAATCAGAGAAGACTGGACTTGAAACAGAAGTTTATTAATATTTTTGTAAGGCATAATGAAACAACAATAACAACAACAAAAAAAGTGGTGGTCATGCCAACATATAAAATCTAGCCTAACTCTAATTTAAATAATTTTATCAGTTATTCCTAATATTATTTTCTGACAGTAATAATAAATAAACCTAGGTTGTCTATATAAACCTAGATTATATATATATTAAACCTGCCTGGATGTGTTCATATGTGGCCTGTCCTAGACGCTCCTGCTTTGGATGAGGGGTTTGACTCGCTGATTACTGGAGATCCCTTCAACCCCTAACATTCTGTGATTCTGTAATTCTCTGATATCTAAAGATAATGCTATTCAAAAAGATCTAAAGAATCTCAAGCAAGTCCCTTCAGCTCAAAATGTGACACTGGACTCCTTAGGAGTGTACTGCGTGCAGAAGGGCAGAAGTGGGAGCAGTCAGCAGTGGAGGCATCCCTTCACCCTCGGCTCATGAGAAGCCTACTGTGACATAAATGAACTGCCTGGGAAGCAGCTGGTAAGGAGCTGGTGTCAAGATGGAACCAGGAACTTGTTTCTTGTATACTCCCATACTCTCCCAAGACCCCAGAAGGCATCAAAGCAAAATTAATTGTTTATGTAGTACATGCAGTTACTGACACTAGACAGACCAACCCAGTTTTCCTCTGACATAATGTGCTGCCAAAAGTCCAACTCAAGTGTAAATATTGAGTATGCAATTAAAACCTATCAACATTTCAAAGTTACCCATTAATGGACAGTTATTGACTGTGAAGATGAGTTCTTGCTTGTCTACACCATTGACCCCACTGCCAGTGCTGAAGGAAGTGATAGTAAAATCATAATATAATCAGTAATAATATAAATATGAGGCCCATTTCTTTAATCACTGAAAAAGCTGCTGAACTACATCAAGGAAGTTATACAAAGAGGATGCACAATGACTTGTTAAAAGATCCTGAGAATAAAATTTTGCCAAAGAATTTACAAGTCTTTCATAAATCATGACCATTTCATGACCATTGTTGTGCACAAACTACCATCCTATCAGCCTCACCTCTGTGCCTGGGAAGATCATGGAACAGATCCTCCTAGATGCCATGCTAAGACACATGGAGGACAGAGAGGTGATTCAACACAGCCAGCATGGCTTTACTAAGGGTGAATCCTGCCTGGCTAACCTCGTGACTTTCTCTGATAAAATGACTATGTCAGTGGATAAGGGACAACTTATGGATGTTATCTGTCTGGACTTCTGCAAGGCTTTTGACACAGTCTCCCACATCCTACTCACCAAGCTGGAGAGATAAAGATTTGATGGGTGGACTGTTCAGTGGATAAGGAATTGGCTGGATAGTAGCATCCAGAGGATGGAGCTCAATGGCTTGGAAGTCCAGATGGAGAGCAGTGACAAGTGGTGTCCCTCAGGAGTCCACACTAGGACCTGTGCTGTTTAATATTTTTATCAATGATATAGACAGTGGGATGGAGTGCACCATCAGCAGGTTTGTAGATGACACCAAGCTGAGTGGTGCTGCCAATACACCAGAAGGACAGGATGTCATCCAGAGGGACCAGAACAAGCTAGAGAGGTGGGCCCAGGTGAACCTCATGAGGCTCAACAAGAGCAAGTGCAAGGTTCTTCACCTGGGCTAGAATGATCCTCACTACCAATATAGACTGGAGAATGAGGTGATAGAAAGCAGCCCTGCAGGAAAGGACTTAAAGGTGCTGATGGACATGAGCAGACATTGTGTGCTTGCAGCCCAGACAGCAATTCATATCCTGGGCTGCATCAAAAGATGCATTGCTAGCAGATCCACAGAGGTGGTTCTGCCACTTTACTCTGCTCTGGTGAGAGTCTGTCCAGGTCTGGAGCCCTCAATATAAGAAGGACATGGACCTGATGGAGTTGGTTCAGAGGAGGGCCATGAAAATTATCAAGGGGTGGAACACCTGTGCTATGAAGACAGACTGAGGGAACTGGGGTTGTTCAGCCTGGAGAAGAGAAAGCTCAGGGGAGAGCTAATAGCAGCCTTCTGGTACCTGAAGGGAGCTTACAAGAAAGATGGAGAGAAACTGTTTACCAAGGCCTGTAGTGATAGAACGAGGGGCAATGGCTTCAAACAGGTTTATTACAATGAGGATGATGGAACACTGGAAGAGCTTGCCCAGGGAGGTAGTGGGGGCCCCATCCCAGGGTGAGGCTCGATGGGGCTCTGGGCAACCTAACCTCATTAAGGATGCCCCTGCTTACTGCAGGAGGGGTTGGACTAGATGACCTTACAGGTGACTTTGGACCCAGACTGTTCTATGATTCTATAGCACAAGATATGCTTTATGTTTAGCATAGTTTGAGTTTTCCTTTAATAAGTAAAGAATCACTCAGAAGTTTGTTTTATGGAGTATTCCTTAATCTTAGCCTTTATATCTTAATTCCACTTTGACGATTTTTTTGAAAGTCCTTTTATCCTTTATATTCTTCTATTAATCCATTTATGTACAGGATATTACAGTGATGGCTTTACTGGCAAAGTGACCAAACATGTAGGAAATTAGTTATTGCTATCTTATTCTTGTATTATATGTCTTTATATATAATAATCTTGCATAGAACACCCTTTTAAAATCTATATGAGTATGATTTACAAGTTCCCTGTTCAGGTGAGTAATTTACCTAGTATTTTGTTTTAGAAAATTGTTACATAGTTTTGTGTAACTTTCTCCTATATGGTTCCAGCTGACATTAATGACATTGCAGTTTTTATTGTGCAGACATTATTGGTGTTACAAGTACTGAAGACTTTAAAAACCATTTTGTTGTTTTATTTTCAAAATGAAGTAACAACTATCCTGTTCCCATTGATAGTAATAGAGATTTTGTGAATCATTGCTGTGGGAGCTGGCATACTGATATAATACCAATATCTAGATTATCCAAACAACACTCAGAATCCACAGTTTGTTTGATTCACCTCCAAGCCAAATTACACAGTGCAATGAGATATTTAGAACTAACTGCATCAGAATCACTAACTTTGTGGTGCACTGAACTGGTAAGTGCACAAAAGGCTAACATATCTTTGTAAATAATTATTAGAATAACTACATTTGGGATATTTTACATCCTTCTTGATATTGGTTTTCATTTCCATCACTCCAAGCTGCAGGGAAATATTTTAGAGATATAAGATTGCTGATAATATGATCAGAAAAGTGACTCTGAAAAGCCAGTAAAGTTCTGTAGTTCCTCTCAATGACTTTTCTGTCAGTGCAGGTAGGGAGTTGAAAGATTGCTTTTCTAATTGCCAGCTCTATGAAGACAATATCTGAAAATCCATGTTTCTGGCTTCCACTTTTACCTTACTAATAAGAAATCTGCAGTTCAGATTTAGATAAATCATTTTGCTGATGATGCGTAAGATAGAACAGCTCACTTTTAAATTAGGTGTAATTCCAGTGGAAAAACTTGATACTTATTGTTAGAGGAGACTTACATGATTTTCACAATGGCTGAGGGTAAATAGAGTCTTATGAGTGGGAAGGTCAAGAATCATTCAGTGAGTTTCTAGAGTTTACTTTTAAGTACTGAATGTAAAAGACCTGATCTTAAGCCAACTGAAAAGAAGAAAGTCCTCTCTGATTTTAGCCAGCTTTGAATGTTAGGCTGATTGTAGATTATAAAGCATTTACTTCTTGGTTCTTGAAAGTTTCCTTCATCGTACTTGCTCTGACTGTGCAGATGTGAGGTTCAGTTACCACCTGGTCTTCCGTTTTTCAACTTTAGAAACATCTTCATATATTCAATTTAATATATTCCAATTTCATTATTCTGTGAGAAAATCAATTTGCTAATTAACACACAAGTTTTTTATGCCCTGAAGGAGAGGAACTTTGAATTGAGGGTAGAAGGAAGATATGAAAGGCAAAAAGTCCTTATAAATAAACCTTTATGCTTCAAAATAGTTTGATGAAATCAAACACTTATTTGAAATAAAGCTTGAATATACATTTTATACGATTTTAATGGCTAGAGTCCATGGGTGTCATGAGACATCCCATTTCCCATTCCTTGGAAGTTTATAACAACCGATGCTGTGTAAGTCAAATCCATCAGAGGACACCTTTCTGCAAATTTCTATGCTGTGCCATTGCAGAGCTCCCTAAGGGCTCTGGAGAGACACAAGAAGAGGTGTTTATTATGAGTTTCATTTATTGAAGAAAACAGCTCTTGCATTTAGTGGGAGGATTACAGAGACACAGTAAAACTCATAGAAGTCTCTCAGATCTAGGTTGTAAATTTCCCAAGCTTGCTTGTTTGTTTTTTTTTTTTTTTATTTGTCTGTCATTGTGCATAGAACAGCATGACTACTGTTTGATTCCCAAGCCACAGCTGCCGATGGGGGATAAGTGAAAGGCCCTGCACAGCACAGGGGAGAGGGGGAGATGTTTACACAGATCCAGTCTGCTTGAAGCTTATGCAGGAGGAACAGCTATTAGAAACTTATAACAATGTTAAAAGGCAGCATTGTTTATCAGCTAATGGGGAACTTTCTTAACTTCCACCCTGCTGTCTATGTGTCTCACAGAACAATGGATTCTCCACCTCTTGACAGCTCCGCTGAATCTGGTTAAGGGTTAAAACATATCAGGTCTGTGGTCCATTGAGCTGTTTATGAGCTTTCTGTGCAGCATGGGTGAGTTTGTGTCATTGCTGCTCAGTTGCATTTACTTCTTTTAATGGCACATCACAATTGTTTTGCCATCAGTGTTCAGGGCACTCTGAAAATGCAAAAAGATCCCCAAGCATGTCTGGAGCTTTTCATCTGGGATGGTCACTACAGATTATGCAGCAGTTGCTGAAGAGCATTCAGATTACTGTCTGGTTTCCTGTGAGTGGGTCACCTTTGAATACACTTTGCAGGATGTTGGGTGGCACACAGTGTCAGTCTTCAGAAAGGTATAATTCACTTCTCCATAGTTGCTCAGCAACTTTAGGGGGCTCTTATCATCTTTCCTGGACATCCAGCAGTGTAAATAAACATCAATCTCTTTACTTCCCTGTGACACCTTAATTATTGTTGTGGGTGTGCAAGGGAGAGGGAAAACGCTTCATGTGGTCTCATAGATGCTCCAGCTGCAGCTTGACCTGTTGATTCTTTGGGATTCTTAAAAAGTATGTGTATAATATACTTGTTTTTTTTTTCTCTGATATGCTGATTTAGAGAATTGGCACATGTAAGCATGTGAAATCCTCAGATATTCTGTCACCTGAAAGAAAACAACCACGTTCAGGGCAGAGTTCATTTCACCTAAACCTAGCTGTCTACAACATAGGTATTACATCTAAGGTCCATATACACTTCTAAGGTATATTACATCTGAGGCCTGTATAGAGATGGAAAGAAACAGAGGATAGGGTGTCACAACCCATTTGGCATTTTTACAGCACAAGCTGATCTACAATTCCTTATTTTCCTTCACTGACTAGCATACTTATGCTGCTGAATACTAATAATTCTTCCAGGATCAGATTATTTGGATTTGATGTGTTTGATCAGAGAAGGAGCTGGTTCAGTACTACACGCATATGTCATAACACATTCCCTGAGGGAATGTTAATTGCTTTCATATAAAAAAAGTTTAGTGGTTTTGTTTTTTCTTTTTGTGTTTTTAAGAAAAAGTGTTTGTAATCTAGAGCGTCTATGTTATATGGATATGTTTTCCTTTATAGCAGACAAGATATTTTAAAATATGCTACTAAAAACAGTAATTTTATAGCCAAGCACAAGGTTTTCCTCAAATTGCATCACTTTTTTGTCTCTCTGTAGTCATTTCTTTTCAAGAGTATTTGTCTTTTTCATACCTGGCTGTGTATTTAATTTGCCTATGCTTCTTTCTGTCTGTTTTATCTGCCAATCTAATCTGTCTAACCTATTTTAAGTTTTTATGGCAGGCTTATCACTACAGTATCTAGGCATTAAATGCTTCAGTGCATTTCTGAAGGCTTTCGTTTTACTTAAATGCCTTTGAACACACTTAGGAAGTGTTATTAATTAGAATCATCAGCCCGGTACAACTTCAGGTACTAATTAGACATTACCCTTCCATGAATTCTTTATAACTTTCCCCCACACAGAACATTTTAGCTAACTCAATAATTTGGAGATGGAGGAAGTGATTGTATGTGCCTTTGTAAATTGTTACTGTGTACAGATTGAATATGACATTGTTAGATTATGGTTTTTTTATAGAAAGCAAACATGAATCTTAAAGTTCTGTCTTTCCAGTTATGTATCCTTCAGTAACTTCTGCCTTTGGACCCTTTCATGGGGAATTTAATGAAGACAGTGGACTTTAAAAGCAGTCATCCAGTGACAGTTTAATTCTAACATTTTGTTTACTTTTTTGTTTGGCATGATTTAAAGGATTTCTTTGTTTGTTTTTTCTCTTTTACTTCATAGAAATAAGTAACCCAGAGTATTTTAAACATGTCCTTCTTCAAAACAACATGAATGCACTTATACAGGTCCTGTAATTTTCAAGCTGAAAACTCAATAATGAAACAGTAAATAAAATGTTCAACCTTTTGTGTGAGTATGACAAATTATTTGATGTGTCTGGTATTGTTATCAGTGTTCCCAGTACAGAACCTGCTGAGAAAGAATTTAAATACTTCAGACATCTTAGAAGGTATTTTTCTGTTTGTTGAAAGCTAGCCTACACTGGGAACTAACAGACACTGTCCTTGCTTCACTGGAAAGAAAAACTTCTTTGCATTGCTACAGAGCTTGAATGCACCTTTTGCCACTCAGAGGCTGAGTTATGGGCAGCATAATTCTGTTAGTCAAGTCTGCCTTATCCTTGATCTCACCACCTGATCTACATCTGCATGTTCATCCTTTCCTCAGAGGTTCAGTGTCAGGGTTGCTACTAGTGATCAAGCACCTGTAATTGTACTTCTCTGGCCTTCTTACAAGGCAGAGAATGAATATTGTGTTCTCATGGTAGTTCAGATACAAACCCATAAGTCAAATATGAGAGATTTCAGTTACATACATAAATGCTTTCCGTGGCATTTTTCTTTTTTTTTAATGTAGTGGAAGTTCTTGCAGGACACTTCAACATATCAAACACTTAAGAAAATGGATATACCTATGGTTATAAACTCAATGGGGGAAAATACAGTATGTGCTTAATATGAACTGCTTCACTTCTAATTCTGCACTAATAGGTTTGAAGAGTAAGTCCTCAGTCTTTCGTGCTGTAAATTTTGAGCTGCATTTTTTAACTTTTAAATTGTTACAATGAGAATGTAAATGGGATATTACAGTAAATGTGAGGCTGTTTATGAGATGAAACTAAGATTTATTTAAGTTAAAAATCTTTTATTTGCACTGCATTAATCTTTACAACAGAACTCAATTTCTGCTTTGCATATTACTTTCCTAGTCTGAGCCCTCGATATTGTCTCCTCTAAATAATTCTGTGAAAACCCCATTCATCTTGCTACACGTGAAGAACATTCAGTTTCTTATGATGCTTTTTTATGACTTTTTGCTTTCCAATAGGCCCCATATATGAGTACCTTATAAAGTCAGGCAAATGTGAGTATATTTTGTGATTATAATTGCAGCTAGTATAGTTTAGCCTCTTGACACAAGATTAAAATGAACAAGTTTCTCAAATTATTTTACTTTCCATTACTTAAGAAAATGAAAAAAAGAACAAGAATATGTGTTCAATTTATTTTTTTGCATGAATCAATATTACAGTGAGGGATATTCTCGACGCTTAAACAGAAGCAAAAGAACAAAAAAAAAATCCTCCCAACAGTAGCTACGTAATGGTCTTGAAAATCATAAGAAATTCTTCCCATTGTGTTCATGACAAAGTTCAAGGAAGGAGCTTGCAAGACTTTAGATTTTGACTAGAAATTCAGCATCAGGAATTTACTAGTAGAGAACTCACAGCATTCGCAGAGGCCATATCAAATGACAGTCATTATTAAACCCACAATTAAAATTTCATCTTTATAATACCTGAAATTATTTTATGAATCTCTGAGCAAAGTGATAGTGCACTTGATGAACACAGCTCCAGAGCAACATGTCAGTTCTGAAGTCAACTGTCTCCAGAAAGGTTTATCTCAGCAGGCTGACTTCTCTACCTGGAAATAGAAGTATGTTAGAAAGGTAGCACAGTCGTTTATGAAATATAACAAGAACTGAATCTCATATCTCAGAAATCTCCACATAACCTCGGCATGTCTACAGCTATCCCTGAAGTCATGATGCTGAATCCTAAAGAGCTAGGAAAGAAAGCAAGCTTTTGTCAGATGTACAGGCTTTGCAGTTCTTCAGGAAGGGAGCTTTTGTTCAGCTCAGTGCAGTGAGTTGCAGCTCAGCAGAACTTTTTGTACTTTTTTTTTGGCTGACATTGGACTGCAGCTGTGATACCTTTTCAATGGATCTTTGCTGAACAAAATGAAAGGTTGAGACAGGGCAAATATTTTTATGAAATCTTCGGGGGAAGTAGGATCCCTGGAGCAAAAGGAGTGATGATCATAAATTCACACAGTAATCTGACATTCACAGTTCACCTGAAATCTGAACTTTAAACTAAAGGACATATAGGTCACATTTAGTACGAGAAGTGTCATGACCACAGCATTCCTCTTCTTTCCTCATTACTTCCAGTACAGCATACAGTATACACAGCAATCTAAGTGAATCATAGCTTCTTAGAGAGTCAGGTTCCTATGAAATACTACTTTTCTTTTAAATTGTCTTAGAATGAGTTCTTTTGCCAGCAGACTACCAAGTCTATGCTGTCATTCATACACAGGGATGTATGAAGGAGTGATCTGGAAGTCTGAACTGAGTATGTGTAAGTTGCAGTACAATGCACTGTGTGTTTCTACTCCTGTTGTTTGACACCAAAGGCTCTGTTACTTCATTTGATGCTCAGAATCCCTACTAATGCACAAATAAATGTGACTTGCTTCAAAGCAAAAATCTAATTCATATCTGTATGTGCACATAAATTGCGATAAAAGTCAATATTGCAAATATACTTTAAGAATGAATCAGAATTAGCTGTGTGAGGTGAAAGAAAAACCTCCCACTTTCAGAAGAATGTAATTGCGTGTACATTTTAAATATGGGGAACCTCTCACTTTACTGACAAGCTGGCTGATGACAGACATGCAATGAAATCTAGGGCAAATTCATTCTCTAGGGGTGAAAATTATATGTCTAATTGGTAAGAAAGTCTTTCTTAAAACTGATTGCTTCATTTATTCAGTTTAGTACAGCAAATCTTTATTGTGCAAATTGCATGCAAGTTAGTTGTTCTACCCTTTTTTTAATTCCACAAATATTTCTCATTTTTCTTATGTTTGTTTGGTTGGTTGGTTGGGTTTTGTGTAGGGTTTTTTTGTTTGTTTGGGGTTTATTTCTTAAAAAAACAAGAAAATCACACTTTTTCTAAAGAAAAATAAATGAATAAAAGAAAATTAGTTCTCCATTTATTCTGTTCCACTGTAGTATAGCAATTTCTCTTGAGTTGAACTTTTTAGTTCACTTTGAAAGAGTAAACTTTTCTTCATTTATGAAAGCCATTTCAATTTTTTAAATGTGTCATGGGAAAAAATAGTTTTACAGCCACCTCAATCCAGATTAATCTAAGTGTTTCAGGGTTGCTTTCCTTCAAGTTTGGATAAAACTCCTTACATTTTAATGGCAAATACATTAGAAATGTGTAGCTTCAATGTCCTGTCCTTTGTCCAGAGCAAGTAATTCACACAACTCTTTTTTCTGATCTCTCCAGAGATCCCTCAGTAAGAAGGATGACAGGTCTAAGCATACTTTCTCAAACATGAGTCGTTAGCCTCTCCTTTCTGACTACTTTGCTGCTAGGCATTATAGTCCTTGTAAACAGATGTTTGAAAACTTTGAGATGAGCATGACTGAAAAAAGATTCACTTTTTTTTCTCTCTATAATAAATACCAGAAATTCCTACAAACAAAAGGTTTTCTCTCTGTGTAGGCCTTGCTTCTTTATTACTTAAGAAAAAGGGAACTTCCATCCTCTTTGTTTTTGTTTGGTTGGTTTGTTTTGGGGTTTTGTGTGGTGGTTTGTTTTATTATTGTTGTAGATTAAAAAAAATATTTATTTTAAAACTGCAGGGGCTTTTTGTTTGTGATGACAGGATGAATATACAATACTATTCAAAGGACTCCCATGGAACGTTCTGATATCACTTGATTAAAAAAAACTTCATCTTGTTCTCTGTTTATCTTGTATAACACATAGAAGAAACAGCTTACAGCAAAATTCCAACTCTCACACTCATGTCCAGCCCATTATCCACTCAATTCCTCAGAATGAGAATTTAATACCCAGAACTCTTGGATTAAAAGTAGTAGCTATTTGACTCCTGCTGTCTCTTTCAGACATTTTCCAGATAATATAGTATCTCTTAGTTGACATCATCCTAAAAATATACCTTGGATGGATTTTTTTTTTTCCCCTGGATCCAATTCAGTGCAGAGGATGGTAATTTATCATGCTGTAGACTGATTTCATAAGATGGCACAAATTGTCTCCTGTGAAGTCAAAATTACTGCAGTGTCTGCAACTATTAGCACCTGGGAGTGATGGACTTGCAGTGATCTCATGCCTAGTGAACTGGGATTTTTCCCATTCTAGAACTCTCCAAGACATCCTCATCATCTAGTCCATTCCCCAAAATCTTGAAGCTCCAAAGAGAGTACCCGGCTGCTGAGGCAATAGCTGTTTCCAAAACAAACACAATGGCACCATGCCATTGCATTTTGGTGGATAAGAGGTCACATCTACTGTTCTGGACTGTCAGTGTGAGATCTCTACTTCCTAACAGGGAAAGACTGCCCTGCAAAATGCCCAAATTCTCTCTGTCCACTGTTCATCTTGGAAAGGAGAGAGTGTGGCAGTGTCACACACTCTCTGAAAGTCTGGGAAGACCTGCCATCCTCACTGCTTGGTAAAGAGAATTCAACTGTTACAGGACTAATGGTGGTTATGAAAGACTCTTATTCTATCTAGCTGTAATTATAAATGGTTGCTCTCAGTACTTTTCCTTATATGGCAGCAAAGCCATCACACATTTTGTTTCCCAACAGTTGTGGCTTTTATCAAATGTGAAGCTGGCTCAGAAATAGCTTGTAAAAGAGAGAAAAGTAAGACTCTTAGCTCCAGTAAGTGCCTGAACACTTTTTCTCATTAACTTGGCATGAGTATGATGGTGTTTCAACTTGACATTGACATGAATATTTCAATGGCTGGACAGTAAGCTCTCTGATAAAGCCATTGTTTGACTAGGAAACAAGGCACTTTTACAAGGAAGGCTCTTCATAGCAATTACAGTAAAAATTAACCTTTCAGAAGTTAAGTTGCTGTTTGAGGGGCCAAAACAGGAGTGAAAGCAAGGATTAATTTCCCAGCAACAATCTAAGCTCTCTCCTTTTCAAATGAGAATAAAACTCAGACAGGATTTTATGAGGGCTATTTAGATGTACATGAAAATATCAGTCTTTTAATTTTCCTAATTAGGCTCTGCTTCCAGATAAGAAAAGAAAGAAAGAGCTTTACGTGTGGAAACAAGCTTTTCCCAAAATTTGGAAAATAAAGCAAAATAAAGAAGAAACCCACACAGAAAATAGTGGGTTTTTTAAACAATATGACAAGCTTGTGTTTTAGGAATAGACTTTGATAGGAGCAGGAGTTGCCTCATTATACTTGGCATTTTTTGGCATGTGATTTGAATATAGTACTCTTTTCTGAGTACACTGCATAAAAACATAACTTTAATATGGTTTAGGGTGCCTGTTCTGTGGTGTTCTGCATATTTCTTCGTTTTTGCTTTATTTTGTTCTCTTCCAAAATGCATTAGCAACTCTTTTCATCTGCTTTTGCGTTATCCTCTTTCTCTTTGTTTCCTTTCTTTCAGTTATGAGCATTTTATATCAGCCTTCTGAATCTATGTTAAAATACTAGAGCAGTGCCATAAAGTGGTGTCATCTGGAAGTTAAGTTGAGGCATTATGTATTGAAATTATTTCTAAATCATGTGTTCCACATTAAGAAAATATGGGGCAACAAAATTTGTGTCATGGCTTGTAACTAATGTGTCAAAGACTTGCTCAGTACTGTCAGAGAGTAAGTGATAACCACAGTGAGAAATTATTGGGTTGCATTCCTTTCAGTAACTTTTTTTTTTTTGTCCATATGAAAGTTTATTATCAGTTGTTGTACATTCATCCACTTATTTAGGTTTAAGATATCTTCTCTTTGAATGTATGATCTTAAACCATTTATTAATCTGAAGGTTAATCTGCTTTTAAAGATTACTTTTCCCCCTGATTAGCATCAAGAAAGCCTTACTCTTTGCTGCTATAGATGAATGCTAATTGTTTTGGTTAGCACGTGATGGCAAACTAGGAGCTCTGCCAGTTCCCTTGATTGTTTTAGAGAAATTCCAGACAGTTAGAAAGTAGTAGCTTCTTAATGCTTGTTTAGTATTGTACATCTCCTATTGATGGTGCATTAATAGCTGTCATCAGAAGTATCATATAAAAATGTTGGTGTCAGCAGTGCCTAATGGCAGTCTCCTTGTGAACAGGCTACGGAGAGAGGCAGAAAGGGGTAGATGATTGTTTTAGGCCCTTGTCCTTTATTTAGGGGAAAATGGGGGTAAGATTGTCACTTTAAATAATTGTTTTCTAATTCATGAGATAGTTTGTTTGTTATTCTCTCTTCATGTTATGCCAAAGTTGATTTATGTGTACTGAAGACAATAAATGTAATGTGGGAACCTGATACATATTCATAATTTTGCTCTAAGGCTAAAGTACTTTCCTTGTAAATTTCATCTAGCTACAGATATTGTGAGCACCAAAAGCAATTACTTCACCCCATCAGTTTGGTCTAAAAAAGAATACCATTGAACTCCTGTTCTATATTTATTGTTCTAACAGGGAACAAAAACATTCTGCTGAGACACCATTGCAAGAAACCAAAATTAAGATGCTTTTATTCAATTATATTTGACAAAACTGGACATATTTTTTCAATCTGTAATGTAGTAAATTTATATACTTTAAAAAAATAATTCATAGAGCTCTCCAGTGTTAAACTGTAGGTAAAAGGGAAGGCCAGGAACTGTATGCTTTCAATTTGCAAAGGAAGACATGAGACTCAAGAAAGAATGCTTATTTTTCAAGTTTATATTTCTTTTTTTATTTTTTGACTGTATAACATGTAGAATCCATTGACTGGGTTCAGTAAAGAGATCAAGAAGATACCTACACTTACATATAACAGAATTAAATTCTAAATAAAATTAAAGTGATGGTGATTAAAATAATGAGCAGTTATTTTATGGTAAAAAACAATTGTTAATGAAAAAATTAATAAGGAAGAATGGTCTAGCTTTCCAAAGGGATAGCTAGGAGGCATTTCACTAACCTCTATAAACATATAGAGAGCTACTTGTTTGAAAGTGAACAGAAGACAGAAGCTGGGCTCATAGGCTCATCAGAGATAGAGGTCAAATTCTTATTACAGAATTAAACTTTGCTGGAAAGGTATAATGTCTGCTATGAAAGTTCTTGAACATTAATAATAATAATAATTTATATGGCAAAGCAAATAGAGAAGAGACAATCTTTAAAAGGCACAAAGCAAGGAGTATTCTGAAAAGCATCAGATCAAGTAAATTACCATTTGCGTAAGCATTGCCTGTTGCTAGTGTGTCAACATCACAGTTGTTGAAGCAAGGAGGATGGAAAGAAGGTATATGATGATTCTTCCTGTGTGCTTCAGGAGATACAGTGTACAGACGCTGGCCTAAAACTAACCTAATTCATGAAACTCGTTACATTAATAATATAGTGGTTACTTATTCAGTATGTAGTCAGTGAACAGAGGCATTTCCAAAGTGTTATCCACCTTAAACCAGGCAGATGAAAGAAATGAGATGAATCATTTTTCAGGGATTCCTGGTGGCTGTGCAATATAAGGCAGTTTAGTGACTACTCCAATTTAACATAAACGTCTTTTCATAACATGTATGATGAATGGTCAATGTAGATTTTTACTGCAGTATGCCAAAAGGTTCCACACTGTATTAAAACTTTGTTGTGCAGGTGCTGTAAAATACAGCTCTTAAAAAAAAAAAAAAAAAGAAGCATGTATCTTTCTCTTCATGCATTACATATCTGACTTGGAGACTTCTCTGAAGTCTCAGACTTCAGACTTTTCTGAAGCAGGAATCTTATGGACCAGAGCAGGAACTTTATGAGGTGTACAACAAAGAGCTTTTGAAATGTTTCAAAATAGGCTGAATTTTATCCAAAGTTGTTGACAGACCTTGTTTCTTTTTCATTTACTATAAATTTCATGAATGATTTTTTTTTGTTTGGTAATGTAGGTAATGTGAACTGATGTAAAGCAAATTGCATTAAATATATTTATATATCATATCAAATGATATATAATTAAATTACATATATATATATCATAAAATGATAGTGGAAAAATAAAATTAATTTTAGGACTAATTTAACTGTTTTTTAAACAAGTTTTAACAAGTATAGGCAGTTTAGAATTGGTGTACACAGACCTAATATCTACAATTGTATCTTTCTAAACTGTTCTCTAAACAGTCTGAGAGTGTATATGAGTCAATACTTAAAACTGAAGAATTAAATGCACATGGAAAGAACATATTTCAGAGTGCTTACAAGATAAATTCCTGTCTTAAGAACAAAAATATTTGCTCAAGTAAATTGGAATTTTCATATTATATTGCCTTACTGTTTTAAAGACTAACCTCAGGACAAAGTAGCTTTCCCAGAAGCACTGGACTTTAGGGTTCACTTGCATTACTATGTAAGAGAGTCTGTATCACACAGGTCTGGTATCTCAAGAAAGGACCCTCCAGAAGTTGAGCTGCTACATGATGGTGAGGAAGCACATGCCAACTTGGTGGCATCAGAAATGCGGTTAGAAGCTGTCGTTGCCTTTGTCACTTTCTCAGCATGACAGTTTGAATTTAGCTATCACTGCTGTCTTCTGTGAAACAGAAAGTCCATTCCTCTGAGCAGGCAAACATTCTGGATTAAGTGCTTTGGCCAGGATGACATCTGAAATATGTAGCTATAGTAGAAAATGAACACATCTCCTTAAGCCTATTCAGTTACTTACATAAAATCACCTCCTCCACTCCCCTCCATTTTATTTGGTTTTAATTAGGACAGATGTCTCAGTACTGTGCATAGAGAAAAGATTTAAGCTCAGCTGAAACTAGGGTATATCTCACATAATTCCTAGAATGCAAATATACAACTTCATAACATTTAGAAGAAATGTTTCTACTTAACACGATACCTGTGAAAAGGAAATCTTGCTTGACTATCATGGAACTGGAAAGAAGAGCATGAATTACAGGACCTTCACACTGGAAATGCTCACAGGGGGCAGACATCTTCACCTTTTTATTTATTTAAAGTTCTCATCTATTTGTTTGTTTGTTTGGTTTTGTTTGTTTGTGGGGTTTTTTTGAGGGGTGTTTGGTTGTTGTCATTTGGTTGGTTGGTTGTTTTTTTTTTAATGCCAATTTTAAAAACATAGTTTCAAATCCTGGTTAGCTTCTCTGTTCCTAAGAAAGTTTCCTGCCCAACAAGGTCTCCTTCACATGGCAGGAAACACTGCAGATGGATGAAGATGTTCCTTTATCCATTCATGTACCCAAGGACTTTTTTTTCCTGCAAGAACTTTTTTTCATGGCCAGGCCAGCAAGACCTGGGGTGTGTCAGGGCAGAAATGAGAATTTGATTTGGATCTGGATGTCCACCTGCAGTATGTACATCAATGTTTGGCTTCTATTCATCAACATTAGTATTCAGGAAATATTTTGCATGTTAACCTCTTGCTTTAGTTACATCTATACTAATGAAAATTCCTTTAAAAGTTTCAGATGAAAAACTATCACTGGTAAATTTGATATAGAATCACAGAATCATAGAATGGTCCAGGCTGGAAGAGACCTTCATAGATCATCTAGTCCAACCCCTGTTGCAGTGAACTCAACTAGATCAGGTTGCTCAAAGCCCCATTGAGCCTCATCTTGAATATCTCCAGTGATGAGGCCCAAACCACCTCCCTGTTCCAGTATTCCACCACCCTCTTAGAAAAGAACCTGTTCCTAACATCCAATCTAAATCTGCCCTTATCTAGTTTGAAGCCACTGCCCCTCATCCTATCACCACAGGCCTTTGTAAACAGTCTCTTTCCATGCTTTTTGTAGATCTTTTTCAGGTACTGGAAGGCTGCTATTAGATGTCCCCAGAGCCTTCTCTTCACTGGGCTGAACAACCCCAGGTCCCTTAGCCTGTCATTGTAGCAGAGGTGCTCCAAACGCTGATCATAGGGAAGCTTTACATTCAGAGCTTCTAATAAATTTAATAATAAAGAAATTAAATGAAATTAGGTCTTTCCTGTGAAGATGCTGCAATGGAAATAGGGTAGTTACAATGAGCTATTGCAGCCATTGCCAAAAGCCCTTTAAAATAAGATTAGACAATTTCATTGTTGTGCCATTTTCAGTTGGTGAATTGTAGCTTTGTTTTATGAGGCCTATTTAATATAAAAAATTCACTGGAATTTGAAGGAGTGAAGTAATAGTTGTGATGATTTAAGATTAGAAGTATTTGAATAAACACAGATGATATTTGTAATAGATTGGGATTGTCACTTGAGATTATATAATCTGATTTATCATTTCACTAAAGAATTGCATGTAATAATTTGCAATATATTTTCATATGCAGTCTTGTTATTGTTTTCCTTAGTAAATTATGCTCCTCTATATAAACAGAAATAGAAGTTTTATTTTGTCCTGAGGACATGTAAGATTTATGGAAAATAGTTATTTTCTAGGTAGAAGAACTAATACTATTTGCTCATTCACATTGATACAGAGAAAGACAGTTATGATCTTCATGTACTTACTTATATTTAATGCACTTAGTTTCTCCTTCATGTTCTGGGCTTGCTAGAGTAACTGCATTTGTGAAAGCTTGCAGTTAATTTCCTTTCCACTTGCCAAAGTTAATAAAAGCACTTTAGGAAAATTGCTTGTTTGTCATCCTTTTCTAATGATCATAGTGAATAGACAGGGCATGTCTCAGCTTCTGGAATCAGAGGGACACAACAAAGGATTCTGGTAGGACAGTATAGTTTGTGCATAAGTGGTTTTGCTCAGGTATTTTTACATAGATTTCCCAGTAAACTTTTTCAAAACTTTACTGTTAAAATTTAATGGCTTGTTTAACAAAGATTTTCTGGTTTGGTGGTCATGAGTCAGATAGCTATTTTCTCTGCTTGAAGCAGCATTTTGTTTGACAGAGGAGATCTTTTTATCTGAATTCATAATCACAGGGAGATTACTGCAGACAAATGTGCAGTCATATGCTATGCTTAAAGCAATGTGCAGACAAGGTAGCACCTTATTTTCCTCTTTCGCTTAGGCCTGTAGCCTTTTCGTCAAGGGCACTGAAGTACGTCCAAATTTTATTTTCTGATGCAGGCTCCTGCTAGCTGAAATCTGGGTCAAAACCTTTTGACCTTTCTCTACTTTCTTTTTTTTTTTTTTTTTTTTTTTCTGCTTTTGTGCCATTTAATGTCTGCATCACAAGCCCATAAATCATCTGCTGAGGGGCACGTGGCACCAAATAGTTTTGACCGTGTGTAAAACAGTTGTTAGAAGCCTTTCTTATGCAAAACCTCAAGTGTTAATGTGTTGCCTGTTTAAAAACACCATATGCCTCCACAAGCTCTGACATATTTCAGTAGTGACCCAGCCGTGTCTCCTGAAAGAGGAAAATAGATTTCTAGTGTCACAGAAAAGGTTCTGTTCCTGGCAGTGAGCAGCAAGTCTCTCACAGGAGATCACAGAGATGACCTTCTGAGGTGGGGGGTTATTTATTTTGTGCTGCTCCATTCAGAGCAGTTAGCAGTTCGTACAGGTAGGAATCAGACCTTCATTTGATAGCACAGGCAGAGGGAGTTAATGTGAAATAGTGGGAAGTAGAACATGAATCAAGCAGGAAACATATAGCTTGAGTATCAAAGAAACTACTTAGTGGTAAGTTGAGAATCAGGCAGCATCCCAAGGAGAGAAGATGGATTTGTATTGTTTGTGGCATTTAAAAGTGAGCTTCACATAGCACATGAAATACATTAAGAGGGATCTCATCATCTCTAGTAGAATGACAGATTAGATGAATATCTCTAGATACAAATGTGTTGGTACCCAGTCAAAGATTCAAATAATTTCCAGAATAGCTGAAATAAACATAACAGAAACAAAATGTACTAGCTTGTCTTTAAGACTGAAAAAAACCCCCAACTTTTAAACATTTTTTTATTCCTGTTTGTCTTGCAGAAATTACCTTCCTTCAGTGAACCTAGTTTCACATGTGTATCTTAACTTATATAATGTTTGCTTAGTGTTACAAAGGTCATACAATAATCCATATTCAATTACATGCTGCAGGATGCGTACTTAAAATATATATGTATTTTGAGAGCACTAGATGACTGAAAATATCTTGCATAGCTTTATTTTACAAAACTAGCTTAGTACGTTCTGTATTCTAGCTAAAGCCAAACAATGTCTTACACCAGCTCTAGCTCTATGGCATTAACATACTGCTATATCTAAATAAGCATTTCATAACCTAGTCTTTTCACTTTAACCAGTCAAATGCATCTGTTTTGTGTCCTTTAATGAATAATTTGTCCAGAAAGTTATACACTGTGTAGTGAATTAAATTCTCAATAATGTAAAACATTTACTTGTAAAAATCTTTTAATATGCAGCTGCCTACTAAAGTATATTGCAGATTCCCATGTGAAGCTATCAAGAAGAAATAAGGCACTTTGAAACTTCCAAGACATTGCACAGTTTTGCCATGAAAGACTGTTTAAAGCTTTAGGCACCTAGGTAACTTAATTTTTATATGAAGGAAGAAAGAGATTTAGGTATTGAGAAGATGATGAAGTCAGGGTGTTGTGCCAGGTGTTTCAGCTGTAGGAAAGCTTAAAGCATGGAAGGAGCAATGTAGCAGCAAAGCAAACCTGCTGAATAATTCATCACTGTCTTACACACATCTCCTGCTGTACCATTATTTAGGAAAGAATATTATATTGTTATTGATTACAGCACTTGCTGACACGTTTCATTTGCTTGGAGGTGTGTGTGCATGCTTTGTATTTCCAACACTTACACCATCACAAGAGAAACTTTAGCATGAGCTTGATTAAAATTTAAGAAGATGTATATTATGCACACACACTCATGCACAAAGATATTGAGCATTTATCCCTAACACTCCCGCTTTGGGGAGGGAGAGCTTGGCTCATATGTCAGAGGAACAATGTTCCCACAGACAGTGTTTTTGATCAAAAATATTTCTTAAGAGAGTAGATGTAATTTTGCCTTCAACATAATGGCGAAAGCGACTCCTTCGTTATACCAACCTGCCACCCCACAGCCCTACGGGAACACACAGGAAAGGACCCAGGAACATCCTCTGCCATAAAAGTCAGCCTCACTGTGCTATAATCATACAGATCCCCATTTACACAAATCAAACCCTGAGGGTGCCCTTTACTTAGGCTGCTGCAGTTGCTGATACAAATACTTTTTTTACTGTAGTGGGATAAAGGCCAGTGAAACTTGATGGCTGTTGAAGCTGCTACATATTATTTGAAAAATGAAATTAAATTCTGTTCCTTATACCCCTGAAAACAAATGTAGGTAGATATATAAGCATGTGTTTCTCTATATAAAGAACTGAATGTCTACTTAGAATATAGACAGCGATTTTTACAAGTGAAGATAGATGACATTATTTATGTTTTCAGAGTTATGTTGGAGTGTTGAGAAATGTATTATTTTTAGACATCTAAAACAGTGAAGGATGTTTTTCCTCAGTTAAGGAAACTGAAAGGGAAGAAACAGACCAAAAATATTTTTCTGAATTTTGTTTGTTATTTATGGGGAATTTGGTATATGTGAAAAAGATATTGTGACAAAATCCAGATTGTCTAGAAACAGTGATGAGAAATCCCAAGTGATTGTGGTCAGCTTTCTCTCAAATGTTAAGCTTATAGAGGATCCTGTGCCAAAATCTGAACTATACTGGAGATTGACATAGAACAAACTACATGTGCCTCTTTTTGCACTTCCAAATCCATAAATGGGGGGGAGGGGGTAGAAAGAAAAAAAAGAAAAGAAAAGAAAAGAAAAGAAAAGAAAAGAAAAGAAAAGAAAAGAAAAGAAAAGAAAAGAAAAGAAAAGAAAAGAAAAGAAAAGAAAAGAAAAGAAAAGAAAAGAAAAGAAAAGAAAAAAAGAGAAAAGAAAAGAGAAGAAAAGAAAAGAGAAGAAAAGAAAAGAAAAGAAAAGAAAAGAAAAGAAAAGAAAAGAAAAGAAAAGAAAAGAAAAGAAAAGAAAAGAAAAGAAAAAGAAAAAGAAAAAGAAAAGAGAAAAATAACACAGGAGACCTTGAATGCTTTACTAAAAGAATAAACAGACTTATTTCGCCTTTTATACATCAACTTACTGGGAATAAGATAAGATACTGGTCTGCTGAAGCAAATAGCTACCCTCTCAATGATTTCAAGTCAAAGCTCACTCTTAATAGCCAGTTTCCACAGGTGACAGTGATTAGATTAACAAATATTTGTTTCATAAATACTTACTTCTGCTCAGATTTTGGAAGACTAGTTCACATTTAGGAATTCTAGAAATTTAGCAGATTGCACACTTCCCAAATCATCAGTCATACGTACACAGCATATCCCCATTTGATGTATGCAAACTGATGTTGCATAGCTAGGATGTTTTTTAACTCTCTAAATACTAAATCATGACTGCTCAGTAGAATATTCATTAATACTATTAGCAAGTGCTGCTTACAGGTTTAGTTTTGGGATTTTGGTTTGTTTTCTTTTCCTCTCTCTCCATTTCCTCTTTACCAGAAGGAGAACTAGATGGTTTTTTAGATTGTTTGTTTTATTGCTTAAGTCTGAGATGGCAAGACTGAAAGAAAGTGGTGTACTTGGAAGAGAAGATTTTAAATAGATTTCTCTTGGTTTGTGTTTGTAGTATGGGTATTAGATTAATATTTTAATAGAAATTTGTGAATAAAATTTTGCAGAACAGTTCTTCAAAACATTTTGCTTTTACTATGCTGCAGATCTAGAAAAAGACTCTTCCACGCTTTGATAGTTATGCATCAAAGACGCCTCTTACTTTCACTATTTAGTTATAGTGATTTACCTAGAAGAAGTTAATGCATAGTTTAATCAGTGGTTTGATTCTTGGTACATAGTTAAAATTAAAATAAATAAATCTCTGAAAGAAAAGGTATGATTTAATCATTATTTGTTGTCTAGACCTTTTAGCATGTATGATTCATTTTCAAGATAAGTGCTGGGAAAAAAAGAATGCTGTGTATCTTTTACAAAATGTTCAGCGAAATTCACAATAATATGGTAGTGATTAGTGCAGAGCAATGCTTACAGCAGTCATATAGTGCCAGTGATTATATCTCAGATCCACTAAAATAACAAGCTGTTCCTGATGTGCTCCTCAAAAGTAGGACAAAATGTTCTCCATTAGTCTGTTGCTACTTAACATCTCTCTACGTCACTTCTTAATTTTTCTTTCATGCCATCTGCAGAAAAACATGTCTCTCAATGCTCTAGATCCTGAGATGGTAATACTCAGAGTTGTAAGGGGAATCAGGTCATGTGAGAAGAGAATCTTGTGATGATGGTATTGTAGGCTTTTAAAAACATACAGATAAAGAACAGATGTTAGCACTGATTTTTATCTTCAGTAACAAGTAATTATAGCATTAGTCACATATCAAGTCAAATATAAATTCACATATAAAATTAAAATATAAAACTTATTTTATTATTTTAAATTGGTTTTGCTGCCAAATTGTTTACACCTAATCTTGGCCTTGCTTATTAATTTTTAGAGAAATGTGAGAGCACAATTCATGTTGGGGCAACCTGAATCTATTTTCTTTTTTTCTAGAAATTGTAATAGTTCTTCAATAATTACACATAAAGATGTTCTTACTGAGAAACATATTTCTGTACATGTGTGTATTGGGTTGAAGCTAGCTGCCCCCACCCTGAGCCCAAAAGC
>VWZI01003018.1:108529-195963 GCA_013396835.1 Psilopogon haemacephalus | reverse complement strand
CTGAAAGTGAACAGAAGTTACTTGCAGCTCAGAAAGCTAACCAGATCCTGGGCTTCATCAGGAGAAGTGTGGCCAGCAGGTCGAGGGAGGTGATTCTCCCCCTATACTCCACCCCGGTGAGACCCCACCTGGAGCACTGCATCCAGTTCTGGAACCCCTATTACAAGAGGGATGTGGACATGCTGGAGCGTGTCCAGAGAAGGGCCATGAGGATGATCAGAGGGCTGGAGCACCTCTCCTGTGAGGACAGACTGAAAGAGTTGGGGCTGTTCAGTTTGGAGAATAGGCTCCGAAGTGAACTTATTGTGGCCTTCCAGTATCTGAAAGGGGCCTACAAAAAAGCTGGGGAAGAACTTTTTAAGCTATGAGGTAGTGACAGGACTAGGGAGAATGGAGCAAAAATGGAGGTGGGGAGATTCAGATTGGATGTGAGGAGGAAGTCCTTCAGCATGAGTGGTGAGAGCCTGGAACGGATTGCCAAGGGAGGTGGTTGGGGCCACATCCCTGGAAGTGTTTAAGGCGAGGCTGGATGAGGCTTTGTCCAGCCTGATCGAGGGTAGGGTGTTCCTGCCCGTGGCAGGGGGATTGGTCCCTTCCAACCCTGACTGATTTTATGATTCTATGAAGTGTGCTCATTCTCATGCTCTATAGTAAAGAGTTTAAAGCTGTGTAACTAAAAGTCTTAATTCCTCCTCTTATTTCTTTAGTTTTTCAAAAGAGTGGCTGCTGAGAAAACCTTGCATTGTGAAGAGAAAATTGCTGTTGAGAAACCTTGATACGTTTCTCTAGGGTGGAGCATCGCATGAGCTAATAAAGTGTCCTTACAGTTTGTCTGAAATAAGCAAAACAAGTGATATCTTAAGACATTATGTTATTGATGACTGCTAAAGAGGCACATTTCTGTTTTGGTTTAGCTGGAGTGGTTCACTGAAATACTTGTATTTAAGGTAGTGCAATGGAAAGAAGCAGAGGAGGAATGACACTACAGACTATATCTAGAGTTTTAAACTATCCAGAAATCCTGGACCAGCTGCCAGACTTGTCACTATATAATAATCCTGTCGAGTGTGTCCTCTCTTCTGGGTGAAACCAAAAGGGCTAGGAACCCTCTGATGAGAAGTAAAGCTGAAAAGAAGTGTAATTCTGTAGCAAGAGATCAGTTCTGCCCTGGCAGTGGTAATAATTTCTGTAATGTTTGCCTAGCAGATACCAGCAGTGAATTATCATAGAGTTTGTGAAAAAGAAAAAGAGCTGAATAGGTAACTTTTCTGAACACCTCACTGTTTAGAGAACGGTTGTTTGAAATAGAGCTTTTATTTTGCTTTGTTTTGGTTTTGTTGTGATTAATCTTTACTGTGAAGTCCTGATTATATCTTCTAAATTCCTGAGAATAGTGTTTTAGACTTTATACAAATCAGAAAACATTCAGGTTTAAATTTGGTCCACAGTTCATAATGGCCTTCTGCACAAACAATGAAGTTAAGTTTAAAGATGTTTTAGATTTAGCCTTTTTGCATATTTTTACCTGAGCTGTTCTCTTCCTTACTGTCCCCTTCAGAGCAACAGCATAACTCATCTTGTTTACTGTCCCTCTCAGTTTGAATCACAAATTTGACCTGACATTAAGCTGTTCCTTTCTGTACTGGAGGAAAAAAAAAATAAAACGAAGTCATATGGTATTATACTTCACTTTCATTGAACCATCTGGACTTCTGGAGCTAGAGCTGAAAACTGTCAACATCTCTTGATTCAAAGCAAATAGACTTAGCTAAAAGGGGATTTCAAGCTGGGGAATCATCCTGCAGAATGTTTAGAGCAGTTCAGCAGTGGAGGAAGGAAATCATTATCTGTCAGAAGAGCCCCATCCTGCTCGAAATCCATAGAAAAGATATGTAGTGTTGTTCCTTTAAAGATTAAGCTCATACTCAAGATTTCAGAGGAAACTAGGTGTCAGTTTTACTGAAGTTTATTTTGGTTTACTCATTGCAAAGATTATATTCCAAGCTAGAGGGAGATGTCTAGTCTATCACATCAGAACTTCCTTAATTTAAGGACTTGTTGCTGCATGGATTGCCCTCTTGATAATAAGAATGATGCACATATGATTTTGTGATGCACACAAATTTCAAAGCAATCTTTGTCCAAAAGGGAAACTCACTTTTCTATTTAACTCCTCTTTCTACCTACCGCTTCTCTGGGTGTTTTTGTCTGTGAATCAAGCATATGCTCTTTCTCTTGCTTTCTGGAAGACTTCCAAAGGTTGGGGGGAAGTCTTACAGGAAACCTTTCCAAAACATATTTAGAACTTGCTCTTCCTGGGGAGATAAAGTCCTCAGATGTGTTTTAACACAGACTAAATGAATCTGGAAAAGTAATATTTGGTTTGGGGAATTTTGTTTTTAATTAAAAGGTAGAAATTTGATGACTGTTTTTTCTATTAGAATTTGCATCAAGAACATTGGTTCATTGTTACTTTCTTATTTCTTTCACTGAGTTCCAGATGTGCTCATAATTTGAGATTTATAAATGTTTATTTGATGAAATGATCATGTATTGCATTCTAAGACATTCTTATCAGATGATCAGTTGGAATTGAATCCAGCATCTGCCTTTTATAAAGTTTTCTGTATGGCTTTGGTTTGAAAATGTCTATCTCTGAGTTACAAAACTAATCCAGAAGAAAAGACATACAAGTACAAGAAAGACAATGGCTTTAATTCTTTTCCAAATATAGGTTTAGGTTTCCAGGTGTCCTGGAACCTAGCTGCATATTCTATTACTCTAATTTTGTTTGTGTGTGGGCAATACCACATAAATGGGATCCACTCTTAAAATACTGTCCTCTCAGTGAATTGTACTTTGTACCAGTGCAATACCACAGGTTATTCGTGCAACATCTGAAGTGATTGAGTCTAATTAACTTTACATTTCTTTCTGTGTTAGTTCCTCTGGGGGACATATATCAGACTTTATTACTAACATTCTTAAATTATATATTCTTTTGTCAGTCCCTTGGAAAACTCAACCCTTCCTGTTTAATAATTATTCCTTTTGGGGCAGCAAAGAGTGGAGATGTGTACAAAAGCAGTCAAGGTAAAAATATATTATCAACATACATATTGACATTTACAATATTTTCATTGTTATTTGAGGTATGTTATGAAGAAAAGCTACTGAGTTATTATCTAACTGAGCATATTGTTAGCTAGCTCCAGTATCATTATTAAACCTTGTCATCGAAATACTGCTTAACAGAGAAGCAGAGGTAGATGATTATCATTGTTAGGATCTAATTAAGAAGCAAGATGACTTTTAAGTTTACATCATATAATTTGCCCTACTCAGTCACATATTAGGAAATACTCTGATTTTAATGAGACAAAAGTAGAAATTAATACAATAAAATCAGATAGTAGTTGTTAGTCCTGAGGCTTGTACAAATGTGTTCAGAGAGGCTGATCATGCATGCATTCTAAATAGCCTTTAATAACAGTGTTAACATAGCTAAGAATAAAGGTAGGGGAGAATTAGGAGTAATTTTATTTGTGTGTGTCTGCTTCTTTTCTTCTTTAAACAGTCATCTTATTACCTGTCTTCCACAGAAGGTAAGTATTAGTGCTTTCACTCCTTCATTTATAATGACAAAAAAAAAAAAAAAAGTGAAATTAAATTCAATACATCTAAGGAGGGTAAATACTACATTTCTCAGCTTTCCCAGAAGTTACTAAATCATTTTATGCTATGAGCCTAAATAAATTACCATGTAAAAAATTGTTTTTAACAGGCATGTCACTCATGGATTACCAAGGTATGTTTCGTAAAAGTAGCTGGAGAATGAACTGGATTCAGAAAGTCCAGTGTTGCTCAGGAGGTAGGAAACTGATTTCTGACTATTTATTGCCACTATATAATATGGTATCACAATCCATCTAAGAATATGCATTGTGATACCAAAATGGATAAGTGCGAAACATGAAAAAACCCCAGTTTATGCAGGATTTACTTGAGATTTTAATCAACTAAGGCAGATTCAAAGGTTCAGAAAATGAGATTTAATAAGTAGAAATTTCAATCAATACTAAAGTATTCATTCGTGTATATACAGATAGAAAACTCATATATATATATATCTATAAAAGAAAACAAAAATGTTTCTGAAATATTTTATAAATAGGTAAAATACAAGAAGATTAAAAAAACCTGTACTGTCCTGGGTGATACGCAACATATTCAGCTGCATATCTAAATGAAGAAGGAGAATTTTACTTCTTGATCTATTTTACATTTCATAAGAAAAAGTGAATTCTTAACTCCTTGTTTGTGATCTAGATTCTTGAACTGAATTCAAGATGTAAAGAAGTAGACTTTTATGGCAGTGAAAAGAATTATACAAAGTAATTCAGGTCCATCAAAATGCACTTGGAGTACATAGATCAGACTGTTTAGAAGGAAAAAAAATGCCCTCTATTACTGTGTATTCAAAACTTTTCAGAGGAGTGTGTTTATTCTACTGAACTAATAATATTATTAGTGCTTATAGAATCAAAATAGGATCGTAACATCTTCCCATACCAGATTTTCTTATCCGTCTCTTTGTTAGTAGTATAGAAATAATTGAGCCTGGTCACTGCTCTAGATGCAGTGCTAAACTTTTTTTTTCCTAGAAATTACTCCTTTAAAAATTTTTTATATTTAAGAAAAGCCCAGAATAATTAGCATAAACCAATTATTTATCTCTTTGATGACGTGAAAGGTGTTTGACTGTACTGTTGAAAATGAATCCCTTGGGATGCTGTAATCTTCATAACCTCTCCATTTAGAGTATCATCTTCAATTATTGTTATCAGTCCTTCAGCAATTATTGATGGGCTGGGGAAAAAAAAAAAAGTAAGTTGTTTCAGAGCCATGATGTAATAGAAGTAAGGAAACTCGATGTAAATCTACGTACCTTGAAAATTAAACATTGCTATTTGAGCAAAATAATTTTCAAGGAAAGCAGAAGTGGTATGTGTTTTACAGGACTGCATTTCTGTCTCCTCAATCAGGGTATACAACATAAAGCTGAAATTTTGCAGATCATTATTTGTTTTCTCTAGTTAGTTCTAAATCTCTGTGGACATCCAGCTGCCACTGGGCTTCCTATCAAAGTTGTCTCTGTCAGGGCAATGGACAGAAGCAACTCCTATACAATTCTCTGCAGCTTTTTGCCATTCATTTATCCTGCTTCTATAGCAGGAATGACATACAAATGGCATGAGGAGAATTTCTCCACACACTGTAAACTGTGGTCAATAAGCGCAACATATTTTACATACAAAAAGTGTGAGTGAAACAACACAGTTATACAATTTCCTTTATGCAGAAGTATCTGAACAACTAATTGTTAAAGGTTGAGAAACTGTTTAAAAATTATCACATTATGCTTCTCTTGTTCTCACACTTTTTCCTAGATGTCTGTTTTTGGCCTTTCTTGGTAATACTGTAATGAGCTAGGTTACTCTTGGATCTGATCCACCACCATCACTACTATGTTCCTGAAAAAGTAGTCCAGCCTGTCAGTTCTTGGTCTAATTTCTGTCTTCATTCAGTTGTAAATTTTATGGAACTTCAATACAAATTATATACCCTGTATCTCACAACAAGTTTGATTTAACAAATGTGTGAAAGAACAACAAGTGCCATTAAAAAACAAACCCACTGGCTGTAACTTGGAAATTTGAGTTGAAGTTTGCTGTGAAATGAGAATGCTTAAAGGAAAATAATGTTGTGTAGGTGATATCTTAAAATAGCCTCAGATTGTTCCTTGTACACATTTGATAGACTTTTATCTGAGGCAGCATTTCCCTTTAATTATGCTGAAAGTTCTCTGTTCTTCATGGGCAAGAGACAAAAAACCCTGTGTCTGACTTGACTTACTCCATCACGCCATAGAACTGCATCATATTTTTGATCTCATCCTTATACGAATAATATTGTCCCATATTCTCTTCTTTATCTATTGACTGAAGAATCGGTGTGTTGACAAATCCTGGACAAATTGTGTTGAGTCTCACACCATAGTTTTCCATATTAGCAGCTAACTAGGAAAGAGAAAAAAACATTTACAACATTTTAAAACAGTATCGTGTAGGTAATTTTTCAAACAACAAGGTTTATCATAAGGTACTTTTCAGCCTTGCCTAGCAAACGTTTTTTACTACTGACTATTTTAAAAACTAAGTTTGATGCATGCTTTCTCTAGTAATCAGATTATTAGGGGGAAAAAGTCTGGTTTGTTGGGAGAACAATTTTACAAGAAACCAACATTCTTCTTTCCATGAAGCTGTTTTGTTTTTGGTTTTTTTTTTTCCTCCTTTTTTATTCTAAGGTGATGGCATAATTCTTGTATGCGAAACCAAGCAGAAGAAAAACAAACCAAAACCCAAAACAACCAACACCCCAAAACTCCCCTACAGGTATGCTTCCAATCTTATAAGAACTTTCTCATTAAAACATAACAATCTGAAATCAAATCCAGATTTAACTCTAAGATTGTATTTGTCTCCCTCATGTCAGCAGAAATAAAGTTTGATCTCTACCCCTAGAATTGTGATGCTAAAGCTTTCCAGCTGCTCTATTGTCCTTGCCAAGAAACAAATCTGAAGTCCCTGTGAGCCCCAGGAAACAGGCAGGAGTTTTTCAGGACACAGTTCAGAAATTTGAAGAAAGCAAGCAGCACAAATTATTATGGGAATGGTAGGAGCCTTTGCTTTTGGTGCTACCAATGCATGTGTATCAAAGAAATCTGGTCACCATCCAGGCATATGTTGAATGCTGAATGAATTTTCTTAGTGATGACAAAGAGCTTATGAACTATACATTGATATATCCAAGATTAACCACAACTGTTCAACACTGAGTTCTATTTATTTTAACAATTAACAAGAACTCACTGGTATTATGTAAATCACATATGATTTCTGTGATATGGTAACTTGTCTGTTTGTCTGGAGATGAAAAGAAACTGTTGTATTGACTGTTATGTTTTTATTATTCTTTTTCTCCTTCACATTCTTGTATTCTTTAGAGACAGCATTTTGTTTAATTTTTTAGCCAACCCTTTAGTTTTGAACTTAGGTGATGATGTTTATGTTATCGTGACGAAAAAAAAAAAAAGTGAAAATCGGCTGAGAGGTTCATGCTGTGGCTAATATGTTATATACAACACTTATCTATACTAATCTATTTAGTTTAAAGTAAAAATGTTATTTAGGTGGAGACTGTGGGCATAAACCATTAATAAACTATCCATGTGATCATTTCAGGTGCTTTATTGTGGAAATTAGATTGGAAGTCTTTTATGAGTAGACTATTTCTAAGCTTAGCCTTTGGAAGTGCAATTGTATTTGTTCCCTCCAACTTCTTTTATCATACTGCTTGTGAATTTAACTAGAGTGTTTTGGACTCGGGGACTATGACCTACTCTATGATAGTATAACACTTAACATGTTCCATCCCAGAATGTATAATTTTGCATTTTCAGCATAGTAAGGGATAGTAAGGATACATGATAACAACCATTTTTGTTCAAGTTACTTTTTTTACACTGTAGTATTTATCACTAAAAGAGTCATCAACCTGACTTACACATATGGAAACCAAAATGTTAAATGACTGGGATGGAGCTATGAAAAATTTTTGGGAAGCTTGGATAAAATTTTGATTTTTGGGCTCCTCACACTGTCCTTGAGTTACTTTGCAACATCTTTCTTCCAGCCTCCCAAAACCTCAAATCAGTCATCGACACACACATGCCTTACTTATTCCATTTTTTGATTCACTTTGTGAAAAAAGGGAACCTTCACTGCTTCAGACATTTGGTTTCTTTAAGAAAATTAGTTCCAGTTGTGTGACTATAGAGAGGGAATGTAAGAAACTTAGTATGTTCCCAAGTAGCTGCTGATACTGTTTTCAAAAACACATACTTACTGCTATTGACCGTGTGAATCCAATTACACCATGCTTTGTAGCACAGTACACAGGTTGGAATGCAGCGGGCATGAGTCCTTTAAAATAAAAAGGTAGCTGAATAAAGATGTTGGTCCTATTTATGATCACCTTAAACGCACATATAGGTCTATGATGTAAAAAATAAATGATGGATTTCTAGAGATACAACAAAATAGATTACTAAAATTTGCAAATTGTATTTTGTAATTTGAGGTAGAATGAGAAAAGATGAGATGGATAAAAACATGAGAAGGCAATAGAATAAAAAAGTATGATTTTTAAGAGGAAAAGTTGGAGCTGTAAAGTATGATTTCAGATGGAGGACAGCATCTGGAAGAAAACTTCAAGGGCGACATTTTTGATGTTGTCTCTTGTGGGCTGTGATAGCAACACTGGCTAAAATCTACTTGGAAAAGGAGAAGAGGAATTTAGAGGCAATTTAATTTTTTTTTTTTTTTTAATCAGGAAGACAAATTACTTCTTACTTGAGAGGGAAGAGAAACAAAGTCAAGAAATAAACAGAGGAAGGGCAAAGCTCACAGTAATGAAGTACAATAAGGTTAAAAGTCTTAAATGCCAAAAAACAGGAGAAATAACTAGGCAGGAAGGGAGGAACAAATAACTTTTTTTTTTCCTGAATCAAAGCATTTAAACCAGTTCTTTTCTAACTGAAATTATTATTTTTGCTAAAGAAGAAATCAGTTGACTCACTTTCAGCTGAAGCAGAAAATGAAAAGTAGTCCTAGCATCACTCACCCAAAACAATGACAGTCCTGACTCACTTTTTATCTTCAGTTCAGTACTCAGAAATGTAATGTGGAATTTCCAGCTGTGAGCCTGTTCCCTGACCTGGGGAGATCTGAATCTGTCTGTTAGTGGTGTGTCCTATGGACTCTGCTAGCAAGTGTTTTCAAATGAACTGCTGTGTGATGGCAAGCCGGCTCAGCCTGAGTATTTATTTACCCAGTGAGCAAAGGTGAGTACGTAGCGTATTAATTAGGGCATTCATTTGTTAAAAAAAATGTGAATTCTAATTGCTCCTCCTGTGAATGTTTAATTATCTTGTGCAAAGTGGAGCAGCAGTGAAACAGACTGAAAAATATTAGACACAAAAATAATGACAGAGAGAAAGGGAGGGGGTTCAAATGGATCATGATGGGGAAGTACACTCCTGGAAAATGATGGAAGTTTTATTCAATCTCTCTTAGCGAGGGTAGGCACCTATGCCTCAATTTCCCTCCCTTTGGATGCTGCATCACAGAACTGTTACATGAAAGGGGACAGTGAATTTCCTTCTGTGCTCTAACAATGTTCATTGAGAATTAGTTGGTAAATTGCAGATGATTTCATGATGCCTGAAGGTGCTCTTTGGTTACCAAAACCAATTCATGCAGACTAGCGGCAATCCCATGCACCAATGTTATCTGTGCTCTTTTTTGTTTTGCTCAGCTCCTGGCAGGTTGATAGAGACAGTTCCTGCCGTTTGTTATACTCTGGTCTCTCTGATTTGAATGCCAAGACCACTCTGCAATTTGAGACTGTCATGCTTCTCAATACAACTGCTTATTTATCATGGTCAATAGCTGCAATATCTGGATCTTGAGAAATTAGGGCATGGAAGATTGTATCAATAAGCTTTTTTGAAACCAGTGTTTACTTTTGGTCCACTGAAGAGTTTTGAAGAATACAGAATTAAGCATTTTTCCCCAAGTATGCCTTCCCACAGAAGATGTTGCTCTCAGATTTGAAGAACTTACTTTCTTTGAATCTTTGAATAAGATTTATTAGCTTTTAGATTACCTTTCTGCCCAGTTTGCTTCATGGGTACACTTTTGTTCAGCTTAAGACAAGTGCAATTTCTCTTTGATAATATCTTTAAGTTTCATGAATTTTGGGAAGAAAGTATTTAATGTTTAATGAGTGTGGAACAGAGAATGAACCATAGTTGGTTTTCTAAGGCAGCTCACAGAGGCTTTGGTTTTAGCAGAAAGCACTGCTTCTACAATATGATTATGCAGTGATTAAGCTTTGTTCCCAGTTATACATTAGGCAAATATATTCCTGTTAACACATTTAAATATTCCATGAAAATATTAATTAAAAAAAATCACACTAATTCAATAACCACAGCATTGTGTGGCATCCTAAAATTCAGATTTTTTTTCATTGTTTATGAAAGATATATGTGCAAATGCTGAAAAATAAGTTTTGGCAAACTGACACAACCTATTTAAAAGCAAACCAAATGTGTGCATTCTTATATGCTTGAAAAGTAGTTGGTTTTCTATGATAGGTTTTATAAAATATACTTATCAAATCCTATTGCAAAACATAGAATGCTTATAAATAAATGAAATCATAAGACTAACCCCTGTTAATTTAAAGTAAAAGTCTTTCCAAACCACATTACAGAAATCTACATTGTTGAACTCAGGCAGAAGTCTAAGTAAAGAGTATGGAAAATGTTCACAATGTTCTTTGAAGGCCAAAGCCTCTTTTAAAGAAGTGAATATCTAACTATCAGGTTAAATGGTAATGAGGCATGATGGTTCTACAGAGTGATTAGAGAATTTATAAAAAATGTTTATATAGTACTCTATTCTTAAGAACAGGGAGGGGTACAAGTTTATATTAATTTGTGACCTCTGTCAAAATGAAGGAGACACAGGTCACAAAAGAAATCCTGGAAAACAGTCTGACCTACGTTGTTTCTATCAAATTCTAAACAGTGAACTGAAGTCTCAATGAAAGAGTTTCTAAATTTTCTAGTATAATTCCTGTAGATTCTGATCAGCAGTCTCCTTTATACAAAGGAGAGACAAGAAACTCTTTCATGATGCTGAAGACCTCAGCTGTGCAGATGTTTACACTTTTGCTCCACTGTCACTGTGATAGAGTCTTGCCTAAGACTTAAAGAAGGCTGTTTGCTGTGAGAGATACTTTAAGAACAAACAGGCTGCTTGTGGATCCT
The DNA here is from genome assembly GCA_013396835.1 of Psilopogon haemacephalus. Taxonomy (NCBI): domain Eukaryota; kingdom Metazoa; phylum Chordata; class Aves; order Piciformes; family Megalaimidae; genus Psilopogon; species Psilopogon haemacephalus. Next base: position 185,003 of record VWZI01003018.1, on the reverse strand, counting down.
GAGTGCTTGAAGTGCAGTGCAATCAACCAACTGAAATTGTGGTACAACAGAAAGGTATCCAAATACCCTACACATTGAAAAACTTATCAAAAAACACCATGATTATATGCTAGACATTTTACCTGGTTCTATGACCTCTATGCCTACCTTGAGTTTTCTTATTTTTAATCTGGTTGAATGCACACAGATACAAATTCAGTTTTACAGAGCACCTTCTTGAAAGTGTGAAAGCTGTCAAAACTTTCATACATACACATGAATTCCTTCTTTCCCGTGTTAAGTTGTACAGATACCACCTAAAGGTAAGAGACAGTGCTAAATTTAATCACATAAATAGTCTCAGGAATTAAATTTAGGGTTGTTTTGTTGTTGTGGTGGTGTTTGTTGGTATGGTTTTTTTTGTTTTTTTTTTCTGTGCTGGTCATTATTCTGTGAAAATTAAAATGAATGTAGATTCCACCTGAAGAAATCTGAGAACATTTTACACTTTGAATTTGAAATGAGGTTTATTAGAATGTAAAAAGCTGCAGTCATTGGCATTATATTTTATGGGGCCACATTGGCAGTAAAATACATTTCCCATTATCCCATTTGTTTAGAGGCATTACTTCCTCTTGATAAGAATGCATAAATCCTATAAAATAGAGAAAGTTTTGTAGTTTTGAGATGCAGTGAGTTAGGAGGTGAGTGCTTGCAGTAATGCTTGCATATTTCTCTGTGTCTTAGCGTTCAATACTGGAAAGACAGGGTGGATACTCTGGCTTTCACCCAGCTGAATGGACATTTAAGCATCCACTTCATAGAATTATTTAAGTAGTTCTGTGGTGTTTGGAAATATAAAACACTAAGTCTTGATTTTGTCTCTAGTTCAAATCATTGGCAAAATTCCCATGGTGAAGAACTGGAAACCAATTAATGTGTAAACCAAATACTATTGAATGTTATGTAAGAACTAAATATAACTCTTCTTGCTGCTCAGCAAGACACAAGAATATTTGCTGACTGCAGAGCGTATCTGATCAAATCTTATAGAGAACTTGGTCAGGGTTGGGGGGGTAATCAAACCTACTCGAATGTTTAATGATCAACATAAGCTATCTCTGAGAAAAGGAAACACTCAAAAGGAATGATAAGCAAGCCAACAGCAGTTTTCCTTTTTCATGTGGAATAAACTGAAGGACTTAGACCTTCAGGCTGGAAAGGAGAATTAGAATTTTAAAAGTGCACAAATAATAGTATATTTTAAAAATAGATAAATAAGTGAATGTCAGTTTTTATGATGTGTTTTTCCTTTTGACCTTGGAAAAAATTGCTAAATACTAGCCATGTAAAAAGGAAACAAAGTACTTTTTTTTTTCGACAGATACCCACAATTGTTATGACCACAATATTAATGTTTTAAAAGTGCAAATTTTAATCAAAACACTAAACCATCAATTACAATCTCCTAACAAAGCAGGATCAGCCATGCTGTTAGGTCTTAAAATAGTTATTTGAGACTAGTTATAAAAGGAATGAAACTACTTGCTACCTCTGCCCTTTCTTAAGCACTGCATGGGCATGAACGCTGTGAAAATGTTTAATCTTTTACTTGTGTTGATGGACTCTTGTACTGCAACAGCAGTTTTGTTCAGGTTAATTTGGTGCTGAAACAATGTTCATTTGAGCCAACAGACAAACTTACTGTCATCATTTGGCAATGTTAGGCAGTATTGCAGGTGCTGACTTAGGTCAGCAGCTTTCAAAGAAAGAATTCTTCATCTGTATGAGGTATCTATTAAATCAGATCCTCAGAATCCATGTGCATTATGTCAATAAGGTGGCTTTGACCTCTCATCACAAAGGCCGAGGTTTATAGGAGAATTTAATAGTATTAAGAAGATTCATATCTGTCCACAATCAGGAACTATGGCCAGTGCTATCTTACTGATTGGTTGTTGTTGAAACACAAAGGAATATCCTGGAATAAAAGTGCTAGCATTTGATATTCTGAATGGATACCCAAAAAAGCACTGACAATTCAAGTAAGCTAGCATAGGTATTCTTTCTCCCACACAGTATGACAGCAGCAGGAGAGAAAAAGCTATTCAAACAAATAAGAGAATGCAAGTATTTCCCCACAAACTCTTATGAAGGATATCAGGTGTTTACTGCTTCCACTGCATTTGTGCTTTTTTTTGCTGAGTTCATCCACAGCAAAGCTGAGTGCACCTACAGGAAATGGTGCAGAATCCTGCCTCACAACTGAGCAGCAATAACCCTGACTGACTTAGAAGCTATATAGTTCTGTTTTTATGCCAGTACATTGAAATGAGTTTATAACATAGACAAACAGTGAGGAAAGTATGTATTTGCTTAAGCTCAATGAAATAGAAATATTCACTTTATGGCTTCTCAAGCAGAGGTAGATGACATCTGAGAGGACTTAGAACACAGTGTTGCTGTGTGACAGTCTTTGCTACTAAAGTAGGTACAGTCTGATCTTAAATACCTGTGCTCCTGTGGAGCAGAATTGAGGACCTGCTACTGCTGCCTCAATTTCTGTGAAAAAGAGAGTATCTGACTTTCCGTGTTTGATGCCTGATAAATACATAGAATATAATCAGATTGAAACCTGAATTCAAATTAAGTCTATACATTAGACTTCAGTTTTGTTTTGTTTTTTTTACACACAGTGTGGTGTACATTATCTTTTAATTCAGCAGTGTTGCTGAATAGTGTCAACTAAGCATTGCCTAGTTAGGTTTTCCTCAATGTGTGACTATCGAAACCTGAGAAAACCCCAGTTATGTCATGCTCAGGATTATGAAATATGAGACTAATAGATTAGGAAAATTACTGAACTTTTCATTGAAAAATTGAAAACCAAGTCAAAATGGGAATAAACAGGGAAAAGCCTTAAGAAAGAGGAAAAATTGTGACTGATCATTGTGATTCACTTATATTGAAAACAAATCAGTGAGTACAAAGTGCTTATGTAGAAAATATTCTCACCTGCCAAAGATGAGATATTAATGATTACTCCTCCATGACCTCCATTTCCTTTTCTCATGTATTCTAGGCCAAGGTAGGTTCCTCTGATCACAGATGTCTGATGCAGTAGGGAAAAGGAAAATGTTATTCAAAATATCTTTCTTTTTTCCCTTTAGAACCTGAAACTTGCTTTTTTTTGGTGTTATATAGAAACTCCAGGAGTGATTGCACTTTGAAGTTTATAAACACAAAAGGCACTCCAAAGTAATGTAGATCAGTAACTTCAGAAGTACCTTTGAAATGGACAAAAATCTTAGCAACTTTATTTATCTTATTAAGAAATCAATAATCAAACAAAAATGTTATAGAAAAAAAAAGTTGTGAAAGACACAAAGAATAAATAATTCAGAGGCAAAACACATACTTCATGTAGGACAAAAGTGGTGGATGAACTGATCCAAATTCCATTATTTTGTTGAGAAACGGAACTCCGATGGACAATGCACAGGTTGAATCTGAAGATAACACTAACACTTACTACTTCATGTGGCTCAAGGTATGATCATAGAATCATAGAATGGTTTAGGTTGGAAGAGACCTTAAAGATCATCCAGTTCCAACCCCCTGCCATAGGCAGGGACACCTCCCACTAGATCAGGTCGCTCAAGACCCCATCCAGCCTGGCCTTGAAAATGTCCAGGGAGGGAGCAGACACAACCTCCCTGGGCAACCTGTGTCAGTGCCTCACCACCCTCACTGTGAAGAATTTCTTCCTAACATCCCATTCAAATCTCCCCTCCACCAATTTGAACCAATTCCCCCTCGTCCTGTCATTACAAGACCTTGTGAATAGTCCCTCCCCAGCCCTCCTGTAGGTCCCCCTTCAGATACTGGAAGGCTACTATAAGGTCTCCTCAAAGCCTTCTGTTCTCCAGGCTGAAAAGTCCCAATTCCCTCAGCCTGTCCTCATAGCAGAGGTGCTCCAGCCCTCTGATCATCCTCATGGCCCTCCTCTGGACTCTCTCCAGCAGTTCCATGTCCTTCCTGTGCTGGGGTCTCCAGAACTGCACAGTTATGTGATGTATTTCTGGTCCCAGAGTATTATTTTTTTATTATTATTGTTATCTAATTGGAACTACTTTACCAGAGATTTTACTGAGTTATAATAGGAAGGCAGCAGACGGTGTTCCTTGTGGAAAATACTAACTTTAGTGCAATATTACTGCATTAGTGATGCTTCATAATTTATTTTTTTTTTACAGGATTTTCTTGTAATCAGTTCACTTTTTTTTTTTTTTTTTAGTGTTTCCACTCTAAAATGAACAAATTTATTGATTCACTTTTATTCTTTCAGCTTTTAATGAAGAACTCAATTTATATTTTATTACTGTTTAGTGCTATTTGTTTGACCCATATATATTAAGATGTTCAAAGATGAAGTTGCCTAAATATATTTTCACAACTGCTCATAATTCCTTCACTGAGATTTTTGACCAGGGAAAGTCTACTGAATTATGATTCATGGAGACAGAAATTGTAGAAAGTAATAATAAAAATAAAATACAATGAAAAATTCTTATATGCTTAAAACCTAACATATTGTGGCTACTTGTACTGGAAAGAAAAATAAATAAATAAATAAAAGTTTCTATGAAAAACTTTTATTATTTCTGTCCTGGAAAGTTTTGTTTCAGATAACATTCTTCTTTAAAAAGTGTTTTAAATAATGACAAAGACCATAATTAATTTAATGTTTTAACAGAAATTTCCACAGAACTATCTTTGGTGGCTTGAAAAATGCTACACTAATTGTAATTTTTCTTACATGTCCTGAAAAGTAATCTGATACTGTATAATGTTGATTGTCACATGTAAATTTTAGAGGATTTATTGGAAAAAAAAGATTGTTAATGCCTAGGAGTGCTGCTGTAAATATACTTATTCTGGACACAAACTCATTGTCAGCTCAACAAATTAGATTTAGACTTACAGGTGTGTGTTTTTTTTAATATATATGTATGATAGATTGTAGATGAGACATATTAGAGTGGAAGGGGTTAATGCTATCTGTGGAAAGCAGGTGCAGGTCCTGTCATGCCCCGGAGCAGTGGCTCAGCCTGGTGAACTGAAAACGATAATTCCCCATAGCATGATTAAAAGAAACTAAATCAGTTGGGGAAGGATGGGGCTTCTTCAGGATTTTTCAGTTCCTCCAGCCTTCTAATTCAAAGAGATAATAGAGCTAGATGAGTCCTTGGCTGAACCAGAATTACAAGACAAGAAAAAGTGTGTAGCTTGACTCTTCTATCAAAATCACAGTGCTGATCTTCTTTTTCTCCCTAGAATCCATTATTTTAGCATCTCTTCAAGTGTCTGGGAAAGACTTTTCCTTTATTTGGGTATTGTGAGAGGTTGTCTTCAGAATAAATGCAGGCCTTCATTTGGTTATTGTCTTTACACCTGCTGCTATCCTTACAAAAAAAATTCACATTGAGTGTGACTGGTCTGGGATGATATGGCTATTTCTGACCTTGGGGCAGATAACATAAGGGATTATTCTGGAATTAAACTCTGAGTCAAATATATAGAGTGAGAAGAATATAGCTATCTGCATACTCATCAGTGGCACTTCAGATGGAAGGCATTATGTGATAGATCTCCCATTCTCTTGCCAGAATTCCTCTATGTCCTGGAAAGTTCTCTCAATGACTCTCCAAGATAAAACAGCAGCATCTGAACTTAGCAGAAGTCATACAATGTGTGCCCTTTCCAGTTGAGCTTCTAGATCCATCTAAGTTGATGAAGTGAAGCTGGCTCTAGTAGCTTGTAACAGACACTCAAATGGGAAAGAGGTTTTCCAAAGAACAATACTGTATTGTTTTTTGGGTTCTGCTATGAAATCCATCTTTGCAAGTATGTAAGTTGCAGTATTGGGCTTTCTTTCATATGAAATGTACCTTTGGATTCTGTTTGTTGAAGTCAGAGTAATAAGTCTGAATTCTAGAAGAAAGCTTCTCAGGTATTGCTTCACCAGTCCATGAAATGCACAATAGAAAGTGAGACAGGGAAAGAATGATGTGGTTTGTGCAGCCCAGTTTCCTGGTTTTGGAATATGGTGAAACATGTTCATAATTTGTCTTTCAATAGAAAAAAAAATTAAAGGTGTCTTCAGATTGTGTAATTCTCTATGTATAAATTTAACCCCATGCTGTTAATCAAAATAATCCATAGTTTGTCCATTGCAAATAGAAATTTTGGGAAAGCTAAATGTAAAATTTCTCAATTACAAAAGATCAAAGTCTGACTTGTCTTAAGTCAAAAATATGCTGGGAGATTTAACTTTGTCCAGGAAGGTGTGTTGTATTTTAGAGTAGAATTTTTCACATTTCCTTTTTTTACAGCTGCATTTATCTGCAAGGATGTTTTCCATAAGCAAGTAAAAAATCAAAAGAGTAGGATAGTAGTCAAATTTGCAATTAAGTACGGGGAAGTTGAAAACTGGGACAGCTGACTCACACTTTGTTTATTTGCTCCTGGCTACAGAAAATTAATGTCATTAAAATCACAAAATTATCTAAATGGATGTCCTCCTTGCCATTGAAAAAACTGTGATCTTAGTGGTATTGCTGTTTAGATTTTTTGTACCAAAATATGCTATTGTACTATAGCACATAATGAAGATGAATCATCAGGCTGCATGGCAATTATGACTGGGCTCTTAATTTGCTCTTCATCAACCAACAGAAAATTTAGAATTCTTTCAAATGAAGTTACAATAGTATTTAGCTTCCATAAATTACAGATTTAATTTAGAGAAGATCAGATATTCTGAAGCACCATAGAGTAATAAACCTAAAATTTACGTTCTGAAAGGATGGTAAACTTTGCAAAATAAAGGTTTGAGTAATCAAAACATTTGCAGTCGATTTGGAAAGTATGATATCAGTAAACAAATCATGGCATTGCAAATTATATCATTATCAAAATATGAAACAAAACTTAGATCTACTATTTTGTTGTCAAGGTGATAAAGCAATATGATTTCAATTGAGAGAACCAAATAGCAATTATTAATGAGTCCTAACATTCTACATAGGTTTCTGAGCCAATCTAGTTCAGTGGTAGGGATACTGAATAAAAAGTAAAAAAACCAAACAAACCCCAAAACAAATAAAACCACCCCCCCCAACCCTAAACACCACACACCACCACCACAAAAAAAACAAAACCAAAAAACCAACAAAACCCAACCAAACACAACTCCCCTACGACACACCCCTCTCCCCCCAAACAAAACACCAAAACCTAAAAACCCAACAAGGCAAGTGAAAGAGACATGTGGTTTCACAAAGCAGGTTAGCACAGAGCTGCAATTTGACCCAAGATCATTTGACATTCATACTGTGATGTTGTAAATCGATGGTTATCTATAAGGAAACATTTCAAAGTACTTTACTAACTGCGTAAGATGAACTTCAAAAGTCTTGAAACTAAGTGTTGTTAGTTACATCCATGGAAAATTTAAGCATTTTGCTCTTGGACAGGAAGGTGGGACTGATTTTGTCTGTAACATAGATTTCCTAGGAAGCAGACAGGTTGGAGCAAGCATTCAAGTCTCTTGGCATTCCTATGCATAAGTTAGTTTACTTGCTATATGAAATGAAATTACAGACTTTTGAGTCTGAATTTCCAACTTAAACTGTAGAAAGCAAGAAGCCTAGGGAGGAAGAGTCAGTAAATAGAAAGGAACATGCAGTAGGATTTGATAATTCACTAGAAATCAGTAGCTTTGTTCAATGTGGGAGTGAAACATTATAGGTTTTTACTGTGCTGTTTTGTTTACTTTCCCCAGCTCCGCATTCCTGAAGGACATAGCAATAGTATTGCATTTTGAGTAGCCTGAGTAGTTCTTAGTTCAAAGAAATGCGCTTTTCATTTTTCTTCAACATTGGTTACTGTAAATATACAAACTGTAACCTAAGAAGTTTGTGGACTTACTGTGTGATTAAGGTAGGTCTTTATGTCCTCCCTAGTGCAATATGAACAACTGCTTCTTTAAGCAGTTAACAGTATTGACTCTCATGCCACTGATTTCAAGGTAAGTCATACTTTTTGGTGGTTACACCTCTCCCTAGGCACTTATTCCTTTTTCTGACATCAAATTATGCTGAGGAACAAACAACTAAGCCATTGAACAAAAGAGTTAATGAATTTCTGGTTGTCTTAGAATGCAAACTTGGTAAACTAGTTACCTCTGCTATTTTAGGTTCTACGTATAGCATGTTTTGGTTTAGATTGGTTCTGTATTGGTGGTATTAAGAAGCAGTGCTTTCCTCGGTCTGTAGAGTAGAACCGGTTGAATTCAGCTATGTGTTTTGGTCACATTGCCAAGACGTTAATTGTTTGGGGTTTTTTTGGGGTTTCTTTTGGGTTTTTTTTAAGTATGCACATTGATTTTGAGAGATCTGAACATTGCTGAAAACTTAATTTCAGTTCTGAAATGCAACACACTTTATAGGACAAAATTAAATCTCCTAACAATCTTTTACAGGGACAAACTCTAAGATAGGTAGACTTTATTTTAGATAAGGGTTTTCCTGAATTCACAGGAAGTTGTTACCTTTGGCATTTATGAAAATTATGAAAAATGTAAAAAACTTGCAATTGTTGGGTACTGACACATTTTGTCTGATAGTGAAAGATGAGGCTGACATGGATCTGAACAAATTTTACATTTGAATTCTACTTCTTTTTGGACAACACTTAAATAATTGGATTCCATATAGCTGGATTTTTTTTTTTTTTGTATGTCTGAGTTATGGCCTGCAATTTAAAGTTTTGCCATCATGTGTTAAAATGTGCAAAATCATCACACAAATAGGCAGTAATTGTGACTTTGCTGTCAAATTCTTTCATGGGTCTATTTAACTTAATTTGTGGATTTGGTTTAAATATGTCTACAAAATGATTGATTTGTTGGCATAAGAAAACAATAAGGTAGTAAAAATGTTATGAAAAGTGCTTCTATACTTTTGGTTTACATAATATTTAAAATGTAAGCATATTTAATATCATTACTGCTACATTTGACTGTATACTGTGACCTAACACAGTTTCACAGGCTCTGATATGAGCCTGATAGGAACCTTCAAGAAAATGTTGGCGTTGGTATAGAATAAAATTAGTAAAGAGAGAAGAAATTGTAATTATAGCAGCCACTTTAATTCCAGAAGGCCTACATCATCAATAAAAAGTAAAATTAGGGAAGATTTTTAGAATATCAGATTGCATTGGACTAACATATATGTTCCAGGTTCATAAAAATGTAGGCTCTTTTATTTCTTTAGGGACTTAAGGGCCGGGGCGGGGGAAGTTGTATTATAAAATTTCTGGATTCCTTAGGTATAAGTTCTTACTAAGTTGAAGCTGAATGCAAGAAATGCTATTCTTTCATGCTGGAGGACCATAGACAGAACTCTTGATAAGAATGCATGTGTCGTATATTCTTGTGTTATTCTGTCTGTCTAATGATCTGTTGAAACTATTCTATTCTGTTCTATTCTACATGAGTAATATCCATTTGAATCAGAATTCCTATATGGTTTCAAAGATCTTTTCTTACATACCGTAGAATTATAGAATCACAGAATGGTTTAGGTTGGAAGGGACCTCAAAGGTCATCCAGTTCCAACCCCCTGCCATAGGCAGGGTCACCTCCTACTAGAACAAGTCACTCAAGGCCTCATCCAACCTGACCTTGAACACCTACAGGGAGGGTAATAAGAGTTTACAACAAATAGTCCTAGTGGCTGAAGCTGCTATTGATCAAGCTGACATTAATTGGATCAACATGTCAATTTTGGAGTTATAAAGTGAGGAATGGATGGCATTGATGGAATATTTAAGTACAAATTTGATAGAAGTATAGTAGGGCAATGAAAATGTGGATGTTGTTTACCACAAAATGTAGCAAAAGGGAGGAAAGTACTGAAGCAGAAACCTCTTTTTTAGGAATTGTTACTCTTTCCCCTCCATTTTTACAAGCTGCCTTTTCTCACTCTTGGGAAACTGTAATAGATACAAGCAGACTTCAATGTTTTTCTTCTTTTTTTCCTTCCAAATTAAGCCACATTTGTCCAACCTGTTTGTTCTTTCCTGTTCCTACTGCTTCCTCAAGCAGTGGTATCGGGGAGCTTCTTTGCACTCCTCTAAAAACATTCCTGAAGACCAATCAGTTCTGTGAACAGTTTTAGCCATAAAGAACACACCCCATACATGTTTGTTCTGATTTTTTATCTTGCTCTGTACTGCTCTACTTTTGTACTTTGCACTTTAAAGTGGGGCAGGGAATATTTGTTGTATCAATATATAAATGCTATCACTAAGAGAAAGATTAGCATGCAAAGGTTGTTTTCTCTTTTTTTAGAAATGGAAAATATGTGCCTAATGTATGGCTATTACCCCCTGTTCATAGGGGTAATATAGAAGTTACTTAAAATTGCCTGTGGTAGGGAAACAGAGACATTTAAAACCATGTGCTTCACCGTAGTTTGCTCCTTTCTCTATGGGAAGAACAAAACCCCACTTTTACCCTGTGTTAAACCAGGCACAAATGTAAGGAAAATTAACTTGACTAGAGCACAGGTGAAGTCTTCATTCCATTACAGGAGATCAGTACTAATAGATAGGGGTGTTGCATAGCATCAAAGGTGTCACATTACTCTTACGTCACAATATGAAGTTTCCTGATATTCAATTTGTTGGAACATATTAGAAATTAAAGAGGGAAAAAGAAATGCTGGAGGGTGTCCAGAGAAGGGTCATGCGGATGATCAGAGGGCTGGAGCACCTCTCCTGTGATGATAGACTGAAGGAGTTGGGGCTGTTCAGTTTGGAGAAGAGGAGGCTCCCAGGTGACCTTATTGAGGCCTTCCAGTATCTGAAGGGGGTCTACAGAAAAGCTGGAGAGGGACTTTTTAGGCTACCAGGTAGTGACAGGACTAGGGAGAATGGAGCAAAGCTGGAGGTGGGGACATTCAGATTGGATGTGACGAGGAAGTTCTTCACCATGAGAGTTGTGAAACCCTAAAACGGGTTGCCCAGGGGGGTGGTTGGGGCCACATCCCTGGAGATGTTTAAGGCCAGGCTGGATGAGGCTCTGTCCAGCCTAATCTAGGGTAGGGTGTCCCTGCCCATGGCAGGGGGATTTGAACTAGATGTGGTCCCTTCCAACCCTGACTGATTTTATGACTCTAAATGCGTAATTAAAAGATTCAAGAGAGGTAATTGAATATTTATCTTGTGGAAGTTTGATCTCAGGCACCTTCCAGGAAAATTTGACCTTGGAAAGATATAAAAAGCTTAAGAATAAGTATTATTTTATATATGTCTTTTTTTTTTTTTTCCCCCAAATACATATTTTCCCATTAATTTTTCCATAATTTTTCTCAAATGTGGCTTGTGTTACTCATCTTGGGATTGTAGACACTATGGTTGAAAGACTTGGATAACTTTCTGTCAAGAATATTAAGAACAAACAAACTTTTAATTTTCTTATTCTGAGCTTTGTTGTGGTGTTGACAGATTCCAAAAGACTGTTAGGAGAAAACTTCACACTGCACTCTTTCAAGCTTCCTTTTGCTACTTTCTTTGCAGATCTACATTATAATACTGTCACATTTGGTCATAGGCCAGACCTGCTGAATCACTATTGAATTAGGTCTTCACAGGTCATAGACTTAAGATCTGGTCAGAATTTTACTAACCTAGAAAACTGATCTTTCCTTTGGAGCTTAGACTTCCTAGTAGTGTAGCTGAGATTAAAAAAAAAAAATCAAATGACAAACAGATAATATGTTCTTACCTGATAAGATAGCAGGTGATATCAAAGAACTACTAACAGTCTGTTTGAAAATAAATTTTACAGGTCCATTGAATATACTGGGTTTTAGCAAGGAAGTGCTTTTAAGTGATGTGCTTCTATCAGTGACAATGTTTAAAATGGCCTATATTAAAAAACTCAGATCTTATACTTGCTTCATTAGAGAAGAAAGCACAGAGCTATTGGTTGAGTAAATTTTTCTGTAATACCAGCAAATGGTAACTTATTCTGTAATGCAGGATAGTTGTCTCAAGTAACTAAAATGTTCTAAAATATTCATATAAACAGACAGGCTTCCTACACAGTGCTGTACATCTTGGACAGATTGTTAAAAGGACACACCACATACACATTTATTGGTTAGTACACATGCAGTTACATAGTTGTTGTTTTAAAAGATGTGCTTACCAATCCAATAATTAATGTTTTGTCACATGGCACCATCTGTACATGCCAAGGGTTGTTAAGTGTATTCCAGCATTACATACTGAAATGCAAGCATGTGAAAGGAGATGCTTACCAGGTTAATTTGTATAGTACTTTCCCAATCCTTCTCATTGTTCACTCCAGCATTGTTTACCACAATATCCAGTCTTCCAAAATGTTCAATTACTTTTTTGAAAGCACCTATAGTAAGACACAAGGGTGGCATTTCTTAGTGCTTAATAAAAGACATAAAAATACAAATCAATGCATCATTAGATTACCAAAATGTTTCACTCTTTTCTTAACCACTAATGAACAACAGGCAAGTAAACTATTCATCTAACCAGTCATCAATGTTAAACATATTCATGAAGGATTAGTGTACCACAGTTATCTTTTCATTCAGTTTTATAATGCCTGATAACAGGACCTAATGAGATCTCTTAGCACCCATACATTTTGCATTAGGCAAGATGTTTGGCACCCTAACTACATAAATTAAGCACTTATAGCTTTATTTATTAGATAGCTAGTTCATTCAAGGTTTGACACCACGTTGTTTAAACGAAAACTAAAAGCTTCATTTTTATGAAGAATTTTTTGGTTGAGTCTGAATTTAACCTAAAAAATGTAATTCTTATTCAGTGATATAAAGAGTAAAAATTGTTTGAATACAAATCATTGTTCATGTTTAAATTTATCTATTTATGAATAAATTTGTTTACATTCTGCTTGTCAGGTAACTTTAATAATGTGTTTCTCAACTCAAATCTTCTTCCTTCAGTTGATAAAAATAGCGACCTATCTTCTAAAAAATTTCAAAATAAAGAACTAGAAAACTTCCACTACAGCATTGTGTTTTCCCAGGTGGCAAGGTTCAGACTAAGATAAAAGATGTGCAATAGAAAAACATGATGATGCCATAGTGATGGGCAAACTCATCCAGGCTGGCCCTGCTTTGACAGAATAGTTGGATGAAATGACCTCCAGACTAAGGTTTTCCATGGCTGCAGACACTGTCACGTATATAGAGCTTGCTTGTTCTTCCCTTCAATTATTGTTCCTAATCAGTAAATATTTATTAATGTAAAGGAAGACAGCAAGCATCTGTATTATTTGGGGTTCTTGGAAATGATGCTTGACAGGCCTTAATGAAACCACTTCACTAAAAAGTGATGCTAGGACCAACTTAATTCTCCAGTTTTTAGTCTTTGGCTGTTAGGGTCAATCAGCAGCATGGCATCAGCTTTGAGACATCTACTTACAAAGCTGTTTTTCTTGCACTATATGATTAGTACTTTTACAGCCTTTTCTTTGCCTGAATGATAGAGGTTCATCACAGTCATTATCTTGCCATAAGAGCTGGACAACTGATGAGAATGTTTTTATTTGTCCAACTGCCTTTATTGTACATATTTTTATAATACTTGTACTCCATACTAGAATACTTTAATATTACTAAAGCCTCTATTTTTGCTGTCTTTTGGCTTCTGTTGTTTGCTTGCAATGCATTCTTTAATTTCTAAATTCTTCAATCACTTATCTTTATAATTGCCTATCAGCAAGGGGAAATGAAAACCTTTGGCTTTATTAGGAGCAAAACTCATTATTTTACTTAGTTTCAATGAATAAAATAAATATTAACTTTGGTTTTCAATTAGCTTCCAAGTTTTGGAAACTGGATCTTTTAAGCTCACTCAAGATCTTTCATCAACCTAATTCATAGCAGAATCTTTTGCCTTCCAAAATCACCATGGATAATGCACAGAGTATTGACCAATTTGACCAATTGTAGTTTTCTAGTTTACACATTGAGAAAGGAGCAAAACGCTTTTCAGATGTTTGCATACCTATGCTGAAATAAAGAATGATCACAAAATCACTGAATGTTATGGGTTGGAAGTGACCTCAAAACATCATCTAGTCAAACTCCACTGCTGGAGCAGGGTCACCTAGATTAGGTCACAGAGGAACATGTCCAAGTGGATTTTGAATGTCTCCAAAGAAGGAGACATTACTTGGACTATTTGTGATAAATGTTTACCTGCCTACAGTAATCCCATCTATTACCTACCCACACAAAAAAGAATTAATTATAAATTCTTAATATAGTTATCACTCCACAGATCAATGTAAACTGACTTGTTTTTGCTTTACAAATGTAGAATAATTTTGTCTATACATTGCACGCTAGTTGCTGCTTATGGAATCATAAAAATTAAAAGCATATGATCATCTGAATTACTGAATGGAGAAAAATTAAGAGGAAAGTTGATAAAACCAGTGGAAAGCAAGTAGAAACACCAGTTATATATAAGCTAAATATTAAATAGAAAGAAAATGTGTGATTAGTTTTCAAAATTGGGACAAATAAAAGATTTTTTATAGGAGAGAATGTGAAAGAGTCACCAGAGAAGAAAGACCACAGTAACTTGAATGCAGATAAAGCAGCTGATTTTCTATCCATACCACAGATAGTAGTTCTGGTACTGTGACTTGCTTCATACTGAACTTAAAATACAAGGAGCTTCATTCTTGGACATGACCTTCACTATAAGGAGCAGGTACAGAACTTGATGCATCCACTAAGAACTTTAAGCACTAGAAGGGAAATTAATCTAAGCTTATTAATAGGTGGCTTGCAATTACAAGTGAAAAAGAAAAAAAAAAAAGTTAGAAAAATAAAGCAGTAAAAAAAAAAACTCCAAAGAAGAAAACCCACCCTGTTACCCCCACCCCCACCAAGAAAAGCCCCCAAAACTAAAACACAAACACACAACACACATGAAAAACCATCTAGAAACCTCAAAAGATTATAAGACATTATGGCAAATATATGCTAATGTACCCACAACAGGACAAATGCAGTATGAAAGAAGGCGAACCAGATGCCACTTTTTCTTGCTCTCACTCCTTGTGATAGTCCCTACGTGGGTTGCTGTTTTCTTGCTGTTGTTTCCAAAACCTTCCTTGCTGACCCATCCTGTTTACTCCAGTTTGCAACGCACATTCTGCTGGTCCTGCACTCATCTGGCACTAAACAGTGAAGGAATCAGGAAAGAAAGCACACTGGAGCAGCACACCCTTCATCATGTGCTGCTCCTGCCCTTAGGATGCTTTTTCTTGCTCCTAGAAGAGCAAGAAAAAGCATCTTCACTTGGAGAAAGTAAAAACTTTGTTTGCTGATTAGAGTAGATCTCATCTTTAAAGTCCAGCATCTCTCTTATGGACAGACAATGCGAACTTTTGGAATTAGATCTTGTCACACTAGCTTGGAAAGGTGAGCAATATTACTGAATACTGCACTATCTGCAATGTTTTGTGAAAGAGGAATAGAAATGCTCAGTCACCACTCTTGAGAAAGCTGGTAGTGAAGTATAGTAAATAAAAGCAGAATTGAAAATAATTGCATCTAGCCTAACAGAAATGAACCTAGGGAAGTGCACTGATAAAAGTGATGTCAAAATCTGAATCTGAGTCACCGTCTCTGAATGTATCTCTGAATGAAACTTGGATGAAATGATGTGCCTGTTATTGAAATATTGTGAAAAGTACATAAAGTTATGTGATACTTCAAGAACTCAGTAGGGAACAAGATTTGTTCACTAAGTGAAAACATAAATGCAAATCATACATGAAGGAAGTTCCTTGCCATTTCCTGCATTGGCAAAGTATTTGTGAAAAGTTACCAAACTATATTTAACATCATGATAACAGCATGCCATCTTTTGACAATTCTACTTCCAGCTGCATGGAAAGCACTGCAACCTAGAGCAGAATTTATTACTCTTATGATGAGATAATGCAGCTTGGGGTCTGCACTGAAGCCTCGTGAAGAGCAAGTCCATGCTTTATGTGTATTACTCAAATAATAACAATTATCTTCTGCAAAGATTTTAATGCAAAAATATCATACACAACGAAAATTATCTCTTTGGCTTTTCTTTACCATGTGCCAAGTAACATGGTGAAATGCGTGTATGCTGGTAGTATCATTTCACATCTGCAGGTTCAGAAACCGATCCTTTTTGAGTCACTCTCAGAAAAGATTGTGAGTAGGCTGTCCTCCAGAAGCCTTAATTGTACACGTATTGGTGCAGCACACAGGCTCACTCAGGTTGCTGCATGTTGAGCCGGAGCCCGGCGCTGACAGTTTCCCTCTTACCTTTCAGCTGCTCCTGATCCGTAACGTCGCACTGGATGAACACCGTCCTCTGTGCTTCAAACTGCTCGTCCAGGGCCCCCTTGCTTTCCTGCCCGGCCTCGGAGTTGCGGTCCAGCAGGGCTACCTGAGCGTAGAGGGAAAGAGGCTGAAGGGTAGTCGGGTAGACAGACGGACGGCTCCGCCGCCCAGCCGAAGTCAGGGGCTGCCGCCACTCCGAGACCGCGGGCACCGGCCTTAGGGGAGAAGGGAGAGGCATGAGGGTAGAGTGCTCCCTGCAGCTTACCTTCGCGCCCTTGCTCAGCAGCGCCTGGACGAAGGCCCTGCCGATGCCCTGCGCCCCACCGGTGACCAGAGCCACCTTGCCATTGACGTGCATGGTCGTCGCGCTGCTGCCGCCTGCCCCGCGCCCGCCCCGCGCCCGCCGAGCTGGAGTAACCTAGCGCGGTGTCACCTGCCCGGTTTCCTTCCTTCCTTCCTTCCTTCCTCCCTCCTTCGCTCGCTCGCTCGCTCGCTCCCTCCCTCTTGCCCTCCCTCTTTCCTTCCTTCCCTCCTCCTCCTCCTGCCGCCGCTCGCCGTCGTGTTCCCCCTCCCCGCTCCCCTCTTGTGTGACCAAGAGCTTTTTGGGCGGGGGGAGTAGGGGTGGAGTAGGTCATTAAATGTTTCTCCCGAGTGTCTCGATAAACCTCAGAGATCAGGAGCTTCATCCTTTCTTCAGCGCTCTGGGTTTTCCGGCGAAGGACTGGCTGTTGCCGTTCGATCCCCGAGTCAAGGGTCTCGGGGCAGCTCCATTTCCCCGCAGAGTAGAGAAAGAGGGTTTATGCCTCCACATATTGCATGAGAAATGGCTACAAGCTTTGATAAGGACTCTTGGCAGCAACTCAGGTTGATTGGCCCAACTTGTGTGAGCAGCAGGATGAAGAATTGAAAGAAAACTTAGTCCTCAAAAAAACCCAAAAGCAAAACTTTTCTTGCATTTCAAAATACCCACAAGCTTTCTCCCTCTCATTCTGACAGTAAGCAGACTGTCTCTGCATGACAAAGCAGCCACTAAGCATTATGGATGCCAGATGTATCAGGATAAGTCTTTTCTAGAAATTGCCAGGTCTGCGGATAACACGGATTGTACCTTAAAAAATGTTTCTCTATTTTTACAATTTATAAGCCATATTCAGCTACTTAATGTGAACTAAATGCCACTAAAATTTATCAGTACTGAGATATATCACCATACAGCAGAAATAAGAGCAATCTTTAAAATCTGAAAGCTGAAATCAATTTTCTTGTTCATTAGCCAGTTAAAAAATAGACAATAAAATGTGGAGAGTTAGGCAGATGGAAATAACCCACTGTTCTAGTCTTAAGCTTTATAAATATATATATGTGTGCCCATGTATTAACATACACAGTTATCTTTTGTGTTCTTTGTTCTCTTTTGCCTGATGCATCAGGTTAAAACTTTTCCCTTGTCCTTTCACGGTCCTGAAGTACTGTGAGTCCACCTGCATCTCTGTCATTATTGACTGTTGTAATTTTTCCTTTCTTAGCAACAGTGTGCCTATTTTACCCCATCTATTATTCCAACTGCCTATTTTATTTTAGGCTGCCTTCATGTATGGAATTCCCTTTAGTCTACCTAGAAGAAACAGATTATACCTCCTCCCAACATCACCAAAGTGTTACAGAACCCTTAAGGTAACTATGTTACCTAATTGAGTAAATTGAGTAACACAAGATCTTGTTGTTATTATAACCTTTGTCCTTAAAAATGTGAACTAATATAATCCAGCTGCTAAATTGGATAGCAGCCATTTAGTTTTCCTGAAGATCATGATTCATAAAGGCAGACAGAGCTGGCCTCTGGGATTAATGATTTGTCTGAATACTCTACCTGCATTACTGGGAAGGCTCCAAACTGCTTAGGAGCTGTGAAATTTGTGCCACCTAAACTGTCATGCCTAATGATCTCTTTCCCAACCAGCTGAGCTAGCTTCCTTAATTTGTTGAGAGACAAGTACAGTGCCAGGTCAAACACATATCATGAGAATAGTATCACCAGGCAGGAACCTAACAATAGCATCACAGTGCAGTCTTTCAGCCTCAACCCAACCCTGGTAGTTCCCCCCATCCCAAGCTTTTGCTAAGTCATCACCAACACCTGCTATGGTCTTTATTTCCACCATACATCACTTTTAAAAAATCATTCTTTATTTTTTAAAAAAGTGCTATGCAAAAGGAAATATCAATAAACCTCTCTGTGTTTCCAAACAGATGTATTTGGAGTGACCTTTGGCAACTGTTCTCTAAATTGTTGATAACTTGGCATGAATATTAAGAACAACTTGGACTCTTCAGAGATGCTGGAATGCTTTAACATCTGAGTGTACACTCTGTTTCTGTAAAACAAATCTTATAATTGTGTCCAAAAGATAGGCTTCATTGAAAGTAATCCTACATAATATAGATTGAAATAATTTTAAAGTATTCTCATAAAAGTATTCTGATTCAAGAACCTAAATGACGTGTCTTGCAAGATATCAAAAAAAGGCTCCATACATGTAACTTTGGCAAAATATATTTGGAAATATGGACAGTGTTCCTAGCTAGAACAGTATGTGCCAATCCTCCAAACCCAGGAGGAAGTAATAGAAGGATGTCTCTATGATTCACCCCTGGAGCCAACAGAAATCACTTAGATGTGAGTGGATGTGTGTGTTCTGCTCCTTCAAACCACACCAAATTTGCTACCAACTCACTATGTGCACTCGTAAGAGCTTTGTTGCAACACAATCATTTATCAGTCCAGGTTTGTAATACGATCAGGTGCATAGAAGACAAAACGTTGTCCATAGAAAAAAACTCTATGTAAACATTAAGCTTGTTAGAAACCCAGAGTTAACATCTCAGTCTTCATACTGAAACCTGGAGGAGTAGCACTGAAATATTTTTTCTCCATGACTCATAAACTGACATTGCACCTTGATTTCAAAGCTTTCAGAGAAACATGAGGACTTCCACTTTTTATTGTTTTGGTGATTTCATTTTCTGTTTTCTAGTAAACCTTCTGGCTAGCAACACCATGTCTTTTTTACTTTCCATTTGTGTCTGTAGTTTGTCCTTTTCCCTATTCTCTCTACTTACTTATATTTATTCTGTTCCATGTCCCTTGGCTTCTGTTCCACACATTGCACAGTGGCATCAGGGCATAAAGAGACTCCACATGGTTTTAAGTTGTTTTAGAAACAAAATGGGAATGCGATGTCTGTCAGACATATTTCACCATGTTCATTCAAAAATAGATTTTCAAAAAGCAGCTCATGCCTTATTTTTGCTACCATCGCTTCATACTCTGCCAGATGCTGTTGAAGTTGCTATGAAAACTAAATAAGTGATACCAGGCCTGTGAATAAATGCTCAGGCAATGCACTGGCTGGGCCCAGACAGTGGAAGTAAGTGGAGTTAAATCCAGTTGGAAACAGGTTGTTAGTGGTGTTCTCCAGGGCTTGGTACTGGGGTCAGTTCTCTTTACATTTTTATCAGTGATCTGGGCAAGGGTATTGAGTGCACCCTCAGTAAGTTTGCAGATGACACTAAGTTGGGAGGGAGTGTTAATTTTCTTGAGGTATGAAGGGACCTGGACAGGGTGAATTGATGGGCTGAGGCCAGCTAGATGAGGTTCAATAATGCCATGCTCTGGGTCCTGCACTTGAGTCACCACAACCCCAAGCAATGCTTGGAGAAGAGTGGCTAGTAAGCTACCCAGTAGACAAAGACCTGTGGGTGTCAATTGACAGCTGGCTGAATATGAGCCAGCAATGTGCTCAGGTGACAAAGAAGGCCAAGAGCATCTGTGGTGGTTTGGCTCTGGATGGGCACCAGATACCCAAAAAATCCACTCAATCACTCCCCTTCTTAGATGGACAAGAGAGAGGGGAAAATGTAGCAAAAGGCACTTAAGTCAAGATAGAAACAAAATGCAAAGCCAAAGCCGTGCATGGAAGCAAGAACAAACAGATGTTATTCTCTAATTCCATAAAGCAGGTGATGTTGGCTCACTCTCCAGGAAGCAGGGCTCCAGTACGAGTAGCGATTACTCCAGTGGACAGACACTGTTAACAAATGCCTCCACATTTCCTTCTTTCACTTAGCTTCTTTTTATGTCATAGGGCATGTGATACCACTCTGGTCAGTTTGGATCAGCTGGCCTTGCCCATCCCTCAGTACTGTTGAGGAAAAAAAGCTGGAAGACCACAGCCTTGGTGATTGGCTCAGCAGTAGCACTGGTGCATTATCAATACCCTGCTACATCACTGCAAAACACAGCACTAGAAAGATGCTCAGCCAAACCCTATACATCATCCTGTCCTGCACTGGAAATAGTTTCACCAGCTTGACCAGAGAGGTGATTGTCCCCCTGCACTCAGCAATAGTGAAGTCACATCTTGTGTACTATGTTCAGTTTTGAGGCCTGTATTACAAGAAAGACATTGAGGTGCTAGAATGGGTCCAGAGAATGTCAATTAAGTTGATAAAGTATCTGGAGAAGGTACGACAAGCAGCTGAGGGTTGTTTAGTCTAGATAAAAGGAGTCTCAGGGGACACCCTGCCACCCTCTAAAACTACTTAAAATGAGGTTGTGGTGAGGAGTGGATCAATTTTGTCACAGTAACAAATGATAGAACGAGGGGAAATGTCCTCAAGTTTCAACAGTGAAGGTAGAGATTGGCTATTAAAGGAAAATTCTTGACTGAAAGGATTATCAAGCACCAGATAGGCTCACCAAGGAGGTGGATAAATCCCCATCACTGGAGGAGTTTAAAAGATGTGGTGCTAAAGGACATGGTTTAGCACTAGACTGGATACAGTTCTAGAATGGTTGAACTTGATGATCTTAAAGATCTTTTCCAACCAAAATGATTCTATTATTTAGAAGAGTATCCAAACACCATTATGCATCATGTGCACTTTGATTTGCAGCTGAGCATATTTCTCCAACTTCTACTGAGAAGAATGGGTAGAAAACAAAGCTAGAGAAATGCCCCAAATGTCAAGCTTTGTATGGGGAAACTAAAAGACAGATTTCAGGTCATATACCTAATGTGCTGTGAATAAACCTTCCTTAAGGAGTCATTTAAGTGTTTAGCAAGTATAAGCCAGTTTTCCATGTCCAAGAGTTTTTTTCATTACATAATTTCTCTATGGTCTCTCTCCATACATTAAGTTATAAAGGTACTACTTACTGCACAAAAAGATGTGGTTATGCAGCTATGCTTTTTTTCAGATATTATACCTAGCTGCATATCGTATTAGCTCGTGCCAGGTCAGTGGCTAGATAATCCAAGAAAACAGTGGTTCATGCACAAAAATGTCACGTACTTGGGGAAAATAGGAGAATACAGGATACATAAAAACAGAATAAGAGAACAGTTATGAAAAATCTAGTACCAGGGTTCATCCTATATGAATTGTTTGAAATGTTAAGGCTTCCATGTGAGATTTGGAGGAAGACACTAGCATTAGAAGGCTTGTTTTAGTGGCTTGAGGAAGATTGTAAAGTGAAGATTAGGTCTCTTTGCTTTGTAAAGTAGGAAAAAAAAGTCACTAGAGATATTCAGAAATGAAAAGAGACTTGTAGGGTGCAACTTCCTGGTTTGTAAAAATGCCCAAAAACTATGCAGTTTTCATGGAAAGATTTGTCAGAGCATGTGGGAGGATATTGTGGTATATAAAAGAGGTGGTGACTGGTTTTTAGATTGCCTTAAAATGACATGTTAAGAGGTAGAGAGATTTTTGTCACTTTGGAAACATCTACTATGACTGAAAGAATGGTTTTAGAGTAGAGAAAATTATGAGGTGGAAAATATCTAATGAAGAGAGATAGGAAATAGATGCATATACTCTAAGGACAAGTGGATTTAAGAATCCAGTCTTGAATGCCTGTTCATAGAGGCTTTCTAGCTCTCCAGGGTGCCTTTTCTTTATCAAATTCCTTCCATCATGCTCAACAGTACTGCGGCCTGTATCTTAGGCATTAGAATGGTAAAGTTTTCAATCTGTTGCATGCAGGCCAAATAACCGAGGAACAATAAGCTGTTATTATTTCCCGTTAGATATTCATCCTTTTTAAAGAATAAACAAGCTCAAAGCAATTATGATAACAAAGTAGTCAGTAGCATTATGAGTATTATTAAATCACTTAAAAAATCCACTGAATATCTTTGAGAATATGAGGATAATTGCATGCCAGAGAAAAAACAACTTATTTGAAAAATTTACAGTCTACTGGAAAAATGAGAGCATGAACATGAGTGTGTATGGCCAGGGTAGAACTGGCCTTGCCAGGAAGGGTGTTCTGTAAGATGTTAAACTTCTTAAGGCTTGATCCAGGCTCCAAATGAATAAGGAAGGATTCAATGTTCAAGCAGGCCCTGCCCTTTCTCTATCTGATATAATTATAGGAGAACTTTTAAAACCCTGTATTTGGCACTGTCTTTACACACCACAGAAGTATGGCAATTGGCACTAAAACCAAAACAACATGTGAGCCCCTCCCACGCCTCTTGCAACTTTGGCAACTTGCCATGAAGGACTGTCTACCTTATTAATCTGATTATCAACTCATCAGACAGTGAAGTTAATTTGGAAATAAATTGTTTCTTTAGAAAGAAAATTGTTGAAGGCTTAAGCTCAAATTGTAAAAGACTTCTTAAGAAGCTAGTGTGAGCAACTAAAATCAGACCAGCCACTAAAATCAGACCAGCAACTCAGTAACTTGTGTTTCTTAGAACTATATACATCTAGTGCAACTGAGTTGCTGTCTACTTCATTTAAAGGACTGTAACCACATAGATAAAATTTAAGCTTTTGTATATTTGTTGAAAAGATGGAATCTTAATAATGACCTTATTTGATAAATACCACTGATGTGTTTTCTTTTACTAACATCCAGTTGAAAAAAGAAGGAATAGATTTTGGTTACATTTTAACTTTTCAGAAGTAAGAACCAAAACAAAAGGAGATAATTCCCAGAAAAAAACTTCACTCCAGGGATTATTTGGGAGCCATGAATCCAATGAATCTTTATTCTGTATGCTCTAACAGTGAGAGTTGTCTTGATGGCTAATGTTTTGGCTTCCATTTTTGTTTGTTTGTTTTGTTTTCATTCGTTTGGGGTTTTGTTTGTTTTGCTTTGTTTTTCTCTCTCTCCATAATCATTATCTAGTTATATCAGTTTCTGAGTGTTCTGTTTTAGGGAAAATATATAGCATGCTCAGAATTTTTTGAGTTGGAGTAGATTATTTTGTGTTGCAGAGTGATTGTTATGTGCTTGTTTTAGGGAAGTCAGAGAACTTTGACAATTGTCTGGTGTGCAGAAATCTGTACTGAGTACTTATAAGGTACTACAGATTGCCATATGGTGAGAAGAATGACGTGGTGACGTTCAGAAATGAAAAAGAAAGGAAAAATACCGATGAGTGAAGTGCTTACTACACGTGATACTTGTCACTTAAGATAAATTTGGAAAATGAATGAAAAATCTCAAATGTCAGCATCATGGAATGTTTGCTTGTAAGAAATTAATTGTTTT
Source organism: Psilopogon haemacephalus (assembly GCA_013396835.1). NCBI lineage: Eukaryota > Metazoa > Chordata > Aves > Piciformes > Megalaimidae > Psilopogon > Psilopogon haemacephalus. Next base: position 160,973 of record VWZI01003018.1, on the reverse strand, counting down.
CCTTCTTTTTTTTTTTTTTTTAAATGCTTAGTGTTATGAAATACTGTACATTGAATCATGAACTAACAGCAAAAAAGCAACAAAAACCTGCTAGAATCAAGTTATTAGTTTCTTAAAGAAAAGTAACTGATGATATTAATTGGTGAATATATGAGAACAGCTAATAAATCTTGATGTCAGGCATGGTCGAGGGAACTTAAAATGCAGACGTTAAAAGTAACAGCAGTTATTTAAAGAAGTCTATAAAAGAAGTAGTTCTATATCAAAGGGAAGACCACAGCTAATACTTAAAATTTGTCAGTAGTCTGTTTGTGAAGTATTTCAACTATTAGAAGTTTACATTCACTTGGTGGATATTATTTCTGATAATTTTAGATGTTGAGAACAAGCTGCATTTGCTAGTCAATTGAGAATAATGTATTAGATGCATTGTAGTTGAGATCTTTAGGTGAGTCTTGGCTTAGAAAGGAACATTCACAGTTTTAAGGAACTCCTCTGTGCAGCTTGATAAAAGGAGCATTTTATGCTGGTATAAGCAACTTTATTTTTTTTTATGAAGACAGCTACATTCATCCTGTCTATATTAAAAGCTCTAACAATACAAATCTATGTACGGGCATCATCTGCATAAGCTGAATTAATTTGCTGACATCTACAAATTGGTTCCTGTTTCTGTAGTAGTGCTTATTTCATATTACCATTAGGAAGACACTGAAATCCTCAATGTAATTACTAAGCTAAATTCAAACTGGCCATTATTCTAGGGTATCTGGATATCCTGCTAGTAGGTACATTCCTCTAAGACAGTATAAATTTTTTTTTTTCCTTTCCTTTGAGTGTGAGCACTGGATTACCTGGCTATAGAACTTGTGGAGTCTCCATTCTTGAATATAGCCAAAATTTAAATGGACAAAACGTTGTGCAACCTGCCATATGTGACCCCTCTTTGACCACCTGTTTTGAACATGGTCATCTGAAGAGGTCCCTGCCAACCTAACATTTTGTGTTTCCATGAATATCATAAAGAGAGTTTCCATTGAAAATATTATCACTCTAAATGACCAGCCAGTAGATTAAAATACATGTAAATACTTCTAATTTCTTACTGTTTAATATGAATATAGGTATAGTGCCTAGGTGTAAAGAACTATGTAGTCCATTTCTAAGCAACTGACACAGCAACATCTATAAGGAAGTTTATAGTATTGCAGCAGAAGTCGTCAATGGAGTTTAATTAAAGTGTTCTGGTGATCTGAAGATATTAATAATTCAGCATTGAAAGTGAAGAAGTCCACATCAGCATTACCTTTTCTCATGCTCATGGTGTTAGTTGGCATTGTTATGTACCTATATATGTCTGTATATTATCATGTGTATAAATCTACAGTTAATGGCCAAAATACAGAATGTTAATGCAACTATCTCAATGCAATGAAACAATGCCAAGATATGAGACACCTAGTCCTAGCCGGTTGATTCAGATCACTTCAGTGAGGCATTCTCTACATAAGTTTTCTATATAGTTCATGGAGAGAATGAGATGGATGATTGAAAAAGGAAACTTTTCTTCCAAGGTGCTTGGGGCTTGTGAGTAGGAATGTGAAGCACCATATAGGGCTGGGACCTGTGCTTTAGGTTCCAGCACTCCTCAGCATCACAGTCTAACTAGAAGGTAATATTTGGCTATCAAAAGGTGTTAATGGTAGTGAAGTCACTAAAGCATATAGAACATGGTTAGACTGTGGAACTCATTGCTATTGGATGCCATGGTAATTTTACACATGTTCAAAAAATGATCAACTAAATTTAGGTTAATTAGACAACAAATTACCTTCAGTGAAGCTGAGATAGCAAAATGTGTAAGAATTTCAGTACATATAGGTTCTGTTCTGGTTACTAAGACAGGATTATCTTTACTCAAAATGAGTACAGACATGTTTTTGGTATTACAGCAGTGTGATGACGTCTATTAAGTTAACAAAATCTATTCCATACATTTTTCAGAATAGTTTTCAGGAGAAAACAGATTATTTTTGTAGATGTTGTTAAAAAGCTGTGTTGCATTCTGCCCTTCTCTCTCTATCTGTGTGCATTCAGTAGTCCAAATATATTTGTATGTGTGTATACACATATGCACAGCCTGCACACCTTTCTATAGCTAGGAAATAGTCCAGTTCTACATTCCAACTAATTTTGATTTGAAAGATAAATTAGCCCATTACTTACTCCTCAAACTGGTACAACCCAGCAAGGAGGACACAGTATTCACAGAGCAAACTTATGTTTTAATTCCTGGCTGAGGTGACATTAGGTGGGACTGCTAGATTTCAGGGCCGAGAAAAACATATATATATATATATGTATGCATCTCAGAGTTGCTTTTAATGAACTTATCTGATTCTACACCTTCAGAAAAAAAAATTTGTTTAAACGAAAAGCAATTTTGATATGTAATATTTTAAACTCTTTTTAAAGTAAGAGGTTCTGATCTTCATCTAGAACTTCTTTGAGATTTGGACCTGTGGATGGAGTATCTGTTTGCTCAAAGTTTTCAGAGTACCTTCTACACATGAATAATGAGGGTGGAATTTAGCACCACCATATCTGTTTTGGCTTTTTTTTTTTTTTTTTTTTTTTTTTTTTTTTGTTTTTTTTTTTTTTTTTTTTTTTTGTTTGGTTTGGTTTGGTTTTGGGTTCTAGATGAAATTTACTAACCATATCTGGCATCTGGAACAGAGAAAATTCAATGCAGAATGTCAAGAGCCAGCAAAGATGACAAAAAATGAAGAGAGAAACTATGTGCAAATTCAAAATCATACACTAGGAATCTAGGAATCAAGACAAATCAAATACTGTGTTTCTGAATGTAAAATAACAAAGCTAAGACACACATGAATTATTTCATGCTGATTCATTTAGGTGTGTGACTAAGGCAAGGCTTACAAAGTAATGTCAAAAGGAAAAAGAGCTGAAGAGATCAGCAAACTTGGAATATCAGTAACTGGGAAAACACTTTGCTTAGCACTTTTTTAATTGCACAAATTCATTGCATGGATTCCTTCTACTGCTCTGAGAACAAGTAATCAGTCTAAACAATCAGAAATGTGTCTGTACTAGCCTTTTGACCTACATCTTTCAACCAATATTACTAGGGAGGAAGCAGCCCTCCTGGTGGATGATGCGGTACTAGTAGCACCAATAACTCTTAGCATGCCTGTCTGAGATAGCATGGGGATGAAAGGCAGTAGAAACTTTCCCATAGCAGACTTTTAACAGTTTCTTGTAGTACTACAATTGTTCTAGTCTAAATCAGGACTCAGGAAGTTTCAAGACAAGATCCATAAAAACATAGAACTAGCAAAAGTGGATCTGTAGATGTTTTAAGTAGCTACACTGAACACTGTGATTCTCAAACACCCTTCTGAACAGTGTTAGGGACTATATTTTTGGTAGTAAAACTCTAGAGTTTTACAGAGAAGATTTAATTCTTTCCAGTTACTTCCATCTTGTTATGATTAACATTCATAGCTGTTTGAAACGGAAATCTAACCAGTAGTCTAAAAATCAAATTGTAAGAACTTGTGTGTGTAGAGATGTCTGTAGTACAGTCATTGGCAAATAAACAGTAGTCAACAAAAATGCACTTACCCCTTATGAATACTTTTTTTCCCCACATTTGTTCAGAGAAAACAGAAAGCATGTTATGGATTTTATCCACATGTGCTAATAAAGAAGGCAAATACCCTGACTTTTGAACAGATAAAAGTGGCTATTCTATCTTCTGTTTCATAAGAACACTTGACAGAAAGCATCAAAATAGTTATTGCTCAAAGGTCAAGTACTGAACTAAATCTTTGACTTTCACTCTACACCCTTCAGTTTAGAGACAATAATGGAAAGGATTCTGATGCTTAAACATAGTTACATGCATCGTTTTAGATGCTTTAAGGAATCTTAGATACCCTCTGATAGACAGGGCTTAGAGCATTCAAGAAACTCAGATCTTCTGAGGCAGTGGTGAAAACATAACCCTGTTAATGTAACCCTGAGACACAGATCTGCCCTAATGCAACAAGTGGAGATTTCCTGTAAGTAAATGAGTTTGTGGCATAAAGGCTGTCATATCCTGTTGATAACCTTAACAGTCCTGAGATCCAAGAATTACACTGGGGTGACAAGGCATATATGTGCACGTGTATCTGTGTCATGCTTATGCATAGGTGGAGACGAGGAGTTAATGAGTTCATAGTAGCATGAAGTGTTTGTGATCACATAAATGATTAATCCTCAATCCATTGCAAAGCAATTTTAGATTAATCTTAATGCTCTCTCACCCCAAAGCAATTCATAGGCATCTTAGGCATGAAATAATACAAGGTGATAAATCAAAAATAATTTAAATATTTTGTCTGTCATACCAGGATGTTTACAACTACAGAGTATGAAATGAATTATTACCTCAGGATAACACCAAGGAGATACTGTGTTTATATTTGGAAGAGGGAAGATTTAGAAAAAATGTTGCCTCTGGCACATGAAAGTCTGTTATTAATTTCTGTTTACTTCCTTATTAACATTTAATTTATATGTGGTGACTATATGTCAATATTTTCTATATAGATTCTTTACTACACAAGTACAGTCAAATGATTATTCACTGTGTTTTTAGCAGGATTCTAGCACCTCAGTTTATTCCTAAGTGCTAATACCTCTGAATTGAGAGCAGATGATTTTTTTTTTTCTCCAGTCAATACTCTGAAGATCATATCTCTGAGATTTTAGGGACTATTTTGCACTTTACAAGGAATTTTCACTAAATTTGGACCAAAATTTTATGAATGGCATTTTTCCACAGAAAAGGCTGGTAAACTCCAGTCACATAATTTACATTGACTTCAGAAAAAAAATCCAGTATCGTGTTTAGCCTAATTGGAAAATGTGCTTGCCTGTTTAGTACCATTGTGGCTTTACTGTTTTATTCTGGTTTGATTTCAGGAAGTTCTGCCTCTGTTATGTGTTATTGCATGTGTCTGTTGACTGTGTGATTTCACACTGACACAATACACATGGTTCACTCTAACAAACTGAACTAATATTTGAAGTCTGCCCCTTATTGCAGTCAACAGTTTGTCTATATGTAACTGTGACTATTTACAGTTGTGCAAGGAAAAGACTGTCTGGAGGAACAGAAGTAGAAGCACCAGTCACTGAAGAGGATTCTCTGACTGCATACATAAATTTACTTCTTGAATGATGAAAAAGAGAATTAGGAATTATTAACTTTCCTAATCTCAAAATAGAAAGAGAACTATCTCTGAGAATGCAAAAGTGCTGTTTGATCTGGCAGCCTAGAAGTTCCCAAAGCCACAAGCTGTCTTTATGGTTCTAGGAACAGTGGTACAGGCTGTTCACAGCCAGCATTCTTCTGAGCAGTACTTCGGAAGGAGAAATACAAAGAAGTCCTCTATGTCTGGAAGCTTGCCAAATGGAACAGCTAATCTGGAAGTTTTGCAACAAGAATCAGTGAATATGAATTAGCCTAAGACGAACTCTGACCTTCAGGCACAGTCCATCACTGTATGAAAGTTGATGTAGAAGAAGAAAAGCATCTCTATTCAGTCTAGTTCCAAAGAATCACAGAATGGTAGCATTTGGAAAGGACCTCTGGAATTCATCTAGTCCAACCCCCCACTGCTCTAAAGCAAGTTTACCTAAAGCAGGTTCCACAGGATCATGTTCAGGCGGGTTTTGTGTATTTTCTGACTGGAGTATTGACATATTACTTGGTAGAGATCATTTCCACTTGTAATTGTTAAATTCTGTCAGTTTTTAACCCAATGTTATTGAATGACACAGCAGCTGGGGACTTTAGACATAACAATACAAATTAAAACTAGCTACAGAAAAAATACGCCCTAGAAACTTCATTCAGGGTGAAAGGGCAGCAATCTGAATGTAAAGCTATTGCTTCTCATGGCCAAACAGACTTTAGCAAGGCAGAAAATATCATTGCAAACACTCCAAATCTTTGAACTTGGCCATGTAGTGTGTGTGTATGCTTGGAAACTGCAGAGACATTAGATACTTTGTTGATGCTGCTGACTCCAGTGACAGTTTCCTCATAGTCACTTCTGTTAAAAAGGGTAGTCGTCAGTCTCTGTAGTGTCATGAGAAGAACACTAATGTGCAGAGATAATGTTGGCAGAGTGCAACTGATCACCTACAATGACAACAATTCTCTGTGTGATGCTACTGCCTCTTAAATTACATTAAAAAAAAGACATGTTAAAGAGAACAAGGTAATGCACTTGTAACAGATGAACAACACATTCACAATGGTGTCTATTGAAAAGCCCAGTGGTATGAATGAACAATTCTGAGAATGTTCTGCTGAGGTTTTGGAATGTGCTAATAAAACTTCACAGGCAGTGCAAAATGATAACTTTTATCATGAAAAATGAGAAATTTCCTGAAATGTATAGACCTGTTTTCCAGGTAGGTGATGTTACTTTAAAATCCAAAGTGAGTCATATTATTTGCTCTTCTAGCAATCTGTCATTCCTGTGCATTCAGGAGCCAAAACACTGATGTATTACTTGCTACTTCCTTTCTTTCATCAGAAAACACCAACGCAAGGAAAAAAAAAACCCTTGAGAGATCAGTAAAATCTGTGTCTCTCTGTGTGTGTGTGTGTGTTCAAAACTATCTGCATCAGATAGAATTTGCCTTTAAATTTTGCTACAAAACCCAGAAATATTTTTTTAATTTAGTTGTGTGTTGAGTAACATGTCTCTTTTTAATCCTGTGGATAAAACCATGAAAATGCCTGAAAAAGGTGTCTTTCTCTTACTCTTTTAACCTAGCAGCTCTTTTTCTGGTTTTGACTCAATCATATACATGGTTGTACATACAGCATTATATAATTGTGGGCTGTCAAGTCAAAGTAAATTCATGCATCACCCTCTAATTGTGGAAACAAAAATAACATCCACAATTAGAAAAATGTTTTGGGAAACAGAAATCCTAAAACCTGGCAACTATAATTAAAAACAGCTTCAAAATCACTGCTGAATGATGTATCCAAAAACTCTACTTTATGAATACACCATTCTTATACAAATCAAAGGAATAATTTGGTCTGAAGAAAATTAATCTTGTGAAATATTCTTTATGGAATTTGAACTGTTAATACAAACATAGTCACTACTTTGGCATTACTTTGTTAAGAATTCAGATTTAATGTCCAATTGATAAAAATTTAGAAATCATATATACCACAGGTTCTTAAGTTGAAATACTTCAGTATTGCATCTCTACCCAAATCTACTTGCTTACTAAATCACATTCTTTAAGTTAGAACAAAGGACAGATAACCTCTAGGACCTTGAAGGACTTTATAGAAAATAACAGGAACTCAACTGTCTAGCACTGAAAACACATTTCTTGCTGTTTGAGAAAATGTTCTTGATGAACATTAAAAAAAAAAAAAGCAGTAACCCTCTTTGAGAAAGTTAGGAGTGTGTTTCTTTGTGGGATTTCTGTTGCTAGAAGATATGTTTGGACTGAAGTCATCCCAGACCACAACCAAAATGATGAAAGGCTGCAAATTAGAGCCAGACACATTGATGTGACAGTTTTGAAGAAAAAGACATGGTGAACACAGAAGGTGTGGTCGATGTAAATACAGTGATGTGCAGAAACAAGAAAAGATACAGGACTTGGTCTTGGAGACAAAAGTGTAAACTTCATCTAGTATAAACTGTCAAGAGCAGTCACCCTGAAGAGTATGTATTTTGCTCTTAAATGCACATGAATGAACAAAGAAACATAGTCTTCTTGTTTTTAAATTGCTGTTGTTGGGCAAATTCTAGTTGATCAGCTATAGTTTTAGAAAGAGCTGAAGGCAGTGCCTGAGGTATAACTCCATAATAGGAAATAGCATGAAACCAAAATTCCACACAGAATCAGACGAAATGGCTGCTATTCCCCAGCGGTAGCAGTGAACATTTTGATGTATGAAACAAGGCACAGCAGAGTGGTTCTTTCCCTGTTACATGCATAGCAATCTAAAACCTGAAGGAAAACTTATCTCAGACACTACTCTGGAGTTTCCCTTTAAAAAGCAGTCATGTGTACCCATGAATTAGTGCTTCCAAGGAAGGGAGTCATTCCTTGGCCCGTTTCTGTCAAATTGTCAAAATACGCAGCTGCAAGAAGTTGTGGTGATGAAGATATGGAAAAGGAAGCAAAAAATAAGTTCTCTGTTTCAGCTGCTGAAACAGCAAATTCAAAAGAAAAAAAAAGTTTTCCATTGAATCAAAACATGTTTTGTAGTTTGCTGTGTTGAAATGAGCTTGATCTTACTTTCCTCCCTCAGTTCTTAGAAAAGCACTTTGTTCAAAGAAATGCTCCGCAGTTCTGTCCAGAAAAGCAAGACGAGAAGGAATATATTCACAAAAACGGTGAAAGATCATGTTTTCATTTGCCAGGTGCCTAACATATTCAGAAACAGACTCAGGGGTCTGGTGTTCTGTTCAGTTTGAGGGACTTTGAAATCATGTCCTTTACCCTCTGAAAGATCATTCTGACTACCTGAGTGCTGCATACCTGTCTTAACTATGCTAGTTATGGCCAATCTTACGGGAACTGCAGAGAGAAGAGTGTGAGAAACAAAAAACAGAAACAAGAGTGACTTTGCTTGGTCATTGGGACATTCTCTACAGAAAAGAGGAAACTCCAGTGTTTTAATCACTGTTGCTCGCAAGGACAGATTGAGCACATCTTGCTCTGCTAAGGTGTTCATTTAAGAAGTGGGAAATACAAATAGTTGATAAATTATGAAACAATTTTTTGCAGCTTTAATCTGAAACAGCCTTCTCTACATAGGCTGGTACTTGTAATTCGTATGTTCAAATCTGGGGAAGTAAAAACTGTATTTAAAAAAAAAAAAAGATTTTCCTTCTTTCTAAGGTGTGAAACATGCAGAATGTTTCATAAATCCACCAGATTCAATATTCCATTATTTAACAAAAACTCAAAACGTTTTATCAGGAAAAAAAAAAAAATCTAGCTACTATGGATTTACAGGAATTGTTTATGTTTCTCTGTATTTAAATGCTGCTATTTTGCTATTTTTTTTCTCTTTCTTTAAATGATTGTTATTTTATGAGCAACCATTATGCTTAATCCTGTTGTGGTGATGTGAGAAGCTTCAGCAATTTCATTCCATGCTTTCATTTTAACTCTTCTTACGTATGCAAGAGTGTTTCTTGCTACTGTTTGATCTGTCCAGAAGAAATTTAGTCCAGAATGTTATTTACATGGAGTTTCATCAAGGGTTGTGAGCACAAAATATGTTTATAAATTTGCATCTGGTAAATAGTTAAGGAGGAGAAATACAAGTTCATTTTTTTCAAAAAGGCAAATTATTATTTTTGTGAACAAGGATTTAGTGAGATGTCAAATATAAAAGCTGTCATTAAGATTTATTATGACATTTGAAAAGAGAAAGTAAAGAGTCTTTGAATATTACGTCTATTACAAATGATTATTTAGTTTTGACTGTCACTAATGAAAAATTTAGAGCTCTGAAGAAGTTATATTACAGACAAACATCAGAGATTATGATTTAAAAGCGTTTTTGGGTTTTTGGTTTTTTTTTTTCATGTAGTAGGCTAGCCCTACAAGGAGTGGCTGAGGCAGCTGGAGTTGTTCAGCCTGGAGAAGAGGAGGCTCAAGGGAGGCTTTATTGCTCTCTACAACTACCTGAAAGGAGGTTGTAGCCAGGCAGCGGTTGGTCATAGGCACCCAGTGACAGAACAAGAGGACACAGTCTCAACCTGTGCCAGGGCAAGTTTAAGAAGAAATTCTTCATGGGAAGAGTGATTGCCCATTAGAATGGACCTTCTGGAAAGGTGGTGGAGTTGCCATCCCTTTAGATGTTTAAAAGGAGGCTGGATGAGGCACTTAGTGCCATGGTTTAGTTAATCAGAAGTTGTAGGTGATAGGTTGGACTTGATGATCTTAGAGGTCTTTTCCAACCTGGTTAATTCCATGATTCTGTGAATATGAGATGTATTGTCATAAACTGTAATGTTTTCCTTGCAGATAAAGCCTCCGTTCTGCTGACAGCATTGTGCTGAGGAAAAATAAATCCAGCTATTGAAGACTTTTCCTAAGATATTTCCATTTCTGTAGGGAACAGCTGGGCCTATGCCTTATGGACAAACACCTAGCTTAAAAAATTAAGAGTTAAGGTCTATTAAGAAGAGTAAAGTTAAATAAAATACAATAAAACACTTTTGTTTTTGGAAGGAAATAAAGAGTAAAGCCTTTTAGTTACTATCTTTCCCTGAATGAATATAGTCCTGAATTCTTAGTAATACTTTGTTACTCACAGTTGAATAGAACTTTCTAAAATTTTAATTATATCCTTGCCCTAGAAGATTTTCAATCCAGTGATTCAATCCAGCAAACATTAGGTTGGGCATAAACCAATGGTTAAAGAAGCCAAATAGATTTAGACTCTTATATAAGAATTAATATAATTTTTGGAGTGACAGCAAATAATGATGACTGGTTTGTCCAGCAAGGAATAGCTTATTTTGAAAAAATCACAAAAAGACAGTAAATATATTTGCTTTCTTTCAAATGTACTGTGTTTTCTTGCTCAGTGATCACAAGGACTATCCTTTCTTTGCTAGAAATGTATTTGTAGAAATTGATTTATTTTGTTTTCTGAAAATGACAACAGCTTTTCATATAGCAGGCATATTTATGAGATGTTTGTCCCATTTGAATTTGTTCGTGTTTAATAATGTATTAACTGACTCTGCATATTTTCTCAAAGTTTGAAAAACTGCATCATATGGGTTTTCCCCTGCCATTTATTTTCATGGAAACCACATCCATCATTCTACAAGAATTGTTTAAAATCAGCCAAGCCACTCAAGAGCTATTAGGAGAAACCAAATGATCAGAAAAAAAAAAAAAATGCACTCACGAGTTCTCATTAAACCTTGTTTCCATGGAGCATCACATACAAAATTAAAAGAAATGCATTGAAGTATTGTCTGTTGTCCTTTCTTCTGAGGGTTCGTTATTCATCCTGATAGTTATTTTAATAGACTTCTATAGATATATAGATATTTTGAAAATGTAAAAGTAAAATCAACAGCAAAAGATAATTACCTGTTGTTGTGGAAGGCCAGTGGGCCTAAAACATGTCCTGACTTGTCTCGCCCTTCTGCTGATGGGGGAAGCAAGGGTGGGAAGAAAACAAAGGCTTGGGCCATTATGTCCTCTTCCAAAGTCATAAGCAGGTACACACAGGTGTTTATGAACTTGTGAGTATCTTGCCCAAATAAGGGTAAGCAAGCCCTGGTTTCACCTATTATGGTCAATTTGGCAAACTGGCATTCTTATTGGTGAATCTCTGTAGCCAAAGGAGCCATCACACTCGGGCAAATAATATAAATGGAGATAATTTGCAAGCAGCATGCTCTGACAAAGTGCTCTGCTCTGCCTCAGTGTGTTCTGCTCTGCGTCACGATTCAGACCAGCTTAGCTATGATGTACAAGCTTTGACTACCTGGAAACTTGCCGTGTCTCAAGTTTACCAGGAGAAGGCATTAAGTGCCTCATGACGTGGCAAGAAGTGCCACTGATATTGTGCTCTCTGCACATCTGCAGACTTCTGTGCCATGTCTGAAATCCAAGAAGAACCAGGATTAGGTTGGAGACCGTCTGCCTCTTTCCCAGCACTCTGCTAGAGTCTGGGAAGATTTAGAAGCCTCAATGCTATCAAGACAGTAACATAACTGGACAGGCTGGAGAGGTGGGCCCAGGCCAACCTCATGAAATTCAACAAGGCCAAGTGTAATGTCCTGCACCTGGGTTGCTGCAATCCCAAGCACAAATACAGGCTGGGTGGCAAGTGGCTGGAGAGCAGCTCTGAGGAAAAGGACCTGGGGGTCTGGGTGGATGAGAAGCTCAACATGAGCTGACAGTGTGCACATGCAGCCCAGACAGCAACTGTGTGCTGGGCTGCATCAAGAGCAGCATTGCCAGCAGGACAAGGGAGGTGATTCTCCCCCTTTACTCTGCTCTCGTCAGACCCCACCTGGAGTACTTTGTGCAGTTCTGGAGCCCCCAGCACAAGAAGGATGTGGAACTGCTGGAGAGAGTCCAGAAGAGGGCCACAAAAATGATCAGAGGGCTGGAGCACCTCTGCTATGAGGACAGGCTGAGGGAGCTGGGACTTTTCAGCCTGGAGAAGAGAAGGCTTTGAGGAGACCTTATAGCAACCTTCCAGTATCTGAAGGGGGCCTACAGGAGGGCTGTTAGAGGGACTATTCACAAGGTCTTGTAATGACAGGACTGGCAGAGGGGAGATTTAAATGGGATGTTAGGAGAAAGTTCTTCACAGTGAGGGTGATGAGACACTGTAACTGATCTAATCTTATGGATAGTGGTGATGATGCTGAAGATGAAAATATGAGAGTGTGACCTAAATACCTACAGAATACAAAATAAAACATAGTCTGAAGTCAAATCCAGAAGCTGTACTTGTAGAAAAATGTATTGCTATGAAGAGAGAAAAGATGTTAAAGAAAGAGTCAAAAGCTATGAACAGAGTAATATATATGTGGTAATAAACTTTCTATTTAGTTTATGTACTTTGGATAGATCAGAAGTAATTTACTAGGTATTTGAAATGATCATGGTCCTCCTAAGAAAGATGATACAAACACCATGAAGGAAGATATGTGTTGATCCCTGTTTACATTTTTTTATTAATACAGATTATAGAGTTAACACCAACTAAATATAAAACAAATCAACGCACTTCACTTGCTTTCCTAAACCCATCTTTTGAACCTCACTAAAGCAAGTGTGGATTTTGACATTGATATTTTATAGACTCTCAGTTCACTTTCGTGGTTAACTTTTTTTTCTCTCCCATGTTATGATTTGCTAAATTTGTGCAACTGAAGGGAAAGTATAGATGCATAAATAGTACACCTTTATTCCTTATGAGTACTATGTGGAAATGGAAACAAAATAAACTAATATGTTGGAAAATAAAATAATGAAGACACATTTTAAATAGTTAATATATTTGCTATGTACGAGTGTTTAGACAAATATATAGCCAAACTATTGTTCTAAAGTTTTTATTTAGGTTATATATATATATATTTTCACATTTTGTTATATTTATTCTATATTTGTATCTCCCATCAGACTCTTTAAAAGCAAATATTCTAAAATCTCTGTTAATTCTTTAAAATAAATATACAAAGTCTCTTATTTAAAATAGAACTCTCTTGTTTAGTCTAGACAGAAGTGATAACACACACACAAAAAAAAAGAAAACTCAACATAAATATAATCACTCTACTTAGAGTCTTTAGCTTTCTGACAGAAAATCATGAATTTGTAGGTTAGGAAAAGAAGGCTATCATATATGTCTTAAGAACTTTATTTTTTTTTTTCTGTTATTCTTAATATAGCATATTTTAAAAGAAAACCTCAGATAGTATTGCAATTTTATCTAAGATGGCAAAATTAAACCTATTTCTGAGAGTTTAGTTTCTGTGCATTAGGCACAGAAAAATAATAAATATTTTTTCTGTGTTAGGGGAAAAAAAAAAAAAAGTTCTGTTGGCATGGAAAATTTCCAGATCTCAGTATGACCAAGGAAGCAGCTTGTTTCCCGACATGTGAAACACTGCTTATGCCTCTTCCCTTCTCTCCTTTTTGTATAAAAGGAAAACATAAAAGGAATAAAACAAAACTACATTTTTTTTTCTCTGTACTATGAGACCAATGACAATGCAGGTGTGAAAAATTCCTATTGCATCAAATAACAACTTGTTTTCACAAAATAAACCCAAACCTATTACAAACTAGAATATACGCAAGTAGTGCCAAACACAGAAAAGAAACCATAATATGATGCTTATCTTATTTATACCACTGTGCTTTCATTGTTAGAAGTTTATGAAGCGAAAGCACAACACATTTGTGAGTTTTCTGATGCTAAGAGACAGTCATGCAGAAGAATAGCTCTTAATTTTAATGCCACTTCAGATGCTAGCCTTGGATCAGTATTGCTGTGGATTTAATTTTAATTTACATCTGTTCCAGCTGTTATGGCTTGCTCCTTAGTCTATATTTTGTGATTCAGCTTCATGGGCAGTAGGACATTGTTTCCATACTGTAATTGCTCTTCCTAACTGTTGCACTGTCAGACAAGCGGTGAGATCAAGAATGTAACATTACAGACAGCTATTCTAAAGGGGCTCCTACACATATGCCAGCCTTGCAGACTCTAAGCCAGTTTCTACCTTGCGTGAAATCTCTCCCAAATGGAAGTTTTCAAATGATTATACATGACTAATTTTAAAAGATAATATCACAATACACTATCTCTGCCATTCCCTATTAAAATATCTCAGACAAATAATGTCCTCATCATTAAGCCTGAGGCATACTTCTGACAACCTGCTGATTATACTTGTGTAGGTTAGAGATTGCTAACACTTAACTCACCTGGCTCAGTTTTTATCACCATCTCAGTCTGGTTGTGAATACCTTCCTAAGATTGTAATGCAGGTCTTTATATTGTGTGGTGTAAACCATCTGGCTTCTTCTGGTATAGTAGCCCTGTTATACTTTTAGTGATCCTACTCCAATTTAAGTTTACTGAGACCTTTTGAGTCATAGCAGTGTGTGTCACATAGAACTCATCATTCCTCATGACTTAATTGTGAGCAGATTTTAAGGAAAGCAATAAATATTTGTCAGCAATGCCACTCCTTCAAAAATGTTCATGCTGTGTATCCATCTCAAAAAGCATTCTGCTTTGCCATCTGACCAGTTTTTTAATTGGAAAATATCTAGACCTGGAATGAAAATTCCCTTTTACTCAAAAAAAGTACCCATTCAAAACTGAGTTACAGGTTTTTTTGTAACTTGTAGGAATCTGTTGCCTTTCAAATATGTTTTTCAACAATGATGGAAAGTACTGACTTTTTCAATAGAAAATGTACTACACAAGATGTGGAACAGTTTTCCAGGGACAAGTCCTGCCTCATCAACCTAGTGGCTTTCTACATGGTGTAACTACATCTGTGGACAAAGAAAGACCAATAGATGTCATTTATCCAGTCTTTTGTAAAGCTGTTGACAGTCCCCCACAGCATCCTTCTCTGTAACCTGGAGAGATATGGATTTGACGGGGTGACTGTCTACTAGATAAGGAGTCAGTTGGATGATCAATGGCTTGATGTCCAGATAGAGACAGAATACACGTGGTGTCCCTCAAGGATTTGTACTGGGACCAGTGCTGTGCGGTATCTTCATCACTGGCATAGATAGTGAGATTGAGTGCATCGTCACCAAGTTTGCAAAATTAGTCTAGTAAATTATAGAGCATGTGAAAAACAATGTGGTGACTGGAAAGCCAGACAACAGGAGATTAAAGCTATGAATTTAGGCCCATTTACTGGGCAGCAAGTAATGCAGTCACATGTAACAGAGCACTGTGTCTAGTTGCTGCAGAGCTCCATCATGTTTCTCTGACTACGGCCAAGTTATTCTGTTGAGTCAGCATAGCTGTCTTCCCTTGTGGTTAATGTAATTATCTCCAGGATCTTCTGTAGAGCTTCTTGTACTATAAAATTTTCATTTTAGCTTCTGCTGAATTCTTCATCTTTGTTGTCATCTCTCTAGATTCCTTCTGTATTTATTACCATCTCTGAGTCTTCACTTCAATGAAATTATGATTATCTATTTGGAGCTTTGCCTTCCCTTTCTTTTACTTCTGATCATGTCCTATCTTGATTGACACTGTAATAATAATGTCCCTAGCTATTATGTGGATGTCTATAATAACTCCATGTGTTTCACTGTTGTTTTGTTGAAACAATTTTCTCATTGCCCTTACTCCAAAAGCAAGATGTTATCTATCTTGTAACTGCCTCAGGAGTTCCTCAATCTAGATGATTTCTTGCTTAAACAGGCTTGCCAATATCAGTCTTATTTTTTCTTTTTTTCCCTTCATTTGTCTGGGAGAGTAAATATGTTTTTGCCAAGTAGTCTATGCTGAACATTTATCTATTTGAAAACAAACAGAATAAAGTTTAGCAAATACCCATTAAAATGTCAGGGATTAAGAAAAATTGAAGGGTTTTAAAACCATGACTAAATTATAAACCTTTGTGGATATGTTAATTTTGTCCTTGACGTTTATTTATGAGTTGCTTGGGTACAATTTTGAGTCTGTCTCCAGCAAAGAGGGTATTTTTCTGGCCAAACTTGATAGTACTGAATGACTGATAGATTTACTCTTCTGGCATATTTACAAGACTGAAAAAAATTTTTAAAGAATGCAATTTATTTTTTACCCCTACGTGCTAGCTGCCTTAATACTCAACACTTGTATTAAGGTGTTGCAATTTCTCAGTCTAACATGAGAGATGAATAGATGAAGATTTGGTTTTAAATGGTGTTTAGAGGACTTGGCATGGAACTGCCATCTGTTACAAGCTTAACACCAAACTAGCTGGGATTCTGGCATCTGTCTGAAGTGTTACGTAGAGAAAAACAATAACTTCAGGTCCAGTACCAGTCATTATTCAATGTGGAAAACGGATTTGCTGTGCATATCAAACTACTTTTCCTGCTCTGTATTGCTTTCTTGTGGATGCAGTATCTGTTTCTGAAACTGCCCTGCAACACAAACCCTTGTATAGGAGGGTTTGAAGACAACTAAACGGATGTGTTTTACAGGGGCACTTTAGACATAACCTTCAATTCTCAAATGTTATGCTACTCTCTAGGATGTTTTGAGATGATGAGATTTGTAAGGATGGGACAAAATTTTTGTTTCTGTGCCTTTGTTATGTGAGCTCCTGATATGACTGGTGTGGATTTTTTTTTTTTTGGTGGTTTTTTTTTTGTTGTTGTTTTTTCAAACTGTCATAGTTTTAAGCAGGACAGATTGCTCTAATGCCTTTGGGGCAAAAGAAGGCTGCTTCACACATAGAGTTGGAGTATTGCAAACTTAAGTGGAATATCTATTCACAAGCAACAATACTACAATTTTACAATACCTAGTGGTGAGCATAGCAAAGCATATGAAATACAAATGAATATATAATACGGGTTTATCATAGAAGATCATTAAGCCAAAAGTCTCACACAAAAACCTCCACCAAATAAAATCAAACCCCAGTATTCCTTTTCTCCTCCCTGGGGTTCACAATAAGCCCCAGGTCTCACTCTTCCCCTGCATTGATAGGCTGGTTTCAAGCTGGCCAAGTGTGAATCTGTCCCCACTTAGTCCCTGGCATTAGACCCAAGCATGCCAATACCGTGCAGCAAAAATTAGTTGGGCCTTGAAGGATGCAGATGAAATGGAAACCACCCTTTCTCCCACATCAGATAAAGGAGCTCATGATATCCAGGGATGTGCAGAGAAAGAAAGAGAAAGAAAAGAGCTTTGCAGCTGGGTCTACAGAGATGCAGGATTCATGGAAGTAAATGCAAAACCTTACACCTTTCAGTACACCTCCTGGACACTCTGTACCTTCTGGAGGTCTGCCTTATGGTTTTCTTAAAGGAACCCAGCTCAATATTGGTGTCAATCTTTTCCAAATTCTTCTATTGTCTCCTGCTTCATCCTGAGCATATCTCTTTTTGGCATTTCCAAAATAACATTTCTTGCTTCTTAATACCTCAGTATTACAAACCACTGTTGCTGTTTTTTTACTACATGTAAAAATTGATAGTGTCTAATTACTCTGAAGATGTTATCATGATGAAGCATATTTGTAGCCATTACACATAAAGGAAGGCTATTATGAGCTCTGACAATCTTTGTTTTTCTGGGACTTAAACTAGAACTTACAATTTTATTGTTTCCTGGAGCCTTGAGCTGTGTTAAGTGTTGGTTCAGCCACTTTCTCTGCAAAATTGCCAAGAAGAAATCAGGGCAGGAATGGCTTATGGGTCTTCTAGTCTATTTTTAAAAAATATTGCTTTTAAGTTTATTTGTGCTTTTTTTAAGTTTTATTTTGTTGTATACCTACAGCCTCAGAAAATGTAACCTCTTCTTGCTTTAACTCTACTGGTGTTACTTCTGACACAATATTACTCAGCCGCTATCTTTCTGTACTATAAGAACTCAAGATTGAGACCAAAGGATGTTGAAAACTTCTCTTGCTAAATACACTCTAAATTGAGCCCTCCAGACTAAGTATCTTTTTCATATAAAGGTGATTTCCAATTTCTTTCTCTAACAGAGTTTATTAGAAATGACTAATCACAGTGCAGCATCATTACAGTATAACACATCTGTTACTTTTTTTTTGTTTTTTAATAAGGTGCATTGTACCTTTATATTTACTATAGAGGAGAAAGAATCAGATACCCTGTTAGAAGAGCACAGGACATAATTGAAAAAGTCATAGCACACGTGCAACTTCACTTATTAAAATAGCCTCATGTTGTTGAAGAGGTGACTAAGGTAAGCAAAGTACTTAAATGTTTAAGTACCTATGAAATCAGGATCTTACTGTGTATTAAATTAAATGAGGGCAGAAACTGGATAAATACAATGCTCTGGTATTCATTAAAGGCAAGTCCTGCATTGCAAACCTCTTGAATGTCTTCAAAGGAATCAGTAAACATATAGCTAAAGGTGATTTAGCTGATGGTTCATCTGTATTTGTCCAAAGGCTTTTAAGGTAACTGTGCAGTTATGGAATAGAAGGGAAACTCATACTGATAAATTTCTTGTTGCAAGATAACAAAAAACCCAGTGCATTTTTCTTACAAGAGACAGCTGTTCCTACTGTAGTTTTGCTGCAACTTTGCATAGTTATAAATTATTTACAAAAAGATCTTTCCAGTGACAGAAACAGCTTTCACATTATATTGTTTGAGGACAGCAAAAGCACCTTAAAAGTTCAAGTGACTCTGTAAACAAGGGGCCATTAACACTTGTAAATATAAACAAGACGTGCATTTGGAAAAACAATCTTAGCTCCATATGTGAACTGGCACACTGCAATTTTGATATTTCCACTTACTGGTGAACTGACTCTCTGTGATAAATAGTTCTGTCAAAACATCAGCTTAACATTCAGCAGTGGATAAAAAGGAATGTTAAGAATTATTCCAAGAGGAAGAAAGAGCAAATGTTAAACAAATATTTACTTGACTTTGTAAATATATCTTCTCCTAGAATACTGTGACTTTCTTTTTTTATCTCACTGCAACAGAACATAAACCATAAGCAGTAATCACAAAGACTTGAAGAACAAAAAGGATGATCAAATATACAGAATAGCATTAGTACCAGTAATGATTAAACTGAATGATTTTCAACCGAAATAAAGATGAGTGGATAGGTATATGTTAAAGTTCTATAAAGTCATAACTATCTGGAGATAGTTGTGGAGAAGTTGGAGGGAGAGAGAGTTGTAGAGACTTCTTCACTGTCTCTAACAGGACAAGAATTAGGGGCTAATGTATAAAGCTGATCTAATTCTAGTTTAAAATAGAGAAAGGTGGTTAATCATGCAGTGTGGTTATACATCTTTTGAACTTTCTGTCAAAGGATGTTTTATATTAAAAAAATCAACATGGGCTCAAGCAGA
Source organism: Psilopogon haemacephalus (assembly GCA_013396835.1). Lineage (NCBI taxonomy): Eukaryota > Metazoa > Chordata > Aves > Piciformes > Megalaimidae > Psilopogon > Psilopogon haemacephalus. The sequence continues at coordinate 141,303 of VWZI01003018.1, read as the reverse complement.
CAACTGTGAAGATACTTAGAAATGTGATGCAAGTACTTGAGAAAGATTATTAAACAGATGAACCACATCACGTTCAAGAAATTCCATAAACAGAAAGTAGTTGAAGTCAGGGCTTGCCCTGTACTTGCTTTTCCCTATTTACCTCCTCTATCTTTTAGAATGAAGATACTGGGATGACAACATGAATTTGAACCCATTGTTTTACAGTATTCTCTATTCAGTTGTGCTCCACTATCTATTTATGTATATTTCTTTGTATTTATTCTTGTAAATAAGATTAATTTCTGTATTAGTGCATAGCAGCAGATACTTTATTGAAGCTGATTCATTTACACCAACGTTCTTAATAAATTTGTCCAGCTTTGGTTCTCTGTTACATATTAGCAGTCTGCCAACATGTCTGATTAACATATTTCAAAGAAGAAAAGTATGAAAATTATTAATGTAGTTAATGAATAGTTTGAATAAGCCCTGCATACTTACATATTGGAAATTACTGGGTGAATCTTGTCATTTAGCTACATTAATTAAAATAATGTGCAAAAAGACTTTACTTGCTCTGTTCAGGAGTCATGGAAAGGTGTGTACTGTAAGATAAAGCACAGAGTTGCTGTAAACTTTTAGTCATAAGGTACCTAGAGACATGATCTGAGAAAAATATTACCTGAAAGCATCACATAAATTTACTTGATTCCATGCCAGGTTCTCTTGAAAGGAAAAGGGAACTTATTAGTATTTACCAAACAGAAAAAAATTCAGACTACTAGCAGAGCAGGCATCTGACTTCAAACTTTTACCAACTCCATGCAACCACCACACCAAAAAACATAATTATAAAAATCATAGACTGGCTTTGATTAAGTAAGCTTTTACCTTAGGTTAATTACTACAAGCTAAATGCACGCAGTGACAAGAAACATTAGCTTTTCTACCAGGTAAATAAATACATGTATAAAAAAAAAGAGACCTGGAGGCATACTGCTGACCTATTCTGTTTTATACAAAGACAAAACCGAAGTAACTTACATCTACTAAGTTTTTACTTCAGCGTAGCTCTACAACACTATATAAAGCAAAGCAAAACCAACAACAGAAACCAATCCCTTTTGAATTACAATTGTGTAAAGTAATGAAATAGGAAATCATCCTCATTGAACAACAAACAAACAAACCAATCCCAAAATAAACAAAACAGGATTCTAGGAATATTGAGTGTGTATGTGTTGTTAGGAAAATAAGACAAATCACCAAAAACTGGTCTTAGATTTTTAAAAGAGTGTAAAACTATGTGTTGCTTTCCAGAAAAAAAAAAAAAAAATGCGGAAAAGCCTGATATGGTTCAGCCTAATTAGCCAACTTTTCAAGAATGGTCCTTGAGAATGGACCAATATCTTCCCCCACGTAGTCCTCCCATTCTAGGTGCTATAAATTATGACTTATTTGTGTCCTAACAGTTCTTTTGTAACACTAAGGTAATGAAGATCACCAGTCTATTCTCAATGTCATTATTAGTAGACTTTGTTCTCAGATGAATCCCGATTTACATCTCAGGTAAACAGATTATCTATTTCATACAGTGCATTTTCTCAAAAAAAAAAATAAAAAAATCAAGGGTTCTTTACTTGGTTAACTAAGATTACCAGTAGAGTCCTAATGAAGACAATTCATTAAATTATTTCAACATGAATTTCGAGATCAAGCTGGATCTTTTCTGCATCAATAGTGAATTACTACTGTGTGAAAGCAGCAAAACATCTATCTTCATAGGGAATGTATGAGGCATTTGTTACCGGATGAAGACACACCTTCTTTCCAAGTGAAAACACATCTATGAAAACAGCTTTCATGCTTGGAAGAGGTTTTGCTAGCTGCAGGCAGGCAAGTAAGTAAGCAAGCAAACAGGCAGGTAGAGTTGGGCGCACAGAGCTTACAGCCATTTGGACTGCTTGCTTGCTCTGAATCAAACAGTTGCTAAACACTTCGTGGCTTGTGGCCTACGTTATGGAATTTGAGGCCCTCCCCCATTGGTCTGAGAGAGCCCTGCTGTTAAGATCTTTATGAAGATGGTGTTTCCAGCTGAAAGGGTTTTGTTTAGTGTATATCTTTGTTTAATGTTTATCTTTTTAGCAAGAGGTTGCTTATTTTTGTTTTAGTGGGGTTTTTGTCTGTTCTTTTCATAGAATCATACAATCAGTCAGGGTTGGAAGGAACTGCAAGGATCATCTAGTTCCAACCCCCCTGCCATGCCCAGGGACACCCTACTCTAGATCAGGCTGGACAGAGCCTCATCCAGCCTGGCCTTAAACACCTCCAGGAACGTGGCCCCAACCATTTCCCTGGGCAACCCATTTCAGGGTCTCACCACTCTAATGGTGAAGAACTTCCTTCTCACATCCAATCTGAATCTCCCCACCTCCAGCTGTGCTCCATACCCCCTAGTCCTGTCACTACCTCATAGCCTAAAAAGTCCTTCCCCAGCTTTTCTGTAGGCCCCCTTCAGATACTGGAAGGCCACAATAAGGTCACCTCAGAGCCTCCTCTTTTCCAGACTGAACAGTCCCAAATCTTTCAGTCTGTCCTCATAGGAGAGGTGCTCCAGCCCTCTGATCATCCTCATGGCCCTTCTCCGGACATGCTCCAGCATGTCCACATCCCTCTTGTAATAGGGGCTCCAGAACTGGACACAGTACTCCAGGGGGGGTCTCACCAGGGTGGAGTAGAGGGACAGAATCACCTCCCTCGATCTGCTGGCCACACTTCTGCTGATGCAGCCCAGGGTCTGGTTGGCTTTCTGGGCTGCAAGTGCACACTGCTGACTCATGTTGAGCTTCTCATTCACCAGCACCCCCAAGTCCCTCTCTGCAGGGCTGCTCTCCAGCCAGTCCCTGCCCAGCCTGTATTTGTGCTTGGGATTACCTTGACCCAGATGCAGGACCTTGCAGTTGGCTTGTTGAACCTCATGAGGTTGGCTTATGCCCACCTCTCCAGCCTGTCCAGGTCCCTCTTTTGTTGAATTCATGTTCACGTTGCGGTAGAGAGTTTGTGGAATCTAAAGAACAAAAATTAATAACGCTACAGGATAGACAAACAACACAGCTAAGATTGATAAGAAAACTTAACCAATATCTAAATAAAACTACTAGACTTGACCTGTTTTCAAGAAAGTTAACAGTTTTCAAGAAAACGCATTCAGCAAATGACAAGATTCCAAATGCTGTAGCTAGAATATGCTGTAATTAATCTTGTGGGCTTTTTTCTATGAAGGAAAATTACTAATTTATTAATAACTGTTCAATATTATGTGTTACCATCTTTTTTGTTATGGAAGACAAACAACATGGGAAAACATTGCCTCATTCTATTAGTTATGACTGTGAGAAGGCAAGAGATATAGCAATGGACAGAAGATGCAGAAAGGTAATTCTCTTGCACTTAGGACAAATAGTCTTGACATAAATTGTCAATCCAATTGCACCTTTTCTATGTCAGTTATACCATGGTAACTTGCCAATAGCACCACATTTCCAGTCTTCTAATAATACAAATTAAGTTCTTTTTTCTCCTCTTTTCTTGTAGATGGTATTTTGAATTGGTGATTCCATAGCAGCAGGTCATTCTGGTGTCGGTTATCTAATTATGCTTAACATTTCATTTCAGTTCTCAGTATAAACTTCAGCATGACTCACTGTATTTCCCAAGCAGAAACATCCTGGTTTTGATGTAATTTTTTTGGAACAATGTCAAAATTTCAGATCAGTAATTATAGCAAAAATAAGATGTAGTTTATATTAATTCTTCAAGGTTAAATTCTTGATTTACTTCACTTTGCAAACATCTTGGAGTAATATTTTGACCATGTGTAAAACAAAGCTTTGTACTAATTTGATTCTGGATTTTCTCTGAGTTTCCCTGAAATTGCAAGACTATATGTTATTTTAGTGATTGAAAATGAAATGGTTTGTTTTAAATATTGATTTTTTTTCTAGAATTTTTAGTTATGCAGCTTTTTGTGGTAAAAATAGATAAATTCACTGTTTGTGTTGGTCAAGTTATCCAGTAAACAGAGTTTTTCTACGTAGGTGGCTATGTTTATGTTCATGTAGTCATTCTAGGCTGCAAAACTCAGAGTAATCATTTACTAAGGGTCACATATCATGTCAGAGGTACAGTCCATGCTCTAAATGAAAGTCTTGTACACAGAGACCTCAAAAATCTACATCATACAATTCATTTATTTTATTTAATGTGTAAGTGCTACCTGATGAGACCTTGGAATCTAGAAAGAGACTGAACTCATCAGGAATGCTTGTGGCCAGGAGGAGTAGGGAAGTGATTTTGCCCTTATTTTTAGCATTGGTGAGGCCATACCTCAAATACTATGTTCAATTTTTGGCCCCTCACTGTAAGTAGGACATTTTGTTGGTGGACCATGAAGGACAACAAAGCTGCTGAAGGCCTTGGAGAACAAGTCTTATGAGAAGCAGCTGAGGGGACTAGTCTGGAAAAGCGTTCAAGGGGAGGCCTCATTGTTCTCCACAACTATCTGAAAGAAGACTGAAGTGAGGTGTGGGTAAGTCTCTTTTCCAAAGTATCAAATGATAGAATGAGAAGAAGTAGCCTGAGATGACACCAGTTGATGTTTAAATTGGATTTTAGGGAAAAAAAAATACCGAAAGACTAGCCAGGCACTGGGATAGGTTGCCCAGGGAGGTCATAGAGACATCCCTGGAGGTATTAAAAACATGTGTAGACATAGCTCATCAGAGCATGATTTAATGGCCATGGTGGTATTAGGCTGACAGTTGCACTTAGTGATCTTACAGGTTTTTTCTAACCAAGAAAATTCTATGATTCTGTGAAATACAAACTTACATATAGGGTGCATTTTGCCCAGCTATTTATATACTTGAAAGTGGGTGAGACCTGATGCAGTCATGAGTCAGCTTCTTTGTTTGCCAGTTATATATATGCTTTATATTTTACTTAGAGACACAGAAGGTAACAATAAATTTAGAATTTCAGAAAACACTTATGGTGTGGGTCTGAATGATTTGTGGTTATATAAACAAGCTGAAAGGAAAAAAATAAAACATGTGATACTGTGATATTAATTATATTTTAGAGGCTATATATAAAACCTGATTTGATTTCCACAGCTTTTTCAATAGCAATAACAACACTAAATCAATTTCAGGGCAGAGGGGTAAGCTGTGTGTGTTTTGGAAGTTTTACAGATGATAAGACTAGAAATTGGATTGTGACCAGTAAATTCAGACAACAGTAACCTTAGACTCACAGGGAACAGACTTTGCTTGGTTCACGTTCTTATGTGCTTAATATACAAAGACAGACTATGTGTATTTGAGACACTTGTATTTGAGACACTAACACTGGATTAAAGGAACCAATGACAAAAAGAAGAACAGAGTGTTATCAAAAGCAAGTGCTTTCTATCACAATATTTTACATAATTCTGCCTTAAAAAAACAAGAGCTGTCTTTGTGCCCAGGCAATTTTTAGGAATATAAAGAGAGAACTGGGAAAAAAAAAAAATCAAGTTGAAATTTCAGCATATGTTACATGCTGATATAAATTATTTTAAGCTAATATGCCACTAGCAGTGTGCACTGTAGGTATTAAAATTGAGGAGTATCAATATGAGCTTTCTAAAACTTTCTAACTCTTGCTACCAGACCACATAGATAGGATTTTTTTAGAATTTATATTGTAATAACTAGCAGCATCTCAAGGATGCACTTTATGTCTCCAATGCAGTTTGGCCAGGCAATTTAGAACAGTTACAGACACACAGAAATGTGACAATTGTGCTAAGGATCTGATTTTATTTTAAGACAATTTGGTATCCTTGACTTACAGATGTATATGTAGCAAGTGACCTGAGATGCCTAAATAATGCATATTACATAATTCGGGGTTTTTGCATGTACAAATGATGAACAAAATTTTAGAAAAAGAAAACAAAACATGTTGTATGATCAGTAACAATGCTGTAGGTACCCCTATTTTTTATCTGCTCCAAGGGAAATTTGAAGAAGTTTACCGTATAATAGTCCTACAGCTTGGAGATACCTGCAGAAAATTGGTAATCAAGAATACTCACACCAAGTATGTAACGTGGTCTTGTGTCTCGTGACGGACAGACTACTGGATTACATGGATCTGTGGCCTGAATTAGCATGGCTAAGTTACATTTAAGTCCTTCTTTTCAGTCTCTAGAAAATTCAAGTTTGTATTTGTTAATTATTATTATCTGGAGAAAACAATATAATTTCACTCTGTTCCATGGTAATTTAAAAAAAATCTGTCAAGTAGAAGAGTAGTAAACTTTAATTCACATAAATTCTTTATGAGTTTCTGTCACTGTGTGTTAAAGTGGAAGTTACGCCTTGAAGGTAGAATCTTCCTATTTTCCTATCATCTATATTGTTATGCATATTGAATTAATACAGAAGATTGATTTCTTATGTAAAAGAAATATGGTTATGGAAACTGAAAAAAACCAAAACCTGCACACTGTCCTGAACAGCAATTTACTCAGGTTCATTGTTGTTAGAAATATATTAAATAAATTTAAAAAAAACTTAAAAAAAAATCTTAACATAGATACCTTCATTCCGAAAGGCAAAGTGTGAAAAGTTATTGTCAAAGAATAACTTCATCCTCTGAATTAAACTTGGAAAAAGTGCTTACTATTTTCTCTATAGGAAAACTACCTATCTGTGGTATGATAACTTCTTTCCATTATTTTTTTTTAGTAAAGGAATTAACTTCTAGTCAATTATGACATATATCTTGTCCGTGTGAAAATGCTTAACTTAATAATAGTGGAATCTGGAGGATAACAATAATGAGATTATTCATTACAATTATCATTTGGAATCATAAAACCTGAAATTTGCTCCATGCAGTCCCCAAGCAAAGATGCTTTTAGTATAGCAGATCTTATATATATCAGCCTTCTAAAACAAGTGAGAGTCCTATTAAACTTTTATATTCTTTACATTTTCAGCAAGGCTGATTACTTTCTTTGTTTAATAACATCAAATAGTTATTTATAGTAGTAATAACGGGTGCAAAATGGCAAAAGCATAACATAACAAATCTTCAAGCTAATGATGTTTTGAACCAAGAACCGCTTACTTTATTTTTGGAACTCAGAAGACTCAATTAATTATGAATATCAGTAATTAATCAATTTAATGTATGTTTTAACAAGAACAAAATGTGATTTGAAATGCATATTCATTATCATCATATGACAGTTTGGGAGAAACAAAATTGTCAGCAAGCATTTTAATATCCTGTTTTCGAAGGCAATAACTTGACATATTTCTAAGTCAACTGGAAACACTCTTGGCAAGTTTACTGAGTATAAATTTAACATGTAACAATGAACTTATTATACTTCTGGTTTTCATGCTGTCCACAAGAATATGTAAACAACTGAAGGCAAAGAGAATTCTAAATTAAGATTGCTTCAGGCTTAAGAAATGCTTATTTTAACTTAGCGGAAGACCACAAAAATTAAATCTATCTTGCATAATCATTTGTATACCGTTTTGCTCCTCTATAGCACAAATTTTCAGAGGGACAGAGTTCTCCATCCTCTTCTCCTAGATCATGTGAAAAAGACTCTTCAATGGTCTCAAACCCAGCCTTTATTGTGGTTTTGAGACAATAAATTCAAATGAGGGACAGTAGTCCATAAGCCCTTTCATACTAAACCAACAAGTCATTCAATTGAGCAGATGAAGCTGCTGAGGAAATGATAGAATAAAAAGGTTCAGAAGAAGTGATATCTCTCTCTGATTTGTATGAGAATCATATTTCATTCTTCTCAAGTACACCACCACTGTATTCTACCTCCTGTCCCCGCCAAGACATGAAGTCAAATTCTTGTACGCTGCTCTGCAAGGAGTGTAGCAAATACCACTTTTGCAGTCAATAAGGCAGGCAGCTCACTGATGCATTTCCAGGGTAAAAGTTTAAATGAAACCACAGAAAACAAAACAAAACAAAACAAAACAAACAAACAAAAAAAAAAAAAAGGGAAACAAGACATGAGCTGCATTTTCAAGGAAAAAAAATCTGAACTACCTAGAGAATAATTAATTTCAAGTTTCAGGCCTTTCTACTTCAACAAGGCATATCAACCATAAGTTTTCTCCCCTCTCACATTGCATATTCTGGAGAGCAATTGCCATGATTGTGAGAAAACAAGGTTTAGACCAAAACAAACAAACAAAAAATAACCCCCCAAACAATTTTCTATGATCACACAAGTATTTACATTCATCACTTTTGAGAAAAGCAATTTTTTTTGTCATGAAATACTCTGTTATCATGCAGATGTGGAAAATGGATGGTACTCATGAGACAGATTCATGTTTGAGCATTGAGAAAGTGGCAAAAAGGGAAGAATACAGATAAGAATAACAGAGGAGGAATAAAAGCAAAGGTTTTGATTAGACTGATAAGGCAGCTGGAATCTGTAACTTGTTTTTTTGGACCTTGTTGTTCACTGTAATGTGAGATAGAGTTTTCTGAAATCACGCTTACACCTGACTGTGAAAGAGGAACCTAAAGAGATTATTTTGAATGCAGGTGTCATCCATTTTACACAGTAACAGGTTTCCGGATATTTCTATATATTTTCTAAGCAGAAAAAAAAGAAAAAAAAAAAAACCAAACCACATACATTTGTAGTTTAGAATACATACAGTGAAGGAAGAGAAAAAGAATATTTATCACTTGTGACTGGTTGACAGAAGAATTTAATCCTAGATGTTATAAACTCTCTAAAAGCATATGTATATCCAGGATTTTCATTACTTTAGGCCAAAGTTTCTTAAGAGTAAGTCATGTGTTTTGAATCCATCCAGTCTGACTCATAACAAGGCACAACAATATTTCCTCAGTACACCTCCAGCACTTGTGCTTTTCACGCTATTCCCTTTGCGATGGGAACCCTCTCAACAAAAATAATTATGGAATTGGAAACTAGAGAGTTTAGGGCAAATGCATGTTACTAACAAGAATTTGATTGTTTACTGAGGCACAAAACACATATTTTAATCTGTAGACCCATGGGTCTGATGATGACTAGTCATGTTAGCATTCCAGAAAAAAAAGAGCATTTCATTCTTTGGCAAATAACTCTCATAAGTACAAGAAACAAAACATTACTAAAAAGGAGTACTGGAAAAGAAACCCAGTGAAATGAATTTTGAATAACATCATGTAGAGCTGTTTAATATGGGTAGTCCATGTGGGAGGAATCTGTCATCAATTAAAACTGAAAAAAATGCAAATAAATCAACACAAACTTACCTTGTTGGATTGAAAAATAATGTTATTCAAATACATGGTAAGCAACTGTTGAGTCATTAAAAAGACAAGGGAAGATTATTCTAACTACTTTTCACTGTTGAATTCCTGCTGGGAGTGGCTGAGACTGAGCATAAAAAAGGTGGACGAAGACAGTAAATTAAAACATTAAATTAATCCATCTTTTCTTATTTTATCATTACTTACGTGTTTAAGGATGCAGCCTGATGCTGCTGTTGACTCAGTGTAAGTTTGTCTGTTGATCTCCGTTAGGCTTTTTCTCAATTTGAAATTGTAAAATAATTTCTCTGGATATTTATTGATAATTTAATTGTTCATATATAGAAAAAACAAAAAAAACCCTTTCTTTTCACAGAGGAATTGTAAAAATATAAGTGGTACTCTTAGATAATAAGGCAATGAATATTGCAGAAAAGACACTGTATCTGTAAACCAATTAGATAGAGTTAAAAAATACAGAATATAGTGAAGTAAAATATCAGATTTTTAGCAATGTTGTCTGGATTCTCTTGCAATGGCAGTGATTGAACAGCTTGAGTTTAACTACCTGGGTGTGCTGGGTATAGCAAGTGATCAGTCTTATCCCTGCCTCTCATGCTGGGCTTGAGGCAACGACTCCTCACCACAAAAGCAGTAGGCTGGCTAAAACTGACCTGGAGGAAAAGACCTTAATTAATGTATACCATTGAATGCTGGCCATTTAGGGCTCTATTACTTTCAGCAGCAGCTCTGTGGGTAAAAGATAGCATCCTAATCATGGATGTGCATTGTGAAGTCCTGCCAGAGATTACTGTTCCTTCAGCTTTGTTGCTAATTGAACTATTCATGTATTAATTCCTGGGACCATTTCAGTCAAAATGAACCCGTTAAAGTCTAGTTGTTTAAAATAACCCATCTCACTTTGAAGAAAGCTGCTTAGGCATTCGAGAAAGAGCTATCAAATTGATAGCCCGAGAAAGGCCTTGGGCAGGGACCTGGTCAGATAGTTCAAGAAATACTGTAATTTTTTTCTCTTTCATTAAAAATAGTCAAGAAACCCTGTAATGCTACAGAGAAAATCCTGTTGCCTCTTTTAGTAGTTAGTTTGGTCATTGGACTACAGAGGGACAATTCCTGGGATGAATATGATATGCACTTGTTCAGACTTCTTTGTTTATGAATTCTGTTAAATGACAATTTTAAATCAGCTCCCTCATTTTTAGTTCTGAGCCAGTAGCTTTAGCCAGTTCGATTGTCTTCTTTTTTATTTCCTCCTGAAAGTAATTCTGGTAATAGACAGTCATCATCTATAACTGGGCCCATAAGAGATGCCTGCTATTTGTGTGATTATTCCAGAATAACTATGTCTATTTTTAGCATACTCTGCAGCCTAACACAGAAAATATAAGATGTAGTTGCTGCTAAAGTGGATGTACCATGAAATAAAATAATAAATAAAAAAATATTTGGGTTATAGACATGATGCCAGCCACAAGTTAAATGACTCTTGTCACTAATAGGAATTAAAAGTGTTCAGCAGCCACTAGGTTAATTCAGTTTTGACATTTCATTAGTGTTCTGGGAAACTCACATTAACCATCCAGTTAAAAAATGTCAATTCAATAAGCAGAGATACTTTCTGTTTCTTTTTTTCTGTTATGTGAAACTGAAAAACCTGAGTGAACATATCACGAATAATAATAATCTTAAAGCTGACAACAGCTTTTATGTAGGTAAATGCTGAGAACATCTAGCTTGATTTGGAGTTTTGTAATGGCTCATGTCAGTCAAGGGTGACCATGTAATGAATATTTTACTGTATTCCTGTACTCAGACAAAACTAGATAAATGACTATTTTAGTGTAACTAAACAATGTATTATGACTGGTTATTTGTCATGTTGATTAGCTAATTGTGTCTAATATTGAGGTTCCTAACAACCTGAGATTTATAAGACCTACTTAACATACCAATTCCTCTTACGAAAATTTCTTCTAAGTAAAAGACAAATCTAATGCCAAGCAATTAAACAAAGTAGTTTGTGTATGCTCTTTCTCCTTCCCTTCCTTATTCAGGATAGGATTTCACCAACTCTATGAGTTTTTTATTAATGACAGTTATAAATGTTGATCATGGGGTTTGAAATATGAAAGGAATAACTTAATTGTTTTTTATTGGTGTGTAAAATACACTGACAAATGCATGCTTATATTTACCCATCTCTAAGAAATGTAGATCTAAAGTCTAATAGTTTATTAGAAATATGTTAAATGTAAATAAGTGCATTTTTTAGTACAATTATGGACAAGTTACCTCTTCTTTCTGCTTCTGAGTATTTTGACATAATTATTGCCTGAAAGAGATTTGAGAAAATGCTGTGATTTCTCTTGATAAATAAAATTTTTCATCCCATTTGTAGATTGTGAATGCAGTTTGAAATGACTGAACTGAATTAAGAACATTTTATACTAAAAGGCAGCCTGGCCTTCCATGGTCCTGACTTTGAGCAGCTAGAATTGGCTGTTCCCTGATTTTAAGGGTAAAGCAGAAATAGTGAGCTTATTTAGATTTCTGACACATAGCTGGTATGGAGGAGAGGGCAGGGCTGTACGTGTAGGCATCAGGGAGGAGAGTGGAAGAAATGAGATCACCTCTGTCATTGTCAGTGGGTCCTAGTTCTGACAATTTTTGTCACAGTCTTAAAGACTACGCTACACGCAGTATAGTGAGTTACCACGGATTTCAGTAATTTCATCAACATTGTGACTGAACTAACAATAGTAAAAATAGGCCCCACTTGGCTGTCTTCTGACTAATTGTAAGGCCATGGCAGGGCAGGAATCTAATGTTCTCCAAAGCTGGTGCTCTTGTGAGTCACTCCTAAATTACACACTGTTTTCCAAGGTATACTAAGGTACACTACATACTAACTAGTTCCTGGAAAAATATATTTGTTCTTACTTTGCCATTGTGTTTATCTAAAATAAAATTATTGTATAACAGCCTAATGTCAATAAAAATACTGACTCAGGGATATACACCCTAAGTACATATTTTGCTTTGCAGTGACAGCAGGTTATGACATTTAACTCCTAGCCAGTATTTTGCGTATCTTCATATACTGTTCTTTCTCTATAGTCAGATTAAGTGCTACACATTGATGTGGATAAAATGTGTATTACAACATATAATTTCTATGTACTGGAAATTTTATCTGCTTATGCACATATATGTAAAGGAACCAGTGGTCTAAAAGGAAATTGCTTAGTCATTTTGCTCTTGGAAATCATATTAGATTCCAAAAGATGACTTTTCTTTTTGAAGGCTTTTACCTCTATTGCTTTCACTAGAAACCTGTTTCCAATCTTGAATGCTTTATAGGTAAGAACTGTTTAATCATAGAATGGTTAAGGTTGGAAGAGACCTTAAAGATCATCCAGTTCCAACCCCCCGCCACAGGCAGGGACACCTCCCACTAGATCAGGATGCTCAAGACATCATCCAGCCTGGCTCTGAAGACATCCAGGGAGGGAGCATTCACAACCTCCCTGGGCAACCTGTTCCAGTGCCTCGCCACCCTCACTGTGAAGAATTTCTTCCTCACATCCCGTTCAAATCTCCCCTCCACCAATTTGAACCCATTCCCCCTCTTCCTGTCATTACAAGACCTTGTGAACAGTCTCTCCTCAGCCCTCCTGTAGGCCCCCTTCAGATACTGGAAGGCTACTATAAGGTCTCCTCAAAGCCTTCTCTTCTCCAGGCTGAAAAGCCCCAACTCTCTCAGCCTGTCCTCATAGCAGAGGTGCTCCAGCCCTCTGATCATCTTCGTGGCCCTCCTCTGGACTCTCTCCAACAGTTCCACATCCTTCCTGTGCTGGGGGCTCCAGAACTGAACACAGTGCTCCAGGTGGGGTCTGACAAGAGCAGAGTAAAGGGGGAGAATCACCTCCCTTTCCCTGCTGGTGATGCTTCTCTTAATGCAGCCCAGGACACGGTTGGCTGTCTGAGCCGCGTGTGCACACTGTCAGCTCATGTTGATCTTCTCATCCACCCAGACCCCCAGGTCCTTTTCCTCAGGGCTGCTCTCCAGCCACTCACCACCCAGCTTGTATTTGTGCTTGGGATTGCAGCAACCCATGTGCAGGACCTTACACTTGGCCTTGTATAAGAAGAGAGCCTAAAATAGTAATGTCTAAATTTATGTTTTGTTTTTTTAAAATTTTATTTTATTTTCCTACATGCTTTCTTAATTTAATGAATTATTTTAATTTTTTTTTTTCCCCCACAGGTGATCATCAGGATTATAAAGATGTGGTCATCTTACAGAATCATTCATATGTCCTTGCGGTTTATAATACCAAAATTTAAAAATTTGAGCTCTTTGAGCCTTCTTATGTGAATGGGAGTTTTCATATTCTTCTTGTAATTCAAATATTCCAGCTCTGAATCTGCTTCAGGTTTTTGAATATAAGTACTGAGAATTTTTTCAAGACAGTTTAATGGAACTCTCAGCAAGTTTGCAGATGACACCAAGCTGTGTGGCACAGTCAACTTGCTAAAGGGCAGGGATGTCATCCAGAGGGACCTGGACAGGCTGGAGAGGTGGGCCCAGGCCAACCTCAGGAAATTCAACGAGGCTAAGTGCAAGGTCCTGCGCCTGGTTTGGAGTAATTCCAAGCACAACTCCAGGCTGGGTGGCGAATGGCTGGAGAGCAGCTCTGAGGAAAAGGACATGGGGGTCTTGGTTTAGGAAAAGCTCAACACCAGCTGTATAACGATCTTTCAGACCTTATTTTTGGGCATTTCTAGCTGACTAGCTCACAGTTTACAGTAGGATTTTAAGACATTCTGTTTTATACTATTGAATGAAAATCAGTTCTTCCTTTCTCCTTCAGTGTATAAGATCATTAAGAAGTTTTTGGAACCTGTTTCATATATTTCCAAACAGCTGTGTTTAGAAGTTACGAAACAGAAGTTTAATCCATGGCGTAACTGTGAGTTACAGAATTTTCTATGAAAGATCACATGTGCTGGCAATACTGATCTGGCATTGTGCTTTGTGTCTGTGAAGTAGTCAAAGGATTGACTGTTCAGTAGCTGTTAAATGCAACTTTATCAGCTGCATCTACTTCTCAGATAGAGTTTCTGCTATTGTGAGTATGTTCACCTGTGACCTGATAATGGCCCTGGCATGACAGAGGTGTACACTGAGGTGTACACACATAGAGTGTAATGTGTTTCGTTGAGGCTTCATCCATATAAAAAACTTCAGCCAGTTACTCCTTCCTTTTTCACTGTGTCCTTCTATTTATTGCTGAGAAAAAAAACAAACAAATAAAAAAACCCCAACAAAACCCCACAAAGCAGATGGTTGCATTACTGTAAAATTACTATTAATTCCCAAGTCGTTATTTTCTTTCCAGTTCTTCAGAGATTTCCTCAGAGCAATGTCTTCAACAGCTGTGTGGTTAAATAATTTCTGCTGAACTTGTTCCTGGCCACAACCAGCTCTTCTTTATTATTTTGTATTTTTGTATCATTTGCATCAGTTGTATCAGTTGCATCATTATGAGCACGTAAAAGAGCAAAATAACAGCAACATCTTGCATGAGATACAAATTAATACAATAATGTCAAATGCCTTGGGAAAAAAAAAAAAGAATTCCAGGGTAATGCTTTTTGCTATGCATTAGAGTGTATTCTGTCTGCCTTCCTTTTTCAAGACAGCACATATCCTTCTGTACTGCAGATACAGCATTACTGACTAGTGAAACATGAAAGTTGTTGAGTGTGGACCACAAAATAGAAGAAGAACCTTATTAGAAAGATAAAATCAGGTGAAGAGAACAAAAGACTTCATGGAATCTTGAAATTCTCCATAAATTATTCGTTGTTAATTACTGTACTTCCTAGAGGGCATGTAAACTTGTATAACCTTCTATCATTTAGCAAACAGAGATGCAACTGATATGGAAGAGGGAAGGAAAAAACAACACACCTTCACCAATTAATAGCAAATGTGTTTTCTTTATAAAATGCTTTACAGAAGAAATAGTCCACGGTGAACTTCAAGAAGCTAATATCAAATCAGCCTCCAAGCAGAGCTTGCTTTTGATAGGAAAACACTCCACTGCTCTCCGTCTCAATTTAAAATTAACATGCTCTTGCATACACATTATACACAGCTAATAACTACATAAGAGAAAAGGCATTGAGAAGAAGGTCTATTATCTTATTTGTTTCTTTAATAGTTTAATGGGAATCTTTAACATTGAGTTAATAATGTTCAGCTGTTTGAATTTGTATTAAAGGAAGCATCTGGATTAGTGGGGATTTGGGAAGAATATCTAGGTAGGTCTTTTTTACTCCATATGCTCTCTGAAATAACTCTTAATTCCATTTAATGACTCTTGTCATGCTGAAAAGTTTGGCAAGTTTGGAGAAAAATGTCCTTTAAAAATAAGTATTGATTCTGACCATATCTGGCTTAAGCAACAGAAAAGAGGGAAAAGGAGTGTGGGGGTGCTCTTAGAAGTATTGTAACTCCAGTTGTAAGGATGTTAAACTGTTGTGCTCTAAAAATATTAGGTCACTGAAATTATATGAAAACTCAAAAAATTCAACTGCATCTTTAAAAGAAGTGAAAGATATCTTTAAACACAATTGTCTGTACTAGTACTATGTATTTTCTGAATACGCCTTATGTAAAGTATTTTCTTCCAGCTGTCTTTCCATAACCAACATTGCCTTTTGGGGATAGCATTAATACAGCTCATGGGACTATGGCCAAGGAATGTTATGAAAATGGCATTTAAAATGCTGTGCCTAGCTTATTCTCCACCCTCCCCAGGTAAAGCTTCAGGGGAATAGGAACTACTTTGATCATAAAAGGGTGGAGACAAAGATGGTGGGCAACATAGGCTTCAGGGCTGGTTTATATTCTGCTCAACACTTTGAAACAATGAAAGCTATCCTAAAAATCCATAATGCCTGTTTGGTCAATTGATTTAATTATCTTAATTTACATTCTGGAGTCTATGTCTAGATATTCACATGAAAATGGACTAGAACATCTCAGATGCTTATTGAAAATCAGTGTTTTCTCTTCTTTCCCTTACAAGGTGTGATGGTATTGACATTACCTTTAGCCAGTAATGGCAACTTTTTTAGTATTCTGAAAACTGAACATTTAATTTCTTTATACATATCTCTGTCATTACTAGTTGCAAATAACAGTTTTATGTAATATTTTTTATAGATTGTCATTGAAGTTTCTGTCAGATGCTCATAACATAGTTCTCAACCTCCTAAGTGAATGCTAACCAACTAGCATGTGTAAGACAGCGCATATAAAAGAGTTTCTCAACTAAGAATGTACCAATATAGGTTGAGGACAGACTTGTTGGAGAACAGCATAGGAGAAAGGAACCTGGTGGTCCTGGTGGACAAAAGAATTACTATGAGCCAGCAATGTGCCCTTGTCGCCAAGAAAGCCAGTGACATCCTGGGGTGTATTAGAAGGGCTGTGGTTAGCAGGTTGAGAGTGGTTTTCCTCCCTCTCCAGTCTGCCCTGGTGAGGCCACTGTTGTAAAGAGCAGAGGAATTGATGTGGCCAAGCCAGGAATTATAAAAATAGAATTATTTTATTCCCACAAAACCCCTGTCTTCAAAACTATATACAGAATTAGTTTTAATTTATTTATAGGTTTTGATTTGATTGGGAAGATCTTCAAAGGTGCTATAGACAAAATTCAGAGATTTAGGAAGTCAGAAAATGGAAAAGTCTAAGCTATAAACAGCTTATTTACCCTACTATCAATAGGTTGACTGAGCAGTGAATTAAGGGGAACAACAGCTTTACTCACAGTGTGAGGAGAGATGCTCATTGTGCCTTGATTGGTTCTGGCTATGAATAATATACAATCAGATTCAAAAGGTAAAGTCCAATATTTCAAAAATGTGGTTACTACAAGACAGAGATCTGTGGGAATTGCGCAGTCTCCAACAGCAACAAGGGAGAGACAAATTGCTTCAAGCCCTCCCGTCAGGATAGCAGCCGGATAGCAACATGAAACTGGCTGTTAGGAAGGTCCCAGGTGCCACCAACAGTTCTCTTAAAAGTAACGCAGGACTTGCCGAGCCTGCAAAGCTGCAGGATAGTGCCGAGTGGGGGACTGTCCAAAAGGCAGAGAAAGTACAAAATGCAAGAGCTGTGCAAAAGATAGGAACTGTCTGAAGCCAGGACATTCCCAAAACGGTGACTTCTTCAGAAGGCAGGTGGGAATCTTTTCAGACGGGAACTTTCAAGTGGGAACAGTTGTGCCTTTTCCTTTCCCTATTTATGCCTTTTCAGAAAAAAGGTTGATTTGCTAATTCATACTGTGCGTGAAAACTCAGCCAATAACCAGCTGAAATCCCTGCATGGGCTGGCAGCATTAGCCTTCACTCATTCTGAAAAGGCCTCTTTGCTGCCTCACCCTCAGGGGTGAGAAGGGAGGAATTTGAGGTGTCCAAGACAGCCACATCTGAAATATTCTGTCCATTTCTGGGCCACTAAGTTAAAGTACAGGGAACCACTTGAGAATCCAGTGCAGAGAATCATAGAATCAGTCAGGGTTAGAAGGGATCACAAGAATCATCTAGTTCCCACCCCCACCTGCCATGGGCAGGGACACCCTACCCTAGATCAGGCTGGACAAAGCCTCATCCAGCATGGCCTTAAACACCTCCAGGGATGTGGCCCCAACCACCTCCCTGGACAACCCATTCTATGGTCTCACCACTCTCATGGGGAAGAACTTCCTCCTCACATCCAGTCTGAATCTCCCCACCTCCAGCTTTGCTCCATTTGCTCTAGTTCTGTTACTACCTGATAGCCTAAAAAATCCCTCCCCAGCTTTTTTGTAGGCCCCCTTTCAGATACTGGAAGGCCACAATAAAGTCACCTTGAAGCCTCCTCTTCTCCAGGCTGAACAGCCTCAACTCTTTCAGTATGTCCTCATAGGTGCTCCGGCCCTCTGATCCTCTGATCAGTCACAGAGATGATTCAGGGAGTCTCCCTTATGAGGACTGGCTGAGGGAGTTGGGTCTCTTTATCTTGGGGAAGAGGAGACTGAGGGGTGACCTCATTAACATTTATCAGTATATGGAGGTTGGCTGTCAGGAGGATGGAGTCAGATATTTCTCATACAGTCCCCAAAAGTTATTGATGAAACAAATAAACCCAGATTTTTTATTTAAAACAAATATGTAACAATAAGTAGTTTTTCTCTGGACTTAACCCCTGTCCTTTGGTGGCACTCTGAGATCCTATGTGTTTCACTTAAAATCAAAAATTTTTTTTGCATGAGTCCCTTACTTTAAGACTAGAATCTAAAGGTGTCAGTGCTTTAATCATCAATTATATGAAAGCAATAAATTACTTCCTTACAAACACTATTAGTACAGCATAGGAAGAGTATGTAGCTCAATTGTGACAGTAAAGTTTATCATTTTTCAGTGATGGGGACAGATCTACCAACATGGACAGTCTTAAAACTGTCTGAAATGTCTTATAAAGCTGGGGAAGGAATTTTAAAAGGGTCCTTTTGTTCTTTATAAAATATTCAAATTACTTTTTTTTTCCATGTCATTCCACTCTAGGATTGATCAGAATATTCAGCTCTAGTAATCAAGCAAGACACTAGCTAGTATTTGTGCACAGAAGAGAATTTATGGATTATTATAGCTCATATGCTGGACACAAATAGCAAAGACATGCTGCCATGAATAAGAAAATGAAAACCCAATATGCAAGTAATCCCTCCACTCTGCACTGTGATAGCAACGCTTTGATCAGAATACTTTGCTCAGTTCTGCATTTTACTCTCCAAGATAGATGGAAGACTAGCTGAAAAGTACATAAAGGGAGTAGCAACAGTGCTTTGAAGTCTGGAAATTGTGATCTGTGAGGAAAGAATTAGTGAATCGGAATTTTTTTTGTCCTGAAGAAGAGAAGAACAAAGAAATGCAGTGTAAAGAAAGAACACAGCAAAGAAAGCATTAGCAAGCAGGGAGAGAACGTTTTCCTTTTTTCTTGTATATATACTTCTATAAAAATGTTATGTGGGTGGACAACTCTGCTGGAAATATGCATAGTCACTAAAAGTAGTACATAAATGTTCTGTTGTGAATATAAACAAATCATTTTCGTCACTTCAGTAAGGCTGGCATCTTACAGTACATTTCCCGCAGTTTGTTTCTGCTGAAAGATCTGCTTATTCTGGAATATCTGTATATGCACCAACAGAACAAAACTTCAGACCAGGCTTTGGAGGACAACTCCTTGGGTTAATTTTCCATTGTATTTTATCACTTGTTTTCATTAAAATTAGATTGTGCTGTGGTAAAACAGCCTTGCCTAAAAATCAATGACTGAATANGTGTATATATATATATATATATATATATAAAATTCAAGATGAATATGTGAATTTTTTTTTCTGGAGCCACAAAACAACACATGTGAATCAGGACTGATTTGTGTAGAACCTGCCAGGGACAAAGAAACACAGAGCAAGCTGGACTTCTGTACTTTCTCAGGCTTAAATCTGATCTTGAAGTAGAAACTTTAAACGTTGAACAAATAATGTAAAACACTAACAGTTTCTGTCAAACTGGAAAAAATATTTTGCACATCCCAGAGGAAACATACAGGATATGTTGGTCTGAATTCTACAAGTAAAATATTCTGTGTTAATACCAAAAAGGTTAAGCAACCTTGTAAAATTCACAGATCAGCAGTCACTGGCTATGTCTTGCAACTACCCTGTAGCCATCTCATGTATATCAGACAATATGATATGGTTGCATGGAACATAGTACAGATTAAGGAGTGAGTATGAGCTTGGACAGGAAAAGAGAGTGTATAGGACTTTCTGAATGTTTTCAGAGATTGTTCACCCGTTCCTTTGGGCAGTCCAAAGAAACTGAACCCCTCAGGTGAATCCAAGGAATGAATAAATAAATAATTATTATAGGACTTAGACATGTTTGAAAATATGTAGTGAAGAAGGTGCTTATAGAAGACTGGGTAATTCAGACATGCTAATACTGAAAACCAATTTTGAATATTTTTCCAGGATTAGGTATTAAAGGAAGGAAATAGATGAGGGAGTTGTCTAAGTATCATAGAATCATAGAATGGTTTAGGTTGGAAGAGACCTCAAAGATCATCCAGTTCCAACCCTCTGCCATAGGCAGGGACACCTCCCACTAGATCAGGATGCTCAAGACCTCATCCAGCCTGGCCCTGAAGACATCCAGGGAGGGAGCAGCCGCAACCTCCCTAGGCAACCCATTCCAGTGTCTTGCCACCCTCACTGTGAAGAACTTCCTCCTAACATTCCTTTTAAATCTCCCCTCTGCCAGTTTGAACCCATTCCCCCTCATCCTGTCATTACAAGACTACCTCAGTTTTCTTGTAACTCTCATTGAAAGTAATGCAGATAGAAATTAAGCATTAGAAATTTGATAATCTGGAAAACAACATATCTGTTCTACAAGTGGTTCAGTTGTGTGAAATATTGATACTAATTGGAGGAGAGAAATAATTAGAATGGGAGCAGGGATAGCAAACAAGTTCTATGTCTTGATACCAGAGGACACTGTTGGAATATACTATGTCTCAAAATGGTAGCATTCTGATGGTGTCATGAAGAGATAAAAGAATTAATGCAGAGCCAGTATGCAAAGCGCTCTCAGCAAGGGACTTATACTGTCAGAAATTTACCTAAACATGAAAATCCTTCTGCCACAGATGGTAGCCTAGTGGGACTTGACTCAATGCTGTCTCGCACTGCAGCTATAGAGCAAAGTCCACCAAGAATGTCCTAGTCTCGCAGATTTGCTGTGAGATACAAAGCTGCTGGAGAGAAAAGACAGAGAGAAAGGAAAAAAAACCCTTTTCTCTGTTGCTTCACCTAGGAATTGTAATTGCAATAAATACACCTAGGAGTTATATATATTTGGTTTGGTTTTGGTTTTTTTTTTTGGTTCTTGTTACTAGGAAACCCTAAGCAAATCTCAGGCAACTGAAAAAGAGATAGGACACTTCTGAAAGTGTTTTTAAATTTAGAGTTTTTTTAAACCATGTGTTGGCAAAAAAAAAAAGTTTCTGTATTACATCAAATTACATTTATATAAAATTGAAAGGTTTGTTGTTGAACAGAGATGTGCTCTTTTTGTTTAATTTTAACTGAGCTTCTTTTATTGACAATATAGTTAAATAAAAATTAGCTGATTCTTATATCAAAATAATTTAGCTGGGTCATCATTCAGGAAAGCCTGCAACGCCTGGGGAAAGGAAGAGTGCAACAAATGATATTAATTGATTTTTAAGTTACAAATACCGCTATGATCCTTAAATATATCACATTTCAACTCTTGGCAGACAAGTTATTGCCTAGTATTAGATTTAAAATAAATTATCTTAATCACAATCTCATTTATCTAGCATCTAAACTGTGAAAGAGAATATATGTTCTAATTTCTTGACAAGTTAAAGATGAATGGTAAATGGATGTTAGTGGTACACTATAGTATCTATTCTAGACTGTAACTAGTATGTAGTAGTTATCTCTAATAATATCTTCAGTATCATTTCAGATCAAAGTTCAGGGTGTTCTTGCTACTGTTTTCATTTTTGTTCAGTGAATGTGTAACAGGATGAAGTCTTCTAGGGAAGTAAGAGGGTGATGGCACAACAACCTACCTCAAGGCTGAGTGACAGATTTATATTGTGTACATTGGTGGAGTGTGTGTGATCACCTTATCTTAGATATGTGATAAAAGGAAGTTATATGTTCCTCAGTGAAAGCTGTATGTGCTTCTTTCTTTGCATTTATTACAGCATAACAGCATAAAGGAATAGGTGTTTTTCATAGTTTGTAACTGACGTAGTTGTACCTGTAACTGTGCTCTTAAGGCATTCTGAAACATAAGGAAGCTACTCCAAAGACTTTCCAACTTCAGCAGACACAGGAGCCAAGTGTAAATTATTGATTTCCCCTTTACTTTTGTAAAAACTGCTTTTAAAAATTGCCTAGCCATTAATTTTCTCTTGGACAAAATCACATCTCTAACAGTACTTGTCAAACGAAGATCTTTTCAAAAAAGTACATTATTGGTTTCTGTATGAAAACATAATTTATATTCAGGTACACAAACCTTTACATTTTCGTACATGTATTTATACATAAACCCTTGAGTTTTCTCCTTAATTAACATCTCATCTATTTTTGTTGCTAACACTGCATCATCTCAATACTTGCATCACTTCCAAACTGAAGTGTGATTTGTATTATGAACAGTGCTTATGCTTTATAAGTGAACTGCTCAATAATGAGTGTCAGTTTCCATATGAAAAATGTATTTACTAAAATTTATCTCCTTGAATAAACTGCAGGAACCCATGACGGCCCCCATAGGTATGAGAGTGAGACATCTTGTGGTGTAATTTGTCCTTTTCTGAGAAATGACAGAGCTATCGCTACAAAGAAACAAGAAACGGATGGGGAGAACAACCTGTTTCACACACAACAAAATCAAGTGTAATTGGCATTTCCCGGATTTTCCATTATCCTTTTAATTTAAGTACGTTCAGCCACATTCTAACAACGTATGGACTTACTCTGTTCTAATACAATTAAACGAAATTTGCTCCTCCTGCATGCTGTGACAAGCAAGCTGCAGCACCATGTGCTTTTAAAGACAACTACTTGAATGTCTAAGGAGAATAATCTGTGCAGGACTAAATCTGTACATGTAACATGCTGTTTTTCAGCATAGATCAGGTGCATTATTTGGTTTGTTAAGAGGAATTAAAACGTGACAAGTGGATTTCAGACCAAGCTCATGAGAGGTTTTCAAGTGCAGATTATTTAAACAGATCCAAACATTACAAGAGAAGATTTTCCAGTATTGTAAGGGAAAGTGCAATGCCCTGAACCTAGGGAGCAATAACCCTGTGTACTATTGTATGTTGAAGAACAACCAGCTGGAAAGCAGGTGTGCAGAAAAAGACCTGAGGCTCCTGTCGGCGCCAAACTGAACATGAGTCAGCAACGTGCTGTATTTGGCTCCATTAGCAGTAACGTCAGCAGGCCAGGGGACATGATCATTCCTATCTACCCAGCTGTGGTAGGACTACACTCTGCCCAGTCTTGGGACAAAATTTGTGTAAAAATGGATGGAGATTGAAAAAAAAAAAAAAAAAAGAGATAGAGCCAGGCTTTTTTCAGTAGTTCTCAGTGGCAGAACCAGACATAATAGGCACAGACTGAAACACAGGAGGTTCACTTTGAATATCAGGAAACACTTTTTTACTTGGAGGGTGACTGAGCACTGACATAAGTTGCCTGCAGAACCTGTTGAGCTTGGATGCTTGGATGTATTAGAAAGCTGCCTGAATAAGGTTCTGGGCAATTAGCTTTAGGTGGCTCTACTAGCCACCTAAAGGTGGAATTTGACCAGATGAATTCCAGAGGTCTACTCCAACCTCANTGATTTAGAAGTATCTTATTCAAAATTTGAAAAGTTTTCATTTATTTCCAAAGCATTTTTTTCCCTTTAGTTCTACTTGGCAGATGGTCATGCTGGGGTTTAAAATTGTATGTTCTCAGATCCTGCTCATTTGTCGAGAATAAGATATGAGAAATAAAATCCACTGCATGTACCACATGGATTTAAATATTTTGTTTTAAATATAATTAGATATGTGTATACATGAAAAAGAGGATATTTCATATCTGTATTTCCATAATTCTCTGTTGAGAGGGCTGTACAATTTATGCAACACAATGACATACTGATCTCTTTACAATATGTTTGTTTGTTTTGTTGATTTGTTGTTTTGATTTTTTTTCCTCTGTGACATTCGGGTCACACTGGTTGCCTGTAACTTTCTTGTTTAGTTTTTGTTGTTCACCTGGTACAGTGTATTTGCAGCTCTCATGCTTTGGGAACTGTGCATTAAAACACTTGCTACTGCAGTAGTTTGTTTATATCATTGCTTGTGAACATACCTGAACAAGGAGTACCAGTTACACTTTGATCTCGAGAAGACAAGATGGTATAGAACTGCTGGAGCAACAGATGTCATAACTAGCAGGTATGTGATCAGGCAAGTTCATGGGCTCTATGGGGGCACACTCAGGATTTCTTATATATTCCATTGGTGCTCATTTTACATTTAGCTGTTCTTTTGAGAAATTTACATTTCCTAAAGTGCCAAGCCATATGTTGCTGAGTTAAAATATTAGCAACAGATAATGGAAATACCTAATTTCTGAGTATGGCAAAGTTCTTGAGTTTGAATCCCATTGATGTGAAAAGCAAGATGAAAGGAGTGAACCAATAATACTTTCTGTTTTATGGGGAAGCAGAGTGAAAAGCATCTGTGCTGAGACTGCTAAAGATGAAATGGCATCACACTGACAAGCAGCTGTTACTGAGATGACCATTATGTATGTGCTTTATAAACATATTAACACTGCTGTAGTCAGATTAACAGAATTTAGATTGTTCTCAAAGGACTTCTTACTTGCTGACTTCACTTCTGTTTTCCTGAAATAATTTTTTATATCAAGGAGTACTTAGGAGGTCTGAAAAAGCTATAGTTTCCATAAGACCTCAGCAAGTTTGCAGATGACACCAAGCTGTGTGGCACAGTCGACTTGCTGGAGGGCAGGGATGCCATCCAGAGGGACCTGGACAGGCTGGAGAGGTGGGCCCAGGCCAACCTCAGGAAATTCAACAAGGCCAAGTGCAAGGTCCTGCGCCTGGTTTGGCGCAATCCCAAGCACAACTCCAGGCTGGATGGCAAATGGCTGGAGAGCAGCACTGAGGAAAAGGACCTGGGGGTCTGGGTTTAGGAAAAGCTCAACATGAGCCTGCAGTGTGTGCGTATGGTGCAGACAGCCAACCGTGTCCTGGGCTGCATCAAGGGCAGCGTTGCCAGCAGGGCAAGGGAGGTGATTCTCCGCCTTTACTCTGCTCTCATGAGAACTGGAGTACTGTATTCTGTTCTGGAGCCCTCACCACAAGAAGGACATGGAACTGTTGGAGAGAGTCCAGAGGAGGGCCACAAAGATGATCAGAGGGCTGGAGCACCTCTACTATGAGGACAGGCTGAGAGAGTTGGGGCTGAGAGAAGGCTTCGAGGAGACCTTATAGGAACCTTCCAGTATCTGAAAGGGACCTACAGGGGGGCTGGGGAGGGAGTATTGACAAGGTTATGTAATAACAGGATGAGGGGTAATGGCTTTAAACTGGCAGAGGGGAAATTTAAATAGGATGTTAGGAGGAAGTTCTTTACAGTGAGGGTTGTGAGACACTGGAACAGGTTTCCCAGGGAGGTTGTGAATGTTCCCTCCCTGGAGGTGTTCAAGGCCAGGTTGGATGAGGCCTTGAGTGACCTGCTCTATTGGGAGGTGTCCCTGCCTATGGCAGGGGGTTGGAACTGGATCTTTGAGGTCCTTTCCAACCTAAACCATTCTATGATTCTATGACTACTTTTTCTGGAAGTCAAATTATTTGCATTTTTTAATAATAAGATCAGCAGAACTATTTTGAAGTGGCTGCTCTTATTTCAATGGTCATTTGTCAAAATAACTTACCCTGAGTTTTCAGGATGAGCTTTTTATAGAACTGTCTTTTTTTTTTTTTTTAATTAAAAACAAAAACAAAAAAATCCACCTATTTTTATTGTCCACTTATTGCAAAGGAAGTCTTGGAAGATCAAACTAATGATTCAGTATCTTCCACCCACCATTATCCTCCATGAAAACATAACTTCATATATTTCATCAACATAGTCAAAGTATTTTGAATCTTAATCTGAATAATATAACAATGGAATGCACTCTATTCCTTTTCTCTCCAGTTATCACTCCTGAAATATTTAATGGGAATGCACCTTACATGCTCTTGAAGATTTTTTTTTTCCCCTATGATATTGACAGTCCCCCTTGTGTTTTTAAACCATTGCCTACATGACTATAAAAATAACTGCGTGATTTCTGTAAAAAGTTAAATTTATTTTTTTTCTCAACAAAATATCTACAATATGGGTGACACCATAAATTTCACATATGTTAGCACTTCTGTCTGTAAAGAATGTAAGTTTAAGTGCAATATGATACTGTAATACAATAAAAAGAAATTTAATCGAGTCCATGCAAAAACATTTATAGAGCTTTACAGAAAAAGGAAGTAGTTTGAGATGAAATTGCCATCAGACGGAATTCACAGGAGAACATTTGAAAACTCACAGACAAGTTATTAGTACACTATCATATGATTTTTATTTTTTGTTTTCTTACTGTAGCCTTTAAAAATCTGGGATCACTAACACACAAAATATTGTATATTACGTTAAATCTTTACGTCAAAAGCTTATGGCACGATTTCTTTTCATCAGCTCACAAATTACACATTCATGGAACATCAGTAGCTACTTCAGTCCACTTAATCTCTTAATGTCACTTTGTCATACATTAAAGTACAAACATAAGAAATGTTTCTTGCATATTTCATGAAGATGAAAGTGCAGTAATATTTGAGAATGTCAAGAATACAGGATGAGCCAACACTTTTCTGGCATTTAAACCACCACTTTTAGCAATCTAACTTGTTTCCACAAGCCTTTCTTGAATACTGATAGTATTTCAGTAACTACTGTAGGTGATGAGTGTTGCCTGAAGGCACCTTTTCCACAACTGCTTCAAACCAGAATATTAATTTTACTGTTAA
Source organism: Psilopogon haemacephalus (assembly GCA_013396835.1). Taxonomy (NCBI): domain Eukaryota; kingdom Metazoa; phylum Chordata; class Aves; order Piciformes; family Megalaimidae; genus Psilopogon; species Psilopogon haemacephalus. The sequence goes on along the minus strand of VWZI01003018.1, from coordinate 114,165 downwards.
CAAGTAGTTTGTTTTATGATTTATATTTTTCTTCTTGGTTGTCTCAAAAAGAAAAAAAAGCTGTAATGATCTGATAGTGTTCTCATCTAAATAACCTTATGATTACACAGTAAAATGTGGATAAAGTTATATTACCACCTTGCAAAGATGCTGTAAAAATTAATAGCTCGTTCAGTAGTTTCATACTTTAAGGCCAAATTCTGCTCGGTTGGATTGGATTAGATTAATTCTTATGACAGCTCAAATGACAGCAGAAGTGTCACATGAAGTATATATATCTTTTGCAACCAACCATTTCAGTTTGGGATGGGAACTGTATAAATAAAGTTATTTCCATTTAATATAAAATTATTGCTAATTTTTTTTTTTTTTAGTTAAGGAAGACTTTTTTCTCTTTTCCTAGTGTTAAAAATATAAGTTTTTGTAGTTTCTTATATTTTAATTTTATATATGGTGTCAATCTACAGTTCTGTAAAGGGTTATAATACAAAGTGGAAGCAATAGCTTACTCCTTAAATGTAAAGTGCATATCTAAATCACCTAAATATAAGTCTTCCTAGTGACTAAACAGAATCATCTCTCACAGGTAATGACTCTTTATAAAGCAGCCTATAAAAAGGTTTTGAAACAAATTCTAATAAAGAGAATCCAAAGAAACCCAATATATGTTTGAGCTGAAAGAATAATTCTCTCCTCTTCCTCTTGAATTCCACTAATCTGCTTGAATTACTGTGATTGCTGTCAAGACTCCTTGAAAGTAGAGTGTTAAAATAGCTAAATTCTAAATAGTAAAACACTGCTACTCCTTCTTCCCATTCTCCTTCAAGTCTCTAGTTTATCAGCATATCAAAGAAAAAAGACATCCTGTTTTGTTGATATTTGAATATAGTTTTAAAAATAAAATGCATTCAGTTTTCAGAATCTAAGCAGGCATCTGGTATTGTGGTATTTCACTGTATCTACTGCTCCTTTAGGAGACCTTTCTTATTCTCTCTTAAGGTCTTGAAATTTTTTTGCTGTACAAGGGCTGATGTAGATTTGACCACATCTCTTTCTTTACTGCAGGAATCAAAGACAGTTATATAAAAGGTTCCAGACACTGCTTTGGACTTTTTCTCTTCCTGTAGTCCCTATTATGCTATATATAACACATACTTTCCATCTTGTACCTTCCCTCTCTTTTAATTAAGAAAGCATATGGTGTGGATGTCAATTTTTTATCCACACAGGTAGAAAATACCATGCTGAGTGTGTGTTTGTATATATTTATACACACACTCTTAGAAGCAGTTTCCCTCTGCAGCTACTGCTTCTATCTGAACAACTGTTCCCTATGGAGATGATACTAGGGGATGAAAGTATGAAGGATGCCTTCATGCTTAGTGGTGACTGTGTCAGCTCTTTGGTAGTTATGTTACTGGAATATTGCTCCAGATCATAATTTCTCCCTCCATTTTAATTGTATTGCAATGACCTGCTAGTGCCTGTATTTTAGTTTTCAAGTGTAGAACGGGTCTCCAAAGCCCATGAAAATATGACCTGAAGTGCACAGAGTCTGCACTCATGGTGATTAGTAAGTCAGGTAAAGTAGTGTTAGCCTATCATGTAGGGGTTGTGCTGATAAAAAGCCTTCTTGTGTGACTTTCTATGGACCCGTACTCTGCAGAGCCCAGGTTCAGAGATACTGAGGTGTGATAGCCATTCTATTTCAGCCTGATGAATGGGTTATTTTTTTAGATTTTGAAGTCCTGATAGGTAGGATCTGCATCAAGCATTTCTGCCTCTCCACTGCCCCTTTCATAAAATTGTAGCATAAATACTGTGATCTAATACTGCAGATTATCTTTCAAATTTTGCATTTTCTTAATGTTCATTATACAGTTACAAAACAATCATCTCCCACACTAGTTTCAGCTGATGACAGCAGTTCAGTTTTAGTTGATTCCAGGTTTGTAGGGAGGGCAGGTATGTCTGCTGGCATTTCTGGACTTTTTCCCTAGCTGGTGGTGAATAGCAGGCCTTGAAATTTCTTATAATCTCAAATAACATTTCTTTCTTTACCATGTGACTTTACATTAAGTAATTTCAGAATAATATAAATGAAATTTAAATTTTAAGTTCTGCTCTCTTCTGACAAACACATTATTTAATGGACAGCAGATGCTTCTGTTACCTTTGAAAATGTTTTGATTCCAGTAAAAAACCCACAAATGCAACAGTTCAAGAGAGATCTTGGTTCAATTACACCAAATCGTACTCACATGAGGGGAGCAGAATGACATGACAAATGTTATGTTCATTTGAAAACATTGTAATGGAAGTGGTTTTTTTTGCTTTTCCTCTCTGTATGAAATACTTTTGCTACTAACAAATTGCTAAGTAATAATGAGTCCCAGCTTTTATACAGTTTTTATAATGACGTTTTAAACACATTTAATTGTTTTTATATTCAGTGTTCCCTGTTAAAAGATTGAGCATTATATGTAAATATAATGGAGTATGGCATAGGAGTAGGGTATTCTTAACTTCCTAGTATAATGGCCTATGGAAAAGAAATATAACTACAAATATAACTAAAAAGGAAGAGATTATCTTTCCATTGGCCAGACCTTACATTCTGTTCTCTTTCACCATAGTACATGGCTGAAGAGAGACATCTTGACAAGCAACAGTAGGCACTAAGTCCAGTCATTAAACCTACAGATTTATTTTATTTAAATAGAACATATAGGCAAGTATTCATTAAGGTGGTCACAAAATAATTATAATTTAGAATTATGCTTGTTTTTTATATATGCTGTAATTTTTTTCTTAGCTTACCACTCTTTATTTAGAGAAATGTGTCAGAAGGTTTCTTCCCTCTCACTGTTTACATAGGAAAGGATGGTCTTGTCCTCCCTGCTTAACAGTTTACGATTCTCTCTGACTTCCTCTTACATTTTGCCAGTGTTGTAATCCAGTCTCTCTTCTATCACTTTTCTGATTTCCTGTCTGATTTCTTTATTTGAGAGATAGATCTTTTCTTTACTTAAAGAAAGAAATTTACTTCTGCTGTATTCAAATTCATTACTGTTTCAAAACAAGTATGTGTAAGAGTTAACAGACCACTGAGGGATTGGGAAAGAAGCAATGAAAACCAGGTTATCGAGTGTTATAAATTAGAGTAAACTAAGACTTATTCTGATCTGGCCAGTGTTTTTTAGTACACTTTACTGAATGCAAGTCAGTTATTTTAGATGGAAAGAAGGAAGATGAGGCTGGATAATGTAATATTTAAAATAACTACCTCTTGATTATGGATACAGAACTTCAAGCAGTCCTTAAAATACTGTTGACTTGCTGATAGCAGATGGAAGTTAACATCTCTTGTCATGTGATATAGCTAATGATAACTTTGAGAGAGACAAATGTAACCATAAGACCCAACTGAAATGTCAGCCATTAGTTCGTGATACCCCATCACATGGATAAGCACCTTTACAAGTGAACAGGATTTTTTCAAACATGCATGTAAATAAACCAACATAAACAAGACAGCCTCAGCAAAAAAAGATTTGCTTAAAGTGAGCTGAATTAATTTTAGAATATAAATGAAGCAAAGCTATATAAAAATACTGTATTAATAATAAAGGAAGATTATACAGCTTCTTTTTTGACACAGCTGAATAAAATCTCAGAGCTACTATTTTAAAATCTTTCTAACTAATCCTTGGAGGAAAACAACAACAAATCAACCCAAACCTAAGGCTGCTATGTAATAATTCCCAGTGCAGAGTTACATTGCTTCTGTTACTTCATATGCACCATGCCTTTGGCAGTGCACCAGATGTTTGCCTCCAGCTGATTTTGCTTTTGTACACATATTCTGAGCAACAAAACAAAAAAAATTAAAACGTTCAAAATAAACATACTTTGTATTGAGAAACAGACTCAGATACTGGACTTAAAGTATCTAGTAATTTTAAATGTTAGATTTCAATATCTTCTCATGTTTTTGTTTTTCAATAGACAACATAAGCAAAAGTAAACCCTTGCGTACAAGCTATGCTCATAAATGTGTTACCACTCAAAGAAGCAACTGAAAGTACTTATTTATTTATTCCTAAACAGGGAAAGTCTCTCTAAAATTATTAATAGTTGTTCTTCTATTTGAGAATGTAAAGTACAATAAAAGGCTATGCAAGTCTTTTCTCCTGTTTTAGAAAATCTTCATATTTTCCCAAGACTCTGAAGTGATTCTTGGCCTGTATATAAGCCATATCAATATATTTCAAAGAAAGTGTCAGAAAAACTTCCGATATTAATAAATTAAACTTTGCTTATTTATGTAATATTTAGGAGAAAAATATGTATCAGCATAGATGTAATTATCTTCCAAATGTTTTAGTGAAGCAGTTGAATATTTGCTTTTAATATCTCTTTGCATTGAACCAAAATCACAGAATCACAGATTTATTAAGGTTGGAAAAGACCTCTAAGATCATCAAGCCCAACCAAAATGAAGCACTCCAAAATTTTGATTCACTTGTCTATCTCATAAGTTGCATGAGTTTTATCTATTGAGAAATAAATCCCTTCAAAATTATAAAAAAGAGAAAATAAACATTGCAGGTTTCAATTATCAATGTATAATCAAATAAAAGAAAAAAAGACTTTACAAATGTTCCTGTATTTCCCATATGATATGCAGACTGTTAGGTCATAGATACATCATACTATTTCAACACATGCACCTTCCAGAGGAATGGCAATACGAAGTATATTGAATTGATTATGTAAATTAAATTTCCCAAATGTGTGCATTGCAAAATCCCAGGTACTGCCCTTAAGACAAGAAAAAGTTGTTAAAACTGTAATCTCAAATTAGTAGTTTGTCATTATCTTGTAAAATGGAACTAACAGTTACAAATACTGATCTATTCTGTAATACTGTAGTATATACCTACGGTATTCTGGATCCATTTATTTGTTTTTATTAAAAATACACCAGAATTAAAACCCAACATAATATTGAGGAACACTAAAGAGTACTGTACAATTATACCACTGTGTAACTGTATGTATAAGTATTTGGCAGTAAATCTCCAGTAAAGAGTGATTTACAATGAAAAGCTGTTGATATTTAGGTTGACATAGCGAGTTTGCAATAGCAGATGTAGCCTCTCTGGGTGTCATTCTTCCATTCCACCATGACTGGGCATTTTAGCCATAAAGGATCTCTTTTTCTCTGTTAATGTTTTTAGCTCTCTCCAGTCACTTCTTCAATGCACATTCCTAAGAGAAAGCCTCCTGTTGAACATGGCAGCCAGATCTGTATGCACTGCAAGCCTTATCTTACTATTGATGAATGTCCTCATGCCTGATGATTTTGTAAATTACCCAATAAAAAATATTGAAAATCAGAAAGGCTAATGGGAAGCAAGCTCTGGATATTGTGTCTATCTTCTTAGCCCGGTCAATAAATACCTTTCTCATTTCTTCAGGGGTTTTTGGTGCAGCTTGAACAGGATTGTTTGGCCCCTTTTGTGTCACTCCATCTTTTGCTTGCACACACGGGCTCACTCCATATGCTGTAAAGCTAAACTGACTGTCTCTTGCATCATCGTCCTGTTTAAAAAAAAAAAAGGGGGGGGGGG
>VWZI01003018.1:28823-108519 GCA_013396835.1 Psilopogon haemacephalus | reverse complement strand
AGAATTTATAATTTTTTTTTTTTTCACAGAAATCTTAGCAGTTGACAAATAGAAAGTATTGTACCATTACCTTATTGACTTCTTGAATCCACAGCTTAACTTAACTGGTTGAAATTTCAGCCCTATTAGTGTCTCTCAAAAACACTGCAGCAGCTTTAAAAAGAACAGGGTTTTCTCTTTTTTGTTTCTAGATTCTGTAATCTACTTACAGAAAAAAAGAAATCCGAGTAAACTAGTGGTAATCAGGCACACAGCTTTGGATTTGTTTTAGCTTTCCCCATTTACAATAAGCACCTGCAGTCTTCAAGGAGGCAAACTTCAGACTGCGCTTTTTGGCAACAGTCATAAACTCTGCATACTGCTTAACAAAATGGAACCCTGGCCCCTAAAGATACTCACCATACTAACGCTAATGATGTTCATGTCAATTCTGTTAGTGAGAATTCTGCCTATTTGGTCATTGTATATTTAGTTAATCTTATCCGCATGCCTTGTTTCTGGTGTTGCATGTGAATACATCAGATAAAGATAATAGGTAATGCATCTCTGTTTAAAACAAAGTGTATGAAAGTTACAGGCCATATTTTTCCTCTGAATTATTCCTGTCAATTCAGGGGAAAATGACAAAGACATTTGCAGTTCAGGGAGCTATAAGAGAAATTTATTTTTAATCATGTGCCATAAAAACAAAAGCAGATGGTTTGAAGATAAACGTATTTTCATAGCATGCATTTGAAGAATGTGGCTTCCACCTGGAGACATTTTGGTATTTTCTTTACCTGACTATAGGTATTCTCCAGTAATAAAAGAGGTATAAATTAAGGCAAATAACTTATATATAGACTCTGAAGCCATGGACAGACTTGCTTCTAAAATATATTCTAGTATATTCTTTTACTATACATGCTACTCAAGGATAGTCATGTGATTTTGATGGCATCCACAATTTTAAAAATACAGAATAAATGAATTCCTGGTTTTCATACCTAATTAGCCATTGGTTTACAATTCCAGACTTCTACAAAGTATGATAAAGTAATATGTATATGTTATTTTCTAAATAAGTATTATTGGAAAATAATTTCCATAAGTATAAAAAAATAGTCAATTTTCCTTTGATAAGAGAATTTTTTATCATTTCGAGCTCTTCCTAGCTTAAATTAAAATAAAAGGCTAAAAAACCCCAAGAACAATAACAAGTCAAATAATTAGTCTTTCAGTTCTATACTTCTGAAGCATTTACATTTTATTTAAACCTTTTACTCTATACAAATGTAATTTCTTCATGAACACAGTTTAAACACAAATTTCCACATTTTTCAATTAGAAAATGCCTGTGATATCTGGAAAATCTGAAAATGTTTTGTAATGGAGAATTTTAATGTATTTAAAGTTTCAATTAAATAATATTTGCTGGCAGAACCACTGTTAATTAATCTGTTTTTAAAAAAATCCAAGTGTGTTTATTTTCTATATGAGTTGAATAAGTTATCTACAAATATATGATGATCAATTACTAACTTTGAACTGAACTAGTTGACAATCAGCACTAACATCCAGCAGTTCTGTTTGTATCCCACAATTGCTGTATTTATCACTCAACTGCAACACTTTTTCAAATGTGTAAATTGAATGTATTTTTAGACTAATATAGTTGACCGAAACTACTATATGTAAAATCTGCATTAGATTTCTCCTATTAAAAAAAAAAAAAAAAGGAAAAGAAAATTAACAAGAAAGAAAAGGAGGAAAAATTGCTGAATTAAGGATGAAAATGAATAACAGAAATACAAAATGATAGGATCACTACTTGATGACGTGATAAACCAAAGACCTGATTACTACAATAGTTCAGTTTTTCCATCAGAAAATAATGTGAAATAACATCTTTATAGTAGTAGAATTCAGTCTGCAAGAAGATTGATTGGAAAAGCTCTCTGATGTTGAGCAATTGATGTGAAGGCCCTTTCAGGAATCTAGCATTTCTGCTTAGAGTCTGTTGGATGATGTTTCCATAGAGGCAGACAGGATGGTTGAAGCCTGCAGTCAGACCAAAGTGCTAGGGCTAATGGATGCTCATGCTATGGTACTGCAACATGCCAGGTACCAACATAATTTTTCTGGATTACCAGCTGGAATATCCAATACATGGTTCTACAAGTTTTCCGTCGGGTTCATAATGTAGAAAAATAATTAATTTGGCCTCAGGTTCATATCCAGGGGTCCTTGTGCACAGCAATAAAGATGCAGTTATTGTTATTATTTACACTAACTTCTTATTATTTACACTAACTTCTGAGTGCTTTTTTGAAGGCATTTTTATAAAATATCAGTGGCACTCTGTTTTTGTTGTTCTTTCCACGCACGGCTATGTATAAGTAATTATTATCTCTTTTAAAACTGATGTAATTAAAGAATGGAAATAAATTCATATGACATTTTTAATTCAGAAAGATAGAATTCTTTGGAGACTAGAAGGAAATACTTTCACTTAGTTTATTTTCCTGTGAGCGCTGTTCTCCAAAATACTAAGTTATAACAGAATGCTGTCAGTTTCTGTGGCCCTATGAGTACGCTGTTTTCTGTTCATACATTTGATAATACATTTCTCCTAAGGCGTACTATGCAAAAAAACTCAGCAAATCTCCATAGCCTTTTGACTGTAGGCTGTGGTAGCAGCTTGGAGACTTATTTAAAATCTTTACTCATGTTATTTGAACACTATGTTTCTTATTGTTCATTTTTGAGAAGAAAAGTGTTGAATTGTTTTGTGCTCCAAGAAGCTATTTTAAATGCTGATCTGGTAGCAAATGATTTTACCTTGAACTAATGTCACCGTTCCTTCAAAGTCACAGAAAGTAAAATTTTAATGCTATATTTATCCCAGATTTAAACAGATCAAAATGGATGACAAAACTAACAGAACAGGTACCTTTATTACTGTTTCACGTCATCACATACAGGTAACAATGAAGGTATATGGAGTTAACATGGGAAGACATTATTTCAGACAAAAGGACAGGGCCTCTGTTAATGATTTGATATCACATTATGACAAATGGGACATCTTTGTTATAGTTTACCCTTAAATTTGTACTGTAGATTTGAGGCAAAGTCCCGTCTATAGGTCCTGCACATCTCAAGCCATTGCTATGCTGCAATGATTCACTGATTTCATTTCCATCAAGAACTCCCTCAAAATACTTTCATCAAAACGAGTAGGTTGACCAAAAAGAAAACAAAAGAAAAGAGGTGTGATTACCATTAAACACAATCTAGTTTGCATGTCTATTTTCCTCACTAAAGATACAGTGATCTTTAGATTTTTGAAAATAGAATAAAATGATTGATTATTCCTGAAAACTAAATACATTGAAAAAAAATCTAAAATCAAAGTCTTATTCAATATATGTATACTATTAATGTTTCCCCCCACATTATAAATGCAATGAAGAGAATGCAGTGATCATAGGTATGCTTTTCCCCTTTTGTCTTTCAAGACCAAAAGAAATGCATATGTAAATGAATAATGAATATTCATTCCTTCTGAAGAAATGTTTCCATCACATTAGAAATACATTTGTGAAATAGTTGTGTCAGATTTCTTTTTCTGACAGAGACAAAGCATTGTGGATCATATACTGTCTACCAAACGAAATCTCAAATTTGAAATCAAAGTTCCTCTGTTCTCAGAATTCGTGCAACCATAAATAAATTAGACCCTCTTTGAAATATCTCCTATATCTATTACAATACCTATTGGGAAACAGTAGGTCGAATTTTTATGTTGCAAGAAGAGTATTAATTTATAAATTTATGTATAGTACGATCCCAGAAACATTAAAAATTTTGTTAATTCAGTGCAAATTTGACTTGGCCTCTGAAAAAAGACATTTTCCTTTCTGTTGTTTGGAACCATAGAATCATAGACTCATATGGTTACAACCATAAAAAAATGTAGCCAGAGGGTGCAATTATACCTAAGAATCACATTTAATGCTGCTGTTACTGTTGTCTGGGAAGGAAGGCTGCAAATGCACTGGTGTTAATGTAGATGGCGTTAAAAAGAGGCAGTGACTGTAGTGGAATAAGGAAAATGGTAAGGATAGATGAGTTTTAATGACAATATGTCTTGATACAGCTCTGTACATAATGACATTTTGTATAACTGCATAGTTTTTGATAAAACTCAGCTACATTTCTTAACTGCAGGGATTTTATCTGACTTCTTAAGATTTTTAAGAGAGATATTTCAGTTCTCCTATGCATTTGATCAGCACTGAAAAGGAATAATCCATAATTTTAATTACATTTACAAAGGACTATGACCTGGGAAAAACTACGTTTAGCCAGAAGCAATCAACTTCACGAACACAAGGTGGCTCTGCAGTAGTTCTGGAAGAAAGACCGGGAAGTTAGGGAAGGTCACAATCTTGATATGGCTCAATACCATGCTGTCATTAAAGAGGCAAATTGCAAACTGCTTTGGATAAACAAGTGTATAGCTTGCATCATGTGATGCGTCGGCTGCTCTCAAAAGTTACATGATGCAAAGAGAGTTTTTAAAGGAGTTATATATTATAATTTGCAGAGATGGAGAATGAAAATGAGTGAAAAAAGACGGTAACAACTGATAATACTTAAGGAAAAGAAGACTGAATGGAAATGTGCAAATGGATACATATAAGAGTGATTTAGTTTGTTCTACATGCCCCTTCTCACCAAGCCATGAAAGGCCAAAAAAAGTCATGAAATGAAAAAAACTTTCTAAACTATTGGAGCAGATTGCAGGGGAGTTTGTGGAGGTTTAGAACTAAGATGAATTAGGTATAGCTGATTTAGGCCAGGAAAATGGATTAATTGACCACTCAAAGGCATTCCAGCATTGAAATTCAGTTGTCTGGCCCTTGCTATGGTTACTTGATAAAAGTAAATGTTTCTTACAAGCATATTCCTTTAATTACAAAGTAAATACCCCAAATGGTAATCATAGAGGATGAAAAAGTCTAACATGTTATCTTTATTGCTCTATTTCTGTAATCTATTTGGATATAAATACTGACGAGAGCAGCATTTAATGCTCAAGCCAGCCCCTGAAGTTTATTTTAAACACAGCCTTTTTACCCTAACTTCTTTATGTGTCCTTTGACTTTGTGGTCAAATGAGCATTTGTTTATATATGGTAGTTTTAAAAGTCAGTACAATCTAATTGCTGAGAGCCAGTGGCTGTCCTATTTCAAAGGGATAACAAGCACATACAAAGCATTATTAAGAGCTATAGCAACTGACTTTGAAAAATAAAAAAGAGGAAGGAAACACAAAGTTGATTTGACTTATAATCTTATGACCTGAATTACATGTTAAAAATTGTGGTGTACAAATAATAACATTTGGGTTAAGGAAGGCTAGTTATTAACTGCTTTCCATAAGACATAATTCATTATTATTATTTGTATACCAGCAGGTTTAGGATGCAATCCAAAATTTTTTAAGAGACAAAACCTTTGCACCGTAATATCCAAGTTCTATTATATTTGTTGAGAAAACATTGCATTAATAAAACATTGAGAAAAGAGAAGCAATTAGCTGAGCTGTCTTTAGAGCTTGAGAAGGGGTATTCCCTAAGTCTACATAGAATTGGAGTCAATCAAGAAGCATTCAGTTAATTTTTTTTCTGAAAAAAATGCCTGTTTCTCAAAATCATAATTTGTATGGAAACAAAGCATTTTTAAAATAAATTTAGGCCAAGAAACCTGCCTCAGGATGATACATATGGATACAGCGAGAAAAGGCAAATCATATGGCCTCGCCTGGATATGTTATAAAGAAATGCATTGAAATGGATGTCTTCATCCCTCAGAAATTAAGGGTAGTACATGATAATTTACTTTATACCCTGGAGTTTCCAGGTGTAATCCTCTAATTTTATAAGAACCTAGCAGGCAATTTACCTGAAGATAGAAGTCTGTCTAATGAAGTGTAAAATTAAAACAAGGAGTGTTGAGTTAAAAAATACCACAATGACAAACACTGATTAAAAAAAACCCCACTTAAATCTGTGACACTATCCATGTGTATGCTTTTTTGTTAAGTGGTCCTCTCTTAGGAGTATTTTGTATATTGCGGTTCCTTCCTCAGATACCTCTAAGCTAAAATTTGATTGATTGTGACTACTGAAAGAATAGTGAGCCTGAAGTCTTGCTAAGAGGGAGCTGGAAAGAGACTTGTTTTGATTCTGAAGGAGGAAGGTAACATTACCTGAGTTTTAACCTTGTGGTTAAAATAATTGCCATGTATTTGAGGATTTATAAAGATATCAGTAAAGTTGAATATAGTAAATTTGCCTGAGATCCAGGAGGTGCTGTAACACATGGTGAGAAAGAAATGGGCTAGAAGTATATCACTGACTACAGCAATTTGTATGTGATACTGTGCTGGTTTGAAATAATTGGAGAATTTGAGTGAGAAATTAGACTTGGCTGAGAGAGGCAAACACATTATGTCACTTCACCCAGACCTTTACTGAGAAAGAAAAAAACCTTTTTTTTAAAGTGTTGTACCCAAACACTAGATATGAGACGTTTTCTGACCACTCTGGCTGCAGCTGCTTCTCTTTGCATGGTCTCCTTTTGTCTTTGCCTTGGTAGCTAATTCTCAGTAATTCTACTAAATTGGTTGGTTACCCCTCTCTTGGGGATTTTGGTCTCTGGGAGGGGTGTGGTGTCTGTATTACCTTTTCATTGTATATATCTGTAAATATCTGTTATATCTTGTAAATATTTGCTTGTATATTGTGCATTACTGTAAATATAAAGCTTCATTTATTAACTTCCAGTGTCTCTGAGTCCTAGCCGGGGTTTATAAAAGGTGGGTGGGCAGGTAACTGCTTAAACCGCTACAGATACATGATGCATTGCTGTAACACAACTGCCTCCTATCCCATAATGTCTCTGCCTGTCCCATTCCTCTCATTCCAAACCTTTAAGCAGCTTTCAGAGAGCTGCTGTATTTCAAACACCCTGTCACAAAAATGATGTTTTCCTCCTGTGTGTCTCAGAAAACATTTTTTTCTGCTACTGTCACTAAAACAACAACAAAACCCCAAAACAGGTACATGAAGTCTGAATCATCTTCTAGGCTACAGTACAGGACTTCCTCTCTGTACTGGCAGAAAACTGGGACTCAAGACACAGAACCAGGCAAATGTATGAAAACGTCATTTTCATGTGACTATCCGCCTGCCTTTTAACATAGGGTCATGCTATCAGGAACTGCTTAGGTAGGCTTTAGACTAGTACAGGTTTTCAGTATTGTCTAAGTAAAAGGTCTTCTCCCTGTGATTTAAGAAGTAAGTTGAGGCAAGTCTCCAGGAATGAAAGATGACTGCACTGAGTCATACTGTTATGGTCAGATTTTCATCCACAGTATCATTCTGGACAGTGACAGAAAGCCAGTGGAAAGGCTCTACATGACATCAGTGGTGATTACTCATTTAATGCGTAGGCTGGACAAATATTTACTCTTTGAAAAAATCAGAAGTAGGAGGTACATATTTTTAAAAGAAATGTTATTTATTGCTTGATTTCACTGTGGGCTTCAGAGTTCAAACCTCTAGTCTTAGCTGTTTGACTTTGCACATCGGTAGTGACTTGTTTCATTGGAGACTAGACAGTTTCAGCTACGAAATACATATTAATAACTACTGCTGTATTGAAGTGTCCTCCTACTTGGATGATCAATTTATTCTAAGTTACCATGACAGGAAAAAAAAAAAATCCTGAAACATTTAAGCCTTCTAAAGTAAAATATTTTTTCTTCCACCAATAATATTGAGTAAGTATGCTTTGTATTTAAAAGATATTTACATAAAATACAGATGTTAAGGCTTTGAACTGAATGTTAGAATGAAATTAGGAAATATTATTTATTGAATTTCAGTGTCATACAAATTGATGCAAATACCAGTAACATTCATCCACTGAAGTATAATTTAGAAAAGTGTTTGTGCAGATGGCTCCCACATGGCCCATGCCTCATTTAAATTCCTCTCAAACCCTCTTTTGAGAATTCACGTCGAGAATTCACATCGAGAATTCGTAGTTCCTATGACCCACTGCCTATAGTACATTTCTGTGCCATTTTATTGGTATTGCCACTTTTAGCTGTAGTCTGCTTACCAAATTAATGCTATATCTTGGCATAAATAAATCTCTGGCTCTCTTTCAAAGTTGTGAATATGTTATTTTTACCTTGTTCTTCTTCCTCTTGCGGCGGAATCGCAGAAGTTCTTTATGCTGCCTTGACACAAAGTTTACAGCTGCATACTCCAAAAGTGCAGAAAACACAAAGAGCAGACATACAGCCATCCAGATGTCAATTGCTTTCACATATGACACCTATGGAGAAAATAGAGCAGAAGACAGAATATATGAAAACCACGGATGTAAAGTTTAGTATTTTGTGTCATAAGGAAGTGCATTAATGTCTCCATATCCCAACACTATTATCAAACAAAACATAACATGAAAGCTAGGTAATAAGAAGGGAATTGTTATTCAATCTATAAGTGTTGGATATTATTTTTTAAATAGCCTTTCATAAAACACATATACTATTTACGTCATCAACATTTCCTCATAGTATACTGTGTATTTTATCACCAACAAAAGAATCCACAAGAAGCACAACCTTTTCCTCCATTTGTTCCACTGAGATCTGTGAATGATACCCAGAGAATAACCCAAGAATTTTTTCTAGTGGGACCTCTGGAAGTTCCTGTATTATAACAGTTCTGATTGAAAGTTCCTGGAATAGAAATTAGGTAGAAGAAAGGAGGTGGAGAATGCTGATATGTTCATTCTCTGCTAATACAGGCATGGCAAATCAAAGATATAGGTTACAATTAGTGCTGTGATTTTAACACAGTGGAAGTATTGAAAATAAATTACAAAGTAGATGAACTCATTACAATCCTTTATTGCCAAGATCAACTGCAGGACGTAACCTGAACTAGGAAAGTATGGCCTGTTCCTGCTCTGTGTGCAGATTTACAAGAGCTGCTTCATACAAGCCAACATACCTAGCTTCAGGCTTCAAAAATGTAATAAAAACATCATTAGCTATTTTTGGTAACCTCTTACATTCTTGCCTTTCTGAGTTTTGATAGCATTCTATTTTCTTATTTGTTGATGCTATGTTCAGATGCACTCACAGAATCACAGAACAGATCTGGTTGAAGGAGACCTTGAAGATCATTCAGTCCAACCTTCAACCCAGTTCTGAAGGGTCAACGCTAAACTATGTCCCTAAGTGCCCAGTCCACACACTGCTTGAACAGCTCAAGTGATGGTGACTTCACCACTGTTTTGGACAAACCCTCCCAATGTTTGATAACCCTTTTAGATAAGAAGTATTTCCTAATACCCAGCCTAAACCTTCCCTGGCAGAGGTTCCATATTTGGATCCATACATCTGAGGCACAAAGGACATTCATCTCTGTTATGGATATCTGTTTTGTTCAGAAAGAAAATTAATTAGCCAATCTAAAAATATCATGCTAAAACTAGTACAGTTGTGCACTTTTTTTTGTTTTATTTATTTTGTACATTTTATTTCTTTTAATTACAATGGCATATGAAGATGGTCAAAGAATAACTCTTAATATTAAAAAAAAATGTCTTTAGAGCAGTGACAAGTCAGAAAACAGGCAGGCAGATTATAAGAATATCATTGAGAACAAGCTGGAATCTATGATCTTTAGAAATTCAGTAATTTTTGCTAGCATATTGTCAGATACTGAGATCTGGAAAATGATGTAGTCAGGCTCTAAGCAGCATTTATGTAATGTACAGAATAACACTGTTTTCATTACTTGCTGATGCTTATGGAATTTATTTATATGTGGTTGTCTAGATAATTAAGATGAGAGAAATAGAATATATTTGATTGGTGACTTAAAAAACCTCTAAATATTTCAGTTAATAATTTTTTTTCAATGATGAACAAATGCTAATAACTAAAACATAAGGCTGACTGAAGGAGTTTATTTATCATATATCATTATAACTTTGTACTGATATGGTACAAGCAATGGAAATTCTGCCTACCTTTGGAAGAGATGCTCTTGAACCTGAGCTTTGTGTTGTCATGGTCAGTACAGTTGTTATGCCTAAAGCCACCCTGGCTGGAGCTGCATCCATATTGATCCAAAATGACACCCAGGAAAGAATGACAATCAAGAGACTTGGTATGTACATCTGGATGAGATAGTAACCCATCTGCCTCTCAAGGTGGAATCGGACTTCAATGCATGTAAACTTTCCTTTTTATAACAAAGAAGAAATATTTAAAATATTATATAGAAACAGAATGTTCTTTGTTGTCAGCAACCAGTTCACTCTCTAAATAATTTACACTCTGTAAATTATCATCTCTAATGAAAGATGAATGTTTTTATTTCTCTGCAGTGGTGTTTAATATGCAAAGTTCTCGCTATAACAGGACTATCTACTTGAAAGAAAAGGGACAGAAAACCTGAAAATTTAAGAATTTGATAACCTCTCAAAAAAACTTTCTTATAAAAAAACCCCCCACAACTCACTATGATATAGGAAATTTCCTCTGTCTAATCAAACTTGTTCTTCCACTTATTGTTTGGAATTGCTGTATGTAAAGAAAAGGCTTGTTTACTCATTGTATAAAATCTCTTTTATCTTTTGATAAAACTTTAAGCTTTTTTTTTTTTTTTTTAAATCCAATGAATTTTGGAAAAATGTAGTGAGATCAATGTGTGCAGTAAATTATCAATAGATCATTCTCTAAATATCTCCCTTTATCCCCAGCGAAGTTGCTCCAGCTCAAAAGTATAAAGATGAAGATTCAAACAGAAAGGGAGTACTTCAGATCCCACAATTTCAGGATCCTAATTAAATCACCTTATTTGTCAACATACAGTGCATCACACAACTTCCACTGATTTAATGAAATCAGAAAAAAAACATAGTGTTTGCTCACAGAAATGACAAAACCCTGTCTTTTTTTTTTTTTTTAACCCTGTAAACTGTAGATCATTTCACAGATCTTGACCTCATCCCACTGGACAGCAGAGAGAAAAGCAGTAATTGGAAGTCAGTCTTGGCAGTGCATTTGTAGCAGTTACAGCTCTGAGTGTGAAAAGGTTGGTGTTAGCTTTTGACCTTCCTGACTGAGATCAGAACCACCTGCATAAACCTGACTAAATGAGACAGAATGGAAAACTACTGACATTTGCACCAGCAGATGTGAGCTTCAGCTAGGAAGCAGTCAGCAGAGGTTGTGCAGTTGCTTCCCAGCTGAAGCCAGCATACAGCTGTCGACTCACTTTCTCTTCCATTTTGAATTCAAAGCCATGTTAGCTGTGGTTTAATCTGTTTCAGAAGATACTTGAATGGATCCAAAGAGACATAACCATGAAGTTATCTCAGCTGGGGAAGGAGACAGACAAGCAACAAAGAGCATTGTTCTAATAATTCCTTTCCGATACATAAAAAAGTAAGCTCTTGTTCATTTTGATATACAGTGGCTAGGAGGAATATGTGAATTCGTGGTATTGCAGTTTTGCTGAGGCTGAGTAACAACACAGACTAAAGCTAAATATGAATTTGCACACAATGCATACAATAGACAGGCTTTTGTAGTGCAAGAGAAACATCTGTTGAGGGCTTCCTAAAGGATAAGCTTTTTTTTTTTTTTCCCTGAAACAAAGGTAACATTGTTTATAAATTTAGTCTAACCGGGATTCCAGTGTGTTAAAGACTGAAAATGCTGCCTTGTCGAATTCTCCAGTTATGCATGTGAAGTGAATATACTGGTGCATATGCATTTATGCATTTTTCTCTCTTAACACATGTTCTTTGGTAACTGTGTGAGATATGCCAGGTTGTCACGATTTCCATGCAATGTTCACACTGAAACTAATATTATAGTGGAAAATTGTATATTCCAGTGAGTCTATATGATTTTTCTTTCCTTGAGAATATATAAGTAGCCTTTCATGGGAGTCAGCATCTCAGCCATTACCCTGTCTTTTTCTGAGAAAATAATAGGCAAGGCACATGGTGCAGGTAAGTAGATGTTTTGAGTAAGCCAGGGCAGCTGACGTAGCTCGCTCACAGGTGCATACTATACCACAAACCTCATGCTCATTATAAAGTGGGAAGTTTGCTGGGTGTGGTCTCCTACTTGGGGTTCTCCTGATCCTACTACTTTTCCTTGTTCTGCTACTGAGGACTGCTTTCCTGTTTATTGTGGCCATTGCACATTTGTGGGACTGTGTATAACTGTACATTTTATGCTGGTATTAATTTTGCAGTTCTATTAAATCCATTTTCATTTATGGGTATTCTCTCCTTTTACTGGGGTAGGGTCACTGGGTGACAGAGAAACTGCTGGAGTTTAGGCCAGATGCAAGCTAAATGTAGATATTTTTTAAAAAAAAATTACTACTATTATTGTAGCTGCTGTGGCAAACTGTTAGTAATTGGAGACCAGTAATTTTCTACTTTAGCACACCTTTGTACTGCACAGCTCCTCAGACCATGCCAAGTGATGTTTAAACAGTGGATTATGCAGGCAGCAGTGAAAGGCAGATTACAAAATCATGACAAGGGAATTAAGCACAGGCAGCAGTTTTCAGGCTATTTCCAGGTCCTTCTTTTTAGTTTCAGAGGCAGTAGTTGGTAAAACTTAAATATATGTATCCCCTTTTAGAAAATCTCTCATTTGTCTGTATTCTGGAAATCGCTTTATTTAGCAGCTCAATTTCTCTACTCCCCATAAAGATCAATCTGAACTCGAAAATTGTGTCACAGTGTTTATCTCTAGGTGCTCTTCTCACACTCTGCAAAGTTTGCAATTTTTAGACTTGTAAGAATCAGTTCCTGGGTTTATGCAGAAAAGATGCTATATTGCAAAAGCCAGCTGAAACATTTCTCTAGTGAAATAAACACAGTTTTCTTTTTTAAAAGACAAAGCAATACATGGACTGAAGAAACAGGTTTTTTTGTTTGTTTTTTTTAATGGGTTGGTGAAAATTAGCTACTTTCACTGTTTTCTAATGATTAATACCTTGGATTGTTAATAGTTTTCATTGCAATGCTTTGGATATCCTTGCCTACTCTTTGTACCTGTGTATGAAGGAAAAAGGATTAATATTTACTCAAAACAAATGTCTATTAGAGGACAATGCACACTGATAATAGTTTGTGACAGGCTTTTAGACTGCCAGTATGACCTAACTGTAGGCCATTGAAGAATTCTCTTTTGCAATATCTTTCCATCTCTTCCTTAATGCTAGCTCTGGCAATCATCCTGAGCTGGAACACTTCGTTGTGGTAGGTAGTAGAGGGCTAGTCCTTTATGTGTGTTAGAGCTTCAGACAGATGATGTTTTGATCAGCATTGTTCTGAAACCAAGTAGTTGTTCATGTAATTAATAAAGGGTAGATTTTTATGTGCCCTGCATATGTGAACCTAAATGCCAGAAGCATATACTTGTAATTTTGGTGTTGTGACTAGGAGCAGGCCACTTTGCTGTTTATTTGGGTGAGGACACACTCTTCTCCTGCAGCTTGTGCAGTACAGCATTGCATTTCCCTCCCCTCCACCCCCGCCCCCAACTGTCCTAAGCAGGTCTCACAGCTGTGCAATTTACTTATTTTCTGTGGCCTTTTAAAGTGTCTGTTCTGAACTGTATGGTGGCTGCCTGCATCCAAGTTTCCAAGTTTCTTCTGTATTAGTAGGTTACTTGACCTTTTATGGACAAATTAAACAGCACAAACGTTTTTTAAGTAGAGACACGACTGTCTACATTATTTCAACTATGCATCTTCTGAAGTTTCAGAAACATCAGTTGTTTGGTCAGCTTTCAAGCAGTTGTTTCACTGTCAGTTATTTAAGTTTGCATTATCTGTACAGTGTACCTGTACATTTTAATAATTTTTAATTCAGTTAGAATATTTAGGAAAAAAACCCAAACAAACACCTAACTCTCCAAAATAACAGGTTTAACTGCTAATCTGCTTTCCTACCTGTATTGTAATGCTTCGTGCAGTAACATAAATCCTTTTCTTCTTTCAACAGAAACTGTGGCAGAGTGAGACCTTCTGCTACTTGAACTGCTCCCTTTTCTTGCCATTCAAAAATTAGGTCGTTCATTGTGTATCCAACTAAAAAAGCAAGACAAAAGTCAATGAAAAAACAGAAATAAGCTAAGGCAGTCACAGACTTTGAAAAGCAAGGATGTACTAAATAGTGATGACTTAAGTAAATGTTACAAAGGAGATGTTACAAATGGGGTCTGATTGTACCTGTTAACCATAAAGTGTCTATTGATGGAATTACAAAAGCATCAAAATGATCTAAACATCAAATTCTCCTGTGTGCTTGAGAAAATCTTACCCTCCCCAGTTTATGAAAGATAAAATAGGGTCTTCACCCTCTGTTTTCTTTTTCATTTGAATTGAAATAGTGGATTGTCAAAGATATGAGTATAGATTTGTCAATGTGAATTGTTAGGGGCAAATTCTTCAAAAAGAACAATGAATGAAAATTTCTGCAGAAGTGAGATTGTGAAAGGAAAACCATTTTATTGAATGTATGCAATTCCATAAACAGTATTAAAACTTGGTATTAAATGTTATAAGCTATGAAAAATTGCAAATATGATTATTTGCAAACTTTTAATGAATTCAGACAAAAAGTCTCTGTGTGTAAAGCAGGTTATCATTTGAGTCATAGATTATTGCCAGAAGTGATATCCCCTGAGTAAAACTCATTGAACTGACAAGAAGTAACTGCTGTGTCAAAATGTGTTTCACCAAATCAGAGTCATTCATCTCCAATATATGCTTTTGATTATGATTATCTAGCCTGTTCACTAATTATTCTATAGTACAATCTATTAAAAATAATAGTTGTGTATAGAAAATGCTGATGGAGTAATTAATTCTTATAATTTCTACATTTTAAATACCCAAATACAGCTGTAGTATTCACTACTGTAACTTCAGTTTTGTAAGCCAAGATCATAAAGTGTTTTAAAATGTGGAGGATCTTAGTGAAAATGCAAGCTTATGTTATAGCAATGAAATTTAAAACAGTATTGTGTATCTCATTCCACTAGGTAATTTCATTTAAATTTCATTTAAATAAAATCTCTAAATTTATGGCCCTTAATTAAATGTGAAATACATGCCCTAATCAAATGTGCCCACTGAATTGGGGAAATAAGTCTTGTAACAGTCCTGTGATTGGAAGTGGGAAAAAATATTTAAGCTTCTTGAACTATTTGACAACACAATTTTGTCTTTAAGATTTCACTAGTAAGCAGTGTTAACAAGGACAGATATTCTTGATTTTTTTTTTCATATGAAAGTATTTCACTTGGTGCAGTTCCAAATGAACTGATGGTCTTTGTTATCCAACTACTTTTTGGTTTTAGCACGGACAAAACAAAGAAAGTCAAAAGTATCTACCCATCAGCATGAGCCAAGCTAAGTAATCAAGATCATAATTAAAACTTAGTGCTCTTGAAAAACATTTACAATCAAAAATAATTTATTTCAATACAGTAGTACACAAAACAGTAAAATTCAGTAAGACTGATATTTTTGTGTGGTCTCTCAAAATTTGCCTTGATATTCCTAGATAATTGCACAAACAGGGCTAATTTATTGTATAGATATATGCCTATGGTGGGGGGTTGGAACTAGATGATCTTTGAGGTCCCTTCCAATCTAAACCATTCTGATTCTATGATTCTACACAGAGACTATTCAAACAATTGACAAATATATTACAGGTTCAATCCAATGCATTTTTTTTTAATAATCAGAAACCATGATAATTAAAATAAGATGAAACATTTTAAACTAAATTCTATAAATATTGACCCTGAAGTACACCTGAACTTTCAGTTCCTACTTGGCTGCTTGTGCTACATTATCTTCAAACCATTAAACAAAAAAAAATTAAAAAAATAACTTTAGGAAGCAGTCTAAATGCTTCTTGCTGATATTGGTCTGCTGGCAAAGACTAGAGATACATGGTGCATATTTCCTAAACAGCCTGTGTGATAAAGCGTCGAAGAAGCTGGATTGTATTACATGGCTATCACTGTGCAAATAAAGCATTAAAGAATAGTCATATATGATTAGATCACCTCCTCAGTAAACTGTGGGCTTGAGATATGAAGACTTTATTATGAACAGGTGTTTAGATACCAGTAGAGACTTACACTATGTTGTACTGTTAACTACATTCTCCATCTCATAAGAACTGATATATATGGTAGTTACTTTTCTAGTCATTCTTAGTTGTGCCGTTAGGTCCATAAATACTGAATCTATAGAAACTAATGGTGGGACAGTTGACATAATCTAAAGCATTCTTCTCCTTTCACTTGCTATATCACAAAAGCCCATGCCAAATGTTACTGTAGCGATGACTTCTATGGTTTATTTATAATTTTTAAAAAATTAAAATAGACAATACTTCATCATATCTTCTGTTTCCTAACATGTCTATCAAAAGTGCACTGTCTTTTGTCTAGAGAAATAATTTCAGTGACCTCCTACTCAACTCTAAAAGCATAGAAAGAGATGACCTAAAGACAAATCAGACAAATACTTTTATCAAGTACATATAATAAATGTTTAAAGTTATGTCACTTATAGATTATGGAGCTTATTCTATAGTAGAGGTTAAGTGCTTAGCTCTTGACTTCTGACTTCTTGGGAGAAGACTTGAGTGCAAGATACCTCCTTTTTGTGCCTTGCTTTCATTGTATTCTGTTTTTCACAGGAAATGTGTGCATACCTGAAGGCAGTCCCAGTCTGTGTGAATCTATATCTGAGCACACCAGGCTTTCAGAGTAAAGCTTTTCTGCATAATTATTCCTATTCTTTGTAAATTCTTGATGTTCATCTTAATATATTATCTCTTCTCCCACTGATTTTTGAGCAGAAAGCACATATCTATCTTATTTGCATTTGCTGCAACTCAATATGATATTCACCCTCTCAATATAAAGGAGGTTGTTTTTTCGGTTGTTATTTTTTGTTTTACTTTGAGGTGGGTTTTGTAACTGTTATAAATTTCTACAAGATGTTTTTATT
This sequence comes from Psilopogon haemacephalus, assembly GCA_013396835.1. Lineage (NCBI taxonomy): Eukaryota > Metazoa > Chordata > Aves > Piciformes > Megalaimidae > Psilopogon > Psilopogon haemacephalus. The sequence continues at coordinate 91,367 of VWZI01003018.1, read as the reverse complement.
AGCCATGATTATGAGCTGGTTATGGAGGAAAATCCTACATTCTAATTTAGAAAAAGATGATCAGTCACTGTACACAAGAGCAGTGACCCTTTTATGTTACAGAAATAGCTGAAAGCAATGGAAGTTATAATCTAGTATGCATGACCAGGTCAGCCTAAACTAAATCAGGTAGTAAAGACTTCTGTCACTGAAATGCAGTGTGATAAGTTTTGGATTTGAGAAATGTAAATGCATGAAAATTGAGAAAGGAAGTAGAGGTGCCAAGCTGTATGTGTTAGAGGATGGACCCAGCTGCTCTGGGTGAAGTAGAGTGCATTTTGCAATGCATTTGTTGCTTGGCTACTGTCCAGGTGTTTGTTCTTACTTAATTCTGCAGCCATACTACTAATCATACGGTTCCATCATGACACCACTTAGACTTGTAAAGAAAGGACAGAAAAAACACAGCATGTTGAACAGCGTTCAGAAAGTTACAGCACTGGTTAGGTTATGAAGTAGAATTTAAAATCAACTGGCAGCATAAAGGATTTGAGACATTTGTGAAAGTCGGATGGGGCCTGCAGAAGTTTTTCTTTAGAAAGTGGTCTGCTGTAGAGATGGTGATAAGTGTGGAGTTAAAAAAAATAGAGTAAAACCATGGTCACACTTAAGGAGTGAGGAAGTGGACAAGGTAAGGTATTTGATGAGGAATGATTGTCAGGACTTGTGCCTGGAATAGTTGATAAAGGGTTTTGAGTATCTGGATATCATTTTATCTAATCTATACAAAACTCTGACAGAACATGGACAAGACACATGTACTATCTCTAGCTTTCACATGGTGCTGAAAATTCATAGACTGGTTTAGGTCATAGAAGACCTTCAAAAATCATGTAGTTTCATCTGGAAAGATGGTTTGAAGCCCTCTCCATCTTGATGTTGAGCACTTCTAGGGAGGGAGCATCCACAACCTCTCTGGCAACTTGTTCCAATGCCTCACTACCCCACAGTGGAGAACTTCTTCCTTATGTGTAATCTAAATCTACACTTGGTTTACCTTGTCCTATCACTGTATGTCCTTGTAAAAAGTCCCTCTCCTGCTTTCTTGTAGGCTCCCTTAGGTGCTGGAAGGTAGCTATAAGGTCTCCCCTGAGATTTGCCTTCTCCGGGCTGAACAACCCGAACTCTTTAAGCCTGCCGTCCTAGAAGGGGTGGTCTATCCCTCTCAGCATCTTTGTGGGTCTCCTCTGGACTTACTCCAACAGGTCCATGTCCTTGTTATGTCACTGTTGTCTAGCTAGAGTGAAAAATTTCCGTATGTTCATTTCCAGGTTTTAGAAGAAATTCCAGGTAAAAAGAATGTGATCCCACTGCAATATTTCTAAGCAGCAAGGTCAGGTATAGTGTCTGGAAAAAAGAAAACCAAACTTCTTGTTTTGATCTCAGTCAACTTTCCTAGAAAATCTTATCTTTTAAAAAATTATGTTGCCAAGTTGTTATTAACAATCATATGAGCTCCTTTAAAAAAACATTTAACTTATCTGCAGGGGTTTTAAAAATAAATAAAAAATTTTCATTCATCTGGTTCTGAAAGTACAAGAAGAAAGCCCACCTTAAATACATTTCCATTCAACCCCATAGTCCATAAGACTATATAGGACTTATTACACAGATGCTAAGAGTATGGAGATTTTATATTAGCTAATCCAGTATCAACTACAGATGTTAAAAGGCCACAATCTCCTAGGAAAGACAGTGGAAGAATTACTGAAGTGTTTTGAAAGTAGTAACATCTCTCCTCTAGATTGTCCAAGGACTACACCATTACAGATTACATGATTACAGTTTGTCAATGAGGGCAAGCAATTCCCTTGTACCTTCAGAGACTCCACACCTCTGAAACACAATTGTCTTGGTAATTCCAAGATGTCCCCATTTTTACTTCTGACTTACTCCTATCTGCTAAGTTCTTTTAATTGTCCTTATAGTACCACTCCAAGCTGTGAAGAAGAAAATTTTTGAACAAACCTGTGACCCAGCCAAATACCAATATATCTTGTAAACTTCCTAATAATTCTGTCTTATTAAGGAAGACCATGCTTTCTTTGCGTCATTTTACAATATCTACATGCATCTTAAAACCTCTCTTTTCCTCTTGTTCAATAAACACATGGAATACATAAATGTTTTTGTACAAGAGAGTTTGCTTTCACTGCAGAATTTATATTATAGTTCCTCTAATCTCAGTGATGTATCTAAAGTCCATTCTCAATACGTTAATTTTTAATAAGGTACAGGTCCAAGAATAACATTGGATTTATTCAGCAAACCAAGCACTTCATTATGTATCCAGCTGAGGCAAGGGCTACAGTCATGCTGACTAGGGTTGTTTTACTACTCTTCTATTAGGCATCCCAACAGTGTGCCTCCAGGATAGGCTGCCTTCATGTTACTGTCCCTAAGAACATGACAGAGGTTTAAATTGTGCCTGAAATTCCAAGCAACATAGCAGGGGGAAGATATGACAGAGCTAATGAATCTACTTTTGGCTTGAGGTTAGAATAAATTCTTCTAATATACATGACACACTAAATATATTAGATTCAGAAATAGCTATGTTGCATTTCAAGGTTAAATTTATGCTGCAGCTCCAGGAAAGCAAAATATCATTCTGTGTATTTTTGGTGTGTTTTGTGAAGGATCTGCCTCCTGCACTAACCCTTAAGCCATTCTGATGGAATTTCTGCCTTGGGTGTTACAGTTTTATTTTTCTTAGCCTGAATTTCAGAGAATAATAGTGTTTTGTGCCCAGACTTCTATCACATCTCAAATTCCTTATTGACAGATTTTCAGATGTCACTTTTATAGTAGTTTCTGTGGGTTCAGCAGTGGTTGTACTCTTACTAATGCTCTTTCTTCCTGCATTGGTCAAGAGTTGAGAACTACAAATACATAGGTCTTTGTACCTGTGTCAGGTCTCACTTCAGGTATGCACAGTGGGCTGAGTCATTCATATGCTGAATGGAAACCATAGGATGAGTTGTTGACAGCTTTTATGCTGTTGAAATGTAAAGGAGCCAATATGTATGGTTTTCATGTGTTCAGGCACAAACATTGATCTCATCTGTCTATAATTACTGTCATTCAAATAGACACCTGAAGTTCCCTGGCAGGTAACAAATATGCTCCAGTTCTGTTATCTTTCTTATGGTGTCTTTGTGCTGTTGTGGGAAAGGAACAATGTGCTCAATTTTTTTTCTATAATGCAGTAGGCGATATTGCTGTAGCCTGCTTAGCAATCTTTCCATTTGCACAATCTCCAATTTAGAGACTGAAAGTAAAGAAACTGTATTATTCATTTAGCAGCAGCATGCAGTACAGAGTGAATTTTCTTTGAAAGTCCAAAAAGCAGGAGGATAATTGCTTGGAGTAAAAAGCCTTCATAAATCAAAAAGGGAAAAGGTAGTTTCATTTATTAAGAGAGATAATAAGCATCAAAATGAAGCTGAGGTATGAAAATGCTTTCTCTCTTACATACATTATTTGTCACACTGTATTTCTTCTCTTGTCACTCAGTCTTTTTGCTGTTTGTTAAAAATTCAGGAATAATGAAGTTCAAAAAATTATAATTGTAACATAAGAATAAAGAAATGCTATGAGATAAGTCAAACTTAAAAGAGAGACAATAAGCTCTAGCACATCAAGGAAATATTTCTTTCCTGGGAGACAGGTCACCAAAACTCAAATATATCTAGCTGACATTTCGTATCCTTTTAAAGTAAATAATTTTAATTTTATTTCACACGCATATAGACTGCCCTGGTGCAAGGCATAGAAATTCAGAAGTAATTATTCTGCATGTGCATTTTCATTTGCTTCCTTTCTAAAATACAAAAGCAGCTCTTTCTAGTTGCTGAAAAGTTAGTAAAAAATTATCTAAAAATAGAAGACATTTCCACTTATATCATGAAGTGTATGAAAAATATTTAAGTGAAGTGCTTTAACCAGGGGCAAATCTAGCTGCTTATACTGACCTTGGAAAAAAAAGCATTACATGAGCTGACTAAAAAAAGAAAAATATAGTTTAGGAAGAAAAGCTATACATGTATTTTCCTCCAACATAAAAAACTCTAAGAGGAACAGTGTCAATATTGAATTATTTTATAGTGAAGGTAAAAATCTATGAAGTTATGAATTGTCCTTTAAGCAACTGTAAGCCCTTCTTCACAACTTAGTAATTTGGTAGAAAAAGTCTGCTTTACTTAGTGATATGTGCAGGAGCAAGGACTGCAAGATCAGATACAATTTAAAGAAGCTGTGAGGTAAACAGGCCTTGCAAATTCATAATTGTAGAATGTCCTACCCAACTTGGAAAAATCAGCAGTGATCATCACTTTAAAGAGAAACATCTGGAAGCCTGGCTCCTGCTGTTTTGCTCCTGCAACCACTTTGGTTTTCATAGCACAACCTGATCAAGGCATAAAAAGGTTGTGTTTTGAAACCTCATAACTTCCACTTCCCTAGACAGTGCCTTGATCCTTCTATTCAAGTTGTCTCACTATGCAACACAATATGCTAAGCTGGACAGCAACAGAAGAGTATGATACTGTGGCCTAGAAATTAGAGATGCTTAGATGGATTCAGGCTTTCATGGTTATATCAGTTCTCACCTCAGGAGATCTGATATGAAGCCTGGGAAAATGCTAAATGTACCCATCCTCCTTTTCTCTTCTGTAATTTTTAAGAGAAATGGATGCTTGTTCTTAGCCAGAGACTCTGGAATTTGAATGTTTCTGCTCAGCATTTTCCAAGTTATAGAAATTGGTCAGATACCAGACTCACCAAAAAAAAAAACCCTTTTTTAGCTGGTTACTCTCCTGTACAACACGTGGATGTTTTTGGTAACTCATCCAAGGTGTCTATTTCCCTTCCTATATAGAGAAACAGCTTTTGAGAAGATGAATGTCAACTCTTAAAGGTTTAGGAGCTAGGAAGTTATGTCACTGTCCTTATCTGCTTTAGATCTATTCCAAAGTAATTTCAGGGAACTGCTGTCTTTTAAACCTGTATTTTCCACTTTCAGGTTTGTAGGTATAGCCAGAGCCCTAGACGATGCAAGATTTTCTGCCTCAAGACAGTTATTAAATTCATAGTTTCTATATCACAGTGTCTGAAGCTACAGGTAAAATATAATTAGACAAGACAATATGGGGGAGGCTTTATTACTTGTAGCTTCCCTTTATGAAATAAAATTTGTTCTTTGTGACTATCAAGGTTTTGAAAAACTCATTTGCATTTTGTTCTGCTCTTCTGTGAACATTGCCTCTTTCTATGTGAATGTGCAGCAGGGAATATACTCTCACTGAACTAAATGATTACAAAAAAAAGTTTAAAGGAAGCATTCTACTGGAAAATACAGTAGAACATCTACACTGCTATTCAACTAACAAGTATTGGTTCCCTGTGGTAAAATTTGTAGAAATTGTGAATTCCTGCAAGGTTTCTAGAACACAAACTAGATAACTGTTCAAGAATGCTCAGTTGTTGTATGGCCTGTTCTCACAAGGGGTGAAAGAAGGAAAATATAGCTGAGTTTTATGAAGTTGTTAAAGTAACAATTTAATAATTTTTTAAACTCCCCTTTTTTTTTTTTTTTTTAGAAATGACACCTTTTGATTGTTTTGTCAAGCAGTATGTCAAGCATAGTTGTATCTCAATTTTAGTCAAGAAAATTTCTGCTGTCAGTTTCAACCATTGAATGCATATTGAAAGTCTGCTTTATAATATTACCATCTGTCTGTTGTAATGAAGGATAGATCTGGTGTTTATAATCCTGTAAATTCTTTGTCAAAGAATACCATTAACCGCATAACAAACACTTTTGACATACTGAGGAATAATTATCTTTCCCTTCTGTTAGCTGCTGCTTTGGTCTAGTAAAAAAAGAAAACCACCAAGAGCTACATTTAATCCAATTATGTATATTGTGCTTCTGATATGTATTTCAAGTATCCTGGTATGTTCTTTCTATATGCAAAAAATATATATTCTGAAACATTTTACTTACTGATTCTAAACCTGCATATCTAGATCTGACGTTAAGAAGGATACTTGTTATTTATCTGTTTCCCCCCTGACATTAACTTTCACAAACTTCAGATTGTTAGTCTTTCAAAATCTACTTTATTTTATTTTATCCTTCACATTAGGAGGATTTTTCTGCTAGGCATGTGTTCTGAAGCTTTCTCATTTTAAGGGATAAAGGCAATTCCCAAATACTTCATATCAGAAGGAGAATGAGAATTTAATGCATATCTGTGCCTTTCACCTCACACATCATGTGTTATCTGTGATGATAGTATCAGACAGAACATCTGGTTTTTCATATCTCTGTGTGTGCCTTGAAACAGGATAGCTGCTGTACGCTTTCCATCATCTTTTATGTTCTAAGTGAGGTATCCAGGGAGATAAGTACAATATTCTGATTTTATTTTACATAAAAATTATTGCTATTAACTGGAAGATAATTCTGCAAAGCCTGCCTTGTTCAAGCTCATTGTACCTTCTCTTCTGTTTCCCTCAGAATATTTGTTTATAACACAAAGCAAGCTTTATGAAGAGATATTGTGATTTTACTTTTCCCATTGGCGTTCTAATGTAACACCAGATCTGGTCAAACTGTCTGATCTTTGCACTAGAAAGCTATTGGGTCCTTTCCTTTGCTTTCATGTTTTGCTTCATGTAAAGCTATCTTAGCTACTAAAAATTCCTTTAAGGCCAGAGTCTTGGGAAGATGCTAGAAATTCTTTCTAGTGTTATGGATGATCAGTTCATGCTCACATTCGTATCCCTAGCTAGGTGATATCTTCTATAGATTTCTTCCTTCTCATTATGAAAGGGCTCTGCAGCCCTTCCCAAGATTTTCTGAGGAGTGTTTCATTGACTCAAGGCACTGCCACAACTGACATGGTGAGTGCTATGACACAACATAAGTATAGGTACATCAGCATATAAATTTATGCATATATGCTTTTCAATCTTCTAGAATGTCCCCTTTCCCTAATCCCTTCTAGGATGATTAGATGATAACTACAGATATGTAGCTGTAACATGTAAGACATGCTGAATAGCTAGGGCAGGAATCTGAAGAGCAGGGACTTGGTATGTATTTCCTTCTTTTCAGCTTTTAAGAATGCTGAGTTGTTGCTGATTTCAGGATATTCTCATAAATGACATAAATCACTTCTTATAGTTATTCTCATGTTTTCTTTATTCTCTTCCACATTACTGTCCCCCTGTATATGTGAACGTAGGGAAGATCTAATGATGAATCCCTATCTGTATAAATTTTGCATACAGATAAACTGGCATTGAGTACTGAGGTCTCTTTAGATTTACACCAAACTGTTGATTTTCAGTACAAGTAATGATGAAATTTTCCTTTGAAAATCATGTCTGTTTCACAGCTGCTTTTGGCAAATAGAGAGTTCTTGTACCATTACAAGTGGTCTTTTTATGGCCTGCTTAACTGCTGCAATCCCTACAGGTGCATTTGTAGGCTAATACATTACACAAACTTACAGCTTTCCAGCTGCATTATACATGTTTGCACATCCATTGGAAAATTTTTGAGATCCATCGGACAGGAGAGTATTAAAGTCAATCTGAAAGAATACACACACACAAAAAAAAAAAATTAAAAATATACCACAAATGTCATAGAACTGCACAGGAAGAATGTATGAAAACATTGGATGTCATTAGACATAGATGAATTTACTTTTTTTTTTTTTATTAAAAAGTTCTCAGAAGCGATGCATATTAGTTGAACCTGCCTCACTTGATCAGTCTGACAATGGAAAAAAAATTATAGACTTTTGGAAAAACATAATCCTCAGTAGTGTTACCTAACTTTATGAGCAACTCTAAAGGCATATTTCTTATGCTAGAGCAGAATTATTGTACTTCTACAGTATATCAAATCCCTGACATAAAATTTACCCAGATTTGCAAGAATTTTGTAACAGATGTCAGCTGTAAATCTTGGCGGAAGAGTAATTTATGTGTTATTTGACTAAAATAAGGTGCTTAAATTGTCAACACAAAGGTTTAGGAGAACATTTTCTAATATTGATGGTAGACTGAAATGTGTCTGTAATTTTGAACTGCAGCTGTTTCACATTAGTCCTGATACTTCCGTGAAATACTTTGCAACCTACAGACAAAATGTTATTTGTTCTACATTTTATATAAATACAATAGCTTATCTTTAGAGTGATATTTCTCATTGGAATCAGAAAGAAGAATATAAGTGGTAAAGACACAGTTTTTCCCTCCCTGGGCATATCTGGAAATACATTAATCATTCAGGGACATGCTTGTGCATTTATTTTTGCTGGTGAATAACTTGCATGAAAACTTTGCCCTATACTCGTTCAGCTGACAGAATTTTATCCAAAGAGACATGTAATTCCTTCTTCATGAGGTTCTTCTAAAACAGCTGTGCTCTAATCTCCCCCCTCTTTTAAACCTGTTCCCCTGGTTTTGGCATAAGAGCTAAAGGGAAGTGGGCAGTAGACAGCAAGTATGAATATGTATCTCTTTTTCCCCTCTCCAAAGCTTCGTGATTCTTGGTTGTTGTAACCTCTGGTTAGCTTGACAGTAATAGCTGCAAATAGTCCAAGGAGGGCCCTCAGACTCAGGCCCTATTTCAATGCTCTTAAAAAATGGTTGCAAATGTGAAATCCAACTAGTAGGCTAGTAACATGGTGAGTCATTTCAGACCTGAAAGGAAGTTGTAGCCAAGCGGGGACTGGTCTCTTCTGCAAGGCACCCAGTGACAGAACAAGAGGACACAGTCTTAAACTGTACCAGGCTGGACACTAGGAAGAAGTTCTTCATGGAAAGAATGATCACCTATTGGAATAGGCTGCCTGGGGAGGTGGTGGAGGTGTTTAACAGAAGGCTGGATGAGGCACTTAGTGCCGTGGTTTAGTTAACTAGAAGGGCTAGGTGATAGGCTGGACTAGATAATCTTAGAGGTCTTTTCCAACCTGGTTGATTCTGTGATACACCTGTACTTTGTTCTTCTGTAAATATTTTATTATTTTACATTAAGTATTCATTACATTGGGAGCTGAAACTTATTTGTTACTTTCTTGTCTGAATTGTTCCAATGCAATTAGGGAAGGAAGAGACATTGAGTAATGAAAGGAAAGATGAAAAATTAGAGAGCTTCTTTTCTCCTTTTTTTTTTTTTTTTTTTTTTTCCTTTTTACTATCCATACACAATTAGCATGTCTCCCCTCATCAAAAGCTTAACTGACTCAAATCCCCATAACTCAACTAGATGCTAATTACAGGCTTTTAAATCTGTTTCAGAAATAGTAATAGTTCTTAATTAAATCATAGCAACCTCTTTTCTGCCTCCATAAGAAACAGAAGCTACCTGGCATCTGCTTTCATCACAGTCATTATGTGATTTCATAAGTTAATGTAATAATATTTCTCATGTTTGACTCCACTCCCCCCATACCCCACCCACATTTAATGTGACCACGGGCTTGGTATGAATTCTATTGAATTTGCAATCCAAATTTACTTCAGCTGAGTGATGGTGTCTATACTCCATGGTGTACAGATCTGGAAGGAGAGTAGGACAAGGAGGAGTTTGATCAAAGTGGAGCAACTGCCAGTAGCTCTCAGGGTGATTGAGTCTGGAGATAATTGATTTAGCCTTGCTTCCTACTTGACTAGAGAAAGAATCCTTTTTACTTGTTTTTCTCCTGGTTCTTGTGACACTGGAGAATGATTTTGTTTCCCACCTGGCAGACTAACCTCCTTCTGGATCTGAAATGCTTGTAGGAATTTTAACCCAACTTTTCTCTGTGTAAGCTTGACAAGAGCCTGCAGACTTGCACTGGAAGGAGAGAGGGAGGAAACTCCCATGCCACTCATACAACCATGTCAGTCACAAATGTTTTTCTCTTAGTATACAAACCGTTTAGAGATTTCTTTTCAAAAAGTCCAGTTACCTATTAATGAAAGCATGCAAGGCAAAACACTTAAGTGAACAAGAGGTGTGTTTATTTTGAAAAATGTAACATTTTATACAAGTAGGTCATTGCATTAATACCGAATTTATATAATGTCTAATGAGACATTAATATACTTACATCTGATATGTTTCCAATTAGGTGAAGTTGTTGAAGATACTAATGTCTGTATTAATAAATGGGGAGAAAAGAAGTAGGATAACTAGGTTTTGTCAATACTTATGATTGCTGTTTGCAGCTTTTAAAACATTTTAAAAGAGTTTACTTTCCACTTTTCTCTCCATTTCCACCTGTGAATGTACTATTCTTTAAATGTCATGCTTCCTCCAACTGGTCATTTTTCCACGTTGAAGTCAAATTGCAATACCCAAAAATGTGAAAAAAATAATGCTGGAGGCTACAGCATGTGAAACTTGAGCATTGATCAGCTCAGTTTATAATACTTGAGGATTATTTGCTCTGTGCAAGTATCCTAGCACCTCTAGGCTTAGTATCTGTATTTTAAAATAGGAAAGATACTTTCCTTATTGCTTTTACTATGAATATGCCTAGCGAGGGGTCATTTTCTATTCTAGTATTATCAAAGAACACTAATACTGACAAAGTTACGTATTCAAAAATCACTACTTTTGTGATAGTTTTGCATATCCAGCTACTGAAGATATCTCAGTAATATTTAGGTATATTTTTGAGCCTCTATGTAAAAAAAACCAAACAAACAAACAAAAAAAACCCAACTTGATTAGAGACTCACCTGATAGAATAAAGTACATTTCCATTTTTGAAAATTCGTAACAGCTTGTTATCTGTTGTAACTTCATGAAAGTTGGCACCTTTTTCATTGGCAAAGAACAGATCAGGTTTCCAAATTGAATCCAGCATGGATGGATCTAAGTCTAAAGAGTCATCTGGATATTCACTGTATGCAAGACGTGGATCATTCCAGTTCTGTCGGAGAAATATGTTCACTCGGTAATCCTGAATGAAAGAGAAAACAAACAAAGCTTTATCAAACATAGGGATTTAGCTTTTATTTCATTTCTTAGCCATGTAATCCCCTGTCCATCTGTGGGTGACAAAAGAATTACTTAGCTGAATGCCAGCATGATACCTATTTGTATTATTAGGAATACAATGGGTAGGAACAAAGATGGATTTCAGGGCAATCTCAAAGAAATCCAACCTTCACTTACAGTGCATATAATTTCATATAATTCTACCCCTGCAGCAGCTTCATTTTGAAATTAAAATGAGAGCAGCATATAGAGTTTTATGCTTACCTTTTTGTACTTAGCTTCTGGTAGGGACATTCCCACTTTCCTCTCAAGCAGTGAGGCTTTCTCTGTTTAATCCTTATATATTTTAGACCCACAACTTTTTTGTGCCTCTGTTCCCCATCTAAAACCAAATTATTTCAGATTGTTCTTAGCAGACATCAAAAGGCTTTCTGGCCAAATGGAATCCTATAATACTAAGTGGCAGGTGGCAAAAGCATAGGATTTGCCATCCATTTGCATTAAAAAAAAAACAAAACAGTGAACAAATGGTGTGATGAAAACAGAGCCAGGGATTTGTAATTTTACAGATGTAGAAACCAACATTTTTTCATTGAGAGAGACAAGACTCTTAGACAAACTTGTGGCTCAGTGTTCATAGAACAGAGCTTTTGGTGTCTTCCATGCATCAAGAGAACATAACCCCTCCTAAAACACCCTAATTTCTTTGCATTACATGCTAAACACTATGTAGTACCAGTACAGGTCCTATATATGACCAAAACACCATGAAGAAGCAGGATGTGGTACCGGTGACAGATCAAATGCCTGCCTCAGCATGTGGAATACTTGCACTGAAGGAAACATCAGATTGAAACCTGGGGCACTGGGTTGAATACTGCCACTCTCAGGACTTCATCTGCACTTCAGAAAAACACAAGCTTTACCTTTTGATTTGTATAACATAAAGTACACCTACTTATTCTACTTTTCTTTACAGAATATGAGTTCATGAATAGGCATACTTAGAGCGTAAAAAAACTTCTCATATGTATAAGAAGGTGAAAAATGTGTAGAAAAAAGATGAAATGAAAACAATGGAGGAAGACAAATGGAGGAATGTGTTACACCTTATAGGAAGCTAATTTGTATTGGTTTAAATTGTTTCCAACTCATAAGATGAAATCCTTGTTAAATTTCACTGAAGCAACTGAAGCCATTTTTAACTGTTCTGTTCCCTGCAAAGTGACTTAATGTGTTCTCATTATTCACTATAAAAAAAAAATCCTTAATCTATCAAAAGGAAAGACACATTTGACTGCTGTTGTATGAAAGACAAGTATTCATCATCTTGGTTTATAATTACACATTGTGAGCATAAGGTTTAACTGCTTTAAACAAGCAGGGCTGTCTGATGCAAACAAGACCATAATTAAACCGTAAGTATTGCTTTGTTTTCCTACAATAGGATTACTATTCTCATGTGCTACTTGCCTGGAGGAGTGACTCCCAACTCAAATAACTCTGTGATGGGGAGGTTCCTTGAGGGGAGAGAGAAGTCATCACTTAAGTTGTGGTGACTTCCAGAGCCACTTCTATAACCTCAAGGCTGACATATCTGAACAGCTGCTGTACACTGGTCCTACAAAATTAAGTCACTTTATAAGTCTGCACTTGCACTACTGTCTTTCAAAACCCTTAGCCACAGGGTGAACTCAGAGGATGAGGATACTCTTCATGTTCTTCATAGGCCTCTAATATAAAACCTGGGAGATCAGGTACTTGGTCTTCTCTCTCCATGCTGAAGCCATTGTGGAGTCCAATATTAACGGTTTTATTTGCAATATCCAGCACACAGTGAAATCTAAAATATGTACAGAGTATGTTGATTTCTTCTTCATTATGCTGATACAGATAGAGCTGTGTTCCCAAAGCATACAGAAGCTAGACTACTTTACAGAACCTTTTGTACAAATGCTCAGGATATTAATTGCCTAACTCTAACTGGGCTTTTCAATGCATTTTTAATATGCACTGTATGTGTAATCTGTTTGCATATGTGAGATACACAAAAGCAAGTATCCCAAATGTGCCCTTTGTTTCAATACTGCATATCACCTGTTTCATAATTTTTGAATGCTGCCATTTGAACCAACTAATCAATTTTTCATGTATAAATTAATAACTTACCAGAACTGTATTTATTGCTGTTCCAAGTACCATTATAATTTCAATTAATATATCTAAGTGAAATCTAGATTTTGTGTGTTGCAAAACTTAGTCAAGTGATTCTTGATTTATTTGTTCTAGCTCACTGTAAAATTTTAACATGGAAATCTTACAGACTTTCAAAGAATAATGCTAAGAGTACATTTAAAGGCACTAAGAAAAAAAATGATCTTGTCAAGAATATTTTTTTAACTTGGCAACTGTGGTGCCTTGTAATAAAAGCTGGATAGGATCCTCTGTTCCTAGTAAGATCTCACATACTGGAAATAGCTGCTCACATGAAGGCTGAAGGAATGAAATTTAGCAAGGTGACCTGGAATAAAAGTCAAGGCAGAACTAGAGAGAACTACAAGCATCATGAAGCAGTTTTAAAACAATTATTTAAGTAAATATTGCAAGGGAGAGGAATACATATCAGGAATAGTAAGACCCAAGGTAATCCTGGCCTAAAAATGTAACCAATGAGTTTTCAAGAGATTACAAAGTAAACACAATTTTGTAACTGTAGAGAGCTATTTGTTTTATTGAATTTGATCATCATCCCATAGGGAAAGAGATTATTTGGTCATGCAGTTGTCCAAGTCTGTTATCACTCTTCTCCTTGCCCCCTCCATACAATAACCTAGAGAGAAATGTTGTAAAGCATCTTACTTTATTTTGTATTTTGTTTCTTGGGTAAATAAAAAAAAAACCAAAAAAAAAGGTGATTGCTCTACAAAACATTATGGCTACCTTATGCATTTAATCTTCAATATACTTCTTAACCTCAATGTAATGTGTTAAATAATTTCCAGCAGGATTATTAAAGGTTTTACCTTTACTATTTTTTTCCATAGTATTACATAAAATGTAAAAATGTTAAGGCTAAAAGGAAAAGACCATGAGACAGAAAACCAAGCAGAAAATGGGTGTTCCAGTATAGTACTAAACCTGCTACTGCTATAAAATGATAGAATGGTTTGAGTTGGAAATGACCTGTAAGATCATCTGTCTCCAACCCCCCTGCTGGGGGCAGGGATACCTTCCAGTAGAACAGGCTGGAAGTGGAACAGCAGTAAGGACAACAAGTTTTTTTTTTCTGTTTTGCACTTTCTAGGGCATATTTTTCCCCACGACATGTTTTTTCTGGTTGCCATAGCTATATCTTTTTTTCCTTTAGGAAACCATCAGAGAAAATTTCTCAAAATGAAGAATGATTTTGCGTTTTTTATACTAATGCAAAGGTGGTACCATGCAAGGCTTTGATTACAAGTCATCATAGTTGTCTTCTCTCTCAGATTTGCTTTCTTGTTCTCATTGCTGTGCCTGAAAATCTACTAGTATGATATGCAACATATCAATTTTTACTGCTCAGATTTTCTGATATTGCTGTCTCAGTCACTGAAAAATGTACAACTTAACATACCTTTTTTTTTGGCAATGAGTAAAACTAAGCATAACTATACAGTTATCACTCTGGAATAAGAGGTCTACCTCCAGATAGCTGGCTAAGCACTTGGTGATTAGGATGTCTATATTTGAGCCCTTGCAGGCTGAGGATGAGCAGTAAGGCCTGTTTGGTTCCCAGATAAAATGTTCTAATCCTGGACTAGTTTGAAAATGGTGGCTACTCTTACCCCCTCCATTAAGTAGAACAGGCCAGATGGTTTGGGGATTTGAGTGAGGGCTAACTTGCCTCTTATTTCAGCAAGATTTAGGAAATTACTTCAGCTGTTCAGAAAAGATTGATGGGATTTGGATGAAGAGCTCTCTTTGTCCATAGACATATAAAATCAGTGTTGGGGGTTTTTTTTTCATTTGTTTGTTAATATTTTTAATATTTCAGAGTGATGGGGTTTCTTTTGTTTGTTTCTGTTTTTCTTACGCTTCTGAACTACTAAGTGTCCAGGTGGGTGTCCTGTGAAGAGTTTTGTAAAAGTTGTATTTGAATTCTGCCTAATTCCTTTGTAACTTCGCTCCAATAACTGCCTAGCAATACTCATTTGAAGTCAATAGAACTAGAATTTACTTGGCAAAGAAATTGTTAAACTAGGATGGAGAGGAGGCTGCTTACGAAGGCCTGTAGTGATAGGATGAGGGGCAGTGGTTTTAAATTAGAGAGAATTAGATTTAAATTGAATGTTAGGAACAAACTCTTTACTATGAGGGTGATGGAACACGGGAACAGGTTTCCTAGGGAGGCAGTTGTGGCCTCATCCCTGGACATATTCAAGGTCAGCCTTCACAAGGCTCTAAACAACCTGATCTAGTGGAGGATGCCCCTGCTCACTGCAGGGGGGTTGGACTAGATGACCTTTGGACTTCTCTTCCAACCCAAACTATTCTATGATCCAACACTGCTATTGTAATGAGACATCTCAAACACAAAATCAAAGTTCAGAGTTCAGCAAATAAGCATATACACTACTTGTGCACCAAGTGTTCTTCCTAGGTGAGTAACCTGCTTTGGTAGCCTTAGGTTCTCAAGTGGTATGGCCTCTGTTAATGTTCTTCCTTGGACAGATGGGTGTGACTTGCCTTCTTTTCCTCTAGGTTGAGTAATATCTCATCATTACTGCTAGAGATTTGGAGAATCAGAACTGTTATGTCACCATTCCAGTTCGGTCTTTTCCATACTGGAAGTATAGAGTCACTTACAGGATGCTTATTAGTACAGAGTTATCAATCTCTGCCATTCAACCCATAGTTAAAAGAGGAGAAATATAGTCAGTAGTTTCTTTCTTTGAACTTCTGACTCACTTGTCTTTATTACAAAACATTCAAAATCTCAATTTGTGTCATACAAAATCCAATTATTTTCCATAGATTTTAGGATAGAAAGATTGCAAAATGGACAGGTTCAGTTAATTTTAGTATTGTTCTTTTTCTTGTTTGTTATCTGCAGTAATGGTAGTATTTAATTTTATGGGCTCAGAAATAATTGTAACAAAAGCCAAAACTAGTTAAAACATAGGATGTTTGCTCTTAAAATAATAAAATGCAATACCAACATACTGTATAACAATGTTTGTCACAGCTCTTAATGCACATCATAGAATATTTATTACTTGAAGACTGAATATACTATTTCCATTCTTAATGGAAGTTGTGTGTTCTCTACTCCTGATGCATCACACTGAAATCACATATTGTGACTTGTTCAGTGTAATAGCTTTTTTTAAGCTTTAGCTCAGGGGCTTTAAAAATGTTTGCACTTTCAAGCGGTAGTATAAGGGATTAGATTAAAATGGACATGACAATTACATGCACAAACATCACCAACTAAGCCTCTGTCTTCATTGATCTTTGCAATATTCTCAGTTGACAAAAAAATCTGTTCTTTTTTTTGCAGGAATATAATGTGTCCCTGAAGATTTTTTTTTGCTGTAACAGCAGAAAGCATTTCTTTCTAAATGAGAGTTGAGTTTCTCTAAGATTATTCATTTGTTCAGATGAATTTTTGGTGCTATATATTACATATTGTTAATTAACATTAACACGGTTTATTTCTTAGCAACTAGAATATGACTGGTTTCTGTGAGTGACTGGGTGGTCAAATAGAGGAAATCTTTATAGAAAGGGAACAATTTTTTGTCTACACAAAGACATTTAGTCACATTTTAAAAGCCCTGTGATATTCTGCCTTCTGTCAGCTGGGTCAATAAGATGCATGTCTCCTTCAATCCTATGGTATATCTACCAGCCTACAAAACTCAGAGGGTCAAGAATTATTGAATCAGTCTCTCAATCCACTTGGGCAATTAAAAACTTGAGCAGACACAAACTCCATTCAGTACCCACTTGCTAATCTGCTCCTTTCATGAAGAAATAAACTTTTTGAACAAATGCATGTGTACCTAGATGAGTAACAAGACAGAAAGAAATGTCAAGTTAATGGACATCCACTAGACGCATGATGATGAGGATGGAATTAGAGGGTACTCATGGAAAAAAAACAATCCTAACCTTATTTAGATAGATCTCAAATACCTATAGTATGTATTATGTCAGTGATACCAGAACAGTAGACACAGGCACAAATATGAAACATTTTCTCTACATATTGCTAAGCTGGAAAACAGTCTTGTTACACTGTAGTCATGATAAATATCTAAAAACTGCAGTGAAATTTTCTAAAATGAATGAATGGCTTAACTGTGTAAAGTACAAACATATACTTTGGAAAGGGCTGTGTTTCTTTATTATACCGCATATATAATATATATTCTATCAAGGCATGCAAGTTATGCATTTTATATATTCAGTTTTCTGAAACTACAGATTAGTTGGTTTCATAACATTCACAAAAATGGAGAAGATATATTCTTGAACAGGGAACTGAGAAAGACTAAGTAGCAACATCAAAATCTCAGCACTCTATCCTTTCAATATTACTAAGAGTTAAGTAACAAAACCTTCATGCAATTTAAATCTGTAAAACAAGATAGAGCAACTAAAAATGCTTGTGAGCGATCACACATTGTAGCACAATATTTATGAATGGAAAAAGACTAGAAATTTCCTTTAATCCTCTTATGCCTATGAATTGGCTTATATGTGTTCATGTGTTCCATATTTACCTTTTGGAAACCTATTAAGTGAAGAAGAAATCTAGAGACTAAATGATTGGATAGTGTAAAAAAAAAAAAGTATCTTGTTTTTAAGCAAAGGGAATAAATTCAGATGTCTCAGAAATGCTTCTGAAGAGTTTCAATTGTCTATCATTAAAAACAGGTAAAGAGGAAATAAGTAATGCATGCTTTTCCTCAGTTACATGTATTCAGTGTATTTGGTTTTAATTCAGCCTTCAATATCTTCCTAACTGTGATAAGAAATACTTTGAGCATGTTTGTGGTTTGGTTTGTAGGTGTTTTTAGGTGTTTGGGGTGTTTTGTTTTGTTTTGTTTTGTTTTGTTTTGTTTTGTTTTGTTTTGTTTTGTTTTTTTCTTTGTAGAGGCTTACAAGCTGGTGCCTTTCCAAAATGTGGAGAAGGCTGCAGCTAGAGGGACCTGGCTTTGCTGCATTGACTGCCCTGGATGAAGCTCATGAATACCAAAAGGATGGGCATCACAAGGATGGACCCAGTCTCATCTCAATGGTGCCCAGTGATAGGACAAGGAGCAATGGGCACAAACTGGAAGACAGTGAGTTCCACCTAAACAAAAACTACGTTGAGGGGGGCAGGGCACTGGAATAGGCTGCCCAGAGAGATGGTGGAGCTGCCTTCTCTGTAGATCTTTAAAGACAGCCTGGATGTGATCCTGTGCAACCACCTGCTCTAGATGAATCTGCTTTAGCAGGGGGAATTGAACTAGATCTCCAGAAATCCCTTCCAAACACTACCATTCTGTGATTCTGTGTTGAGAAAATAAAAGCCTCTGCAAGCTGGAGTTCTAGGTACTGAAACGAAGAAGCTTGTGAGTTGAGATTATCTGAAATTAAGAAAGAGGAGGGAGGACAACAATCTGTAGATCCCTGTCTAGAGGCACCTGTTTGAATCCAGAGTGTGGATCTTCCTGGGTAAGATGGTTAACTAGCTGAAGAAAGAAAAGTGCTTTGGGAATGAACAAAGGTACAGAATCCATTCTCTGTGCTGTAGGAGATGATTTGGTCTGCTGAAAAAGTGAGGCAGGTTCTGGAGTCACAAGGGTTATTTTGAGTTGTTGAAGAAATCAAAATGTTTCAGATATGGTGAACTTTGATATTATGTAAATTTGTATTAAAATATAGAAGGATTTGGAGGTGGGCAGAGTTGGGGAACATGTGGCACCATCTTTATAATGCTATTAGTGATACAGGGAGGAGCATGTCAGTAAAAAATACATTATCAGCCCACTTTCTTGTGATTGTATTGGCTTTTAAAGAAAACTGAAGCCTGAATTGTGGCCTCACAATGTTTGTTCTACCAGCTCTTAATGGCCATATTTGATATCAGGCAGCATATTCTCTTTGGAAAAGGAAAAGTCCTATGCAGAAAACAGATTCTTGCAAGTTCTTTTGATAAATTGTATCATTTTCCTTTTTTAAGTATTATAACAAAGTTTCAACTTTTCTGAATATAATTTAGGATATATCTTTTCAGTATGAGTATGATGCATAAAATATCTGAGGACACAGCTCTTTGTGCTGAGTGATTACTTCGGCTATTGTAATTAAAAATGCACACCCAGAGTGCATGAAGTATTCAGAATGGAATAAAGACATGTGAGCACAACTGAATTTTTAAATTATGCCAAAATAAGTCAAATTGATTCAAGGAAAGAGTTTCAAGGTTAATGCCTCATGTAAAATGTTTATACTGGAGAATTTTTTCAGTATATATTTACTAGACTCAAGAACAGAAATTAGGAACAAAAGTGACAATCTAAAAATCTTTTCTTTCCTTAATTCATGTTCACTTAACAGTTATTCTAAAGTCAACTGCAGTTTGTATTTCTGTAAATTAAGTGTTAATACTTCAAAGGTTCATGTAAAAATGAGTGAGAATTCCTATTTCCCATATATCACTGTATTCCTACAGTGATAAATGGGAATTTATGGACTTAATTCTTATTAGTGTTTATGGAAGTTAAGGACAAAATCCCCATATATCATGATGAGCTTAATTTTCACTGCTTAATATACACCCTGAGACAGCTATGCTAACGATATTTTAAAAATTATTTCTTTTGTCTGATTCCTTTGATTAAAAAGAGGAAGCCAGGTAAGAACACCAGGAGGCCTGCATGGATGAACAGAGAGCTACTGGACACACTTAGACTCAAGAAGAAAGACTACGGAGAGTGGAAGCAAGGACATGTAATGGAAAAAATGCAAATAAATCATTTGTGCAACCAGAGATCAGGTAAGGAAAACTAAAGCACAGCTAGAATTGAATCTGGCTAGAGTCATTAAGAGGAACAAGAACTACTTCTGGTATATTAGTGAGAAAATCAGGACTAGGGAGAATGTGGGACCCTTCCAGAAGAGAAATGGAGAGCTGGTTACAAAGGATATGCATAAGGCTGAGGTGCTCAATGACTTCTTTGCCTCAGTCTTCAATGGCAAGGGCTCTAATCATAATGTCCAAGTCCCAGAGGGCAAAAGTAAGGACTGGGAGAAGGAGGATCTGCCCACTGTAATTGATGATTGTGTTCGTGAGTACCTAAGGAATCTTAAGGTGCACACATTCATAGGGTCTGATGAGATCCACCCAAAGTTCCTGAAGAGACTGGTGGATGAAGTTGCCAAACCACTGTCCCTCATATTTGAAAGGTCATGGCAGACTGGTGAACTTCCTGCTGACTGGAAAAGGGCAAATATAACACCTATCTTCAAGAAGGGAAAAAAGGACAACCATGGGAACTACAGACCAGTCAGCCTCACCTCTGTGCCTGGCAAGATCATGAAGCAAATCCTCCTGAAGGCTCTGCTGTGGCAGATGGAAAACAAAGCAGAGGTGTCTGATGCCAAGCAGCATGGCTTCACCAAGGTCAAATTATGCCTGACTAATTTGGTGACTTTTTATGATGAAGTCACAGCAGCAGTGGACAAGGGAAGGGCAACTGATGTCATCTACCTGGACCTGAGTAAGGCTTTTGACTCTGTCCCACATGACATCCTAGTCACAAAACTGGAAAAACATGAACATGATGGGAAGAGCACAGCTGGATAAGGAATTGGCTGGATGGTCTCACACAGAGTGTCAACCTGGAGACCAGTGACAAGTGGCATCCCCTCGGGGGTCAGTGCTGGAATCAGTGATGTTTAACATCTTTGTCAGTGACATGGACAGAGGAATTGAGTGCACCCTCAGCAAGTTTGCAGATGACACCAAGCTGTGTGGCACAGTTGACTTGCTAGAGGGCAGGGATGACATCCAGAGGGACCTGGACAGGCTGGAGAGGTGAGCCCAGCCCAACCTCATAAAATTCAACAAGGCCAAGTGTAAGGTCCTGCACCTGGGTTGCTGCAATCCCAAGCACAAATACAGGCTGGGTGGTGAATGGCTGGAGAGCAGCCCTGAGGAAAAGGACCTGGGGGTCTGGGTTGATGAAAAGCTCAACATGAGCTGACAGTGTGCACACATGACCCAGACAGCAACTATGTCCTGGGCTGCATTAAGAGAAGCATCACCAGCAGGGAAAGGGAGGTGATTCTTCCCCTTTACTATGCTCTCAGCAGATCCCACCTGGAGTACTGTGTTCAGTTGTGGAGCCCCCAGCACAAGAAGGGCATGGAACTGTTGGAGAGAGTCCAGAGGAGGGCTATGAAGATGATCGGAGGGCTGGGGCACCTCTGCTGTGAGGACAGGCTATGAGAGTTGGGGCTGTTCAGCCTGCAGAAGCGAAAGCTTCGAGGAGACCTTATAGCAGCCATCCGATATTGAAAGGGGCCTACAGGAAGGCTAGAGAGGGACTATTTTCAAGGTCTTGTAATGACAGTTTAAAACTGGAAGAGGGGAGATTCAAATGGGATGTTAGGAAGAAGTTCTTTACAGTGAGGGTGGTGAGATACTGGAACAGGTTGCCCAGGGAGGTTGTGGCTGCTCCCTCCCTGGAGGTGTTCATGGCCAGGTTGGATAAGGCCTTGGGTGAACTTTTCAGGGAGGTGCCCCTGCCTATGGCAGGGGGTTGGAACTGGATGATCTTTGAGGTCACTTCCAATTTGAACCATTCTGTGATTCTGTGATTTAGTACAAAGTCTAATCTATCACAAAGCACCTATTTTGGTTATAAAGAGAATGGCAAGTGGGTCTTTTGAAATATGTGTCTTTTTCAACTGCCTCTACTACTCTACAATCCTCCTCATAAGCTTCCCAGAGGTCAGGTGAATAAATGCTGTGAGATCGCTACTCCTCATTACAACTTGTGGAAGGATAATTTTCAGTGTTAGTAGAGAACCAGCTCTCCCCAGTTTTGAAATTCAGCTGTTGGTACCTGATATCATTATTTGCAGTATCATCTGTGCTTGCCCCTTCTAAGAATAGCATCACTCAACCTATCCATCTGCTGCACCATCTATTACATTTTCTCACTAAATCAGATACTGACTCTACATTTTTTTTCTTAAATACAGAGCTACAATTGGTCTTCTCAATAGGTACCTGAAAACACCTTCTCAACACTCATTAGCAATATGCATGATGACCTACACCAGATGTTGCAAGCAGTTGGCACCGTGCCACACCTTGTAACTTGGTGGAGACAGATGGCTGTGCTACCTTTGTTTAACGTTTCCTTGTCCTTCTCTGCTTGATCATGCTGTTGAGATGTTGTAATACCAGTAAGCATTTAGCCCGGCATCTCCCACAACACAGTATCTGAATTCTAAAAAGTTGTGCTAGACTGAAAGTTTCAGAGCTGATCTGCACTGAACAATGTTTTGTGTTGCAGCTTATAAAATCAACTGATAAAGGTTCATTTGTTTTGTTTGTATCAAATTTGAAAACAAATTACTGTATTTGTCTGCCAATGCATATAAATCCATTGCAATGTGCCTTTTCAAGCACACCTTGGTTGCATCCTATAAAATTTCTATGCATTATAGAAAATAGGTTCTGTATTTGATGAGGGTGGTATGATGCTGTTTTCTCAGAATGAAGGTTCAGCACAGAGATTTGCATGGATTAATCTGGTCAAGTGATAAATTGCACAGCTGCAGACCCACTAGAACCTGGAAAACTCTATCTGTGTCTGACATGGTGACCCAGGCTCAGAGTGACAGAGGCAAGTTTATGATAAAACTCATGCAAGAGTAATCTGCTGACATCTCTGTCCCTTGTTAGAAGGGAGTTAATTGTCAAATAGAGGGAAAAACATTTTTTTTTTTTTGTGAAGTGGCCTTTGTTGCACATTCACTCATCTATACTGCACATTCACTGATCTGAGTGAATGTGCAGTATAGATATTTCTGCCTATCACTTCACTATTAAAACATTGTTATATCCATTACACAGAATTTTTCTGCATATTATGAACAGAGAATCATAGATTTTCTTGTATTTGAGACAACTAATTAAAGTATTTACTGAAACTCATCAGTGTTAAGCTTTGCAGTGTATACAAGTGAACACTGCACTCTAAAGACAACATAGAAAGGTAAAATAGAATATAAATTCTCACTGAAGAAAGATGAAACTAATGAAATTAAGGAGCTGTGACTTATGAAATAAGAGTAATTCATAATGGCTTGTAATTTAATATAGGTTAAATGCACATTTTATTTCTAAAGGTAAAATAATATCATTGGTAATGGAAATGCAGTAAGATCTGTCACTGGCTTTTCAACATTCAGGATAACACAGTTCTTTTCAGACTGAATCAAGAAACATCCATCAGTAAAAATGTGGCAGGAACAAATAACAGATGTGCATTTTAATGTGCTAGCTGTCTGCACTGCTGTAATTTGCTGTAAGGTGGAAGCCCCTTTCAATACGCTTTTAGCTCATTCATTATGCTAGGCATACTAATACATAGTAAATATTGCTGTAAATCTTCATTAAGATTAAAGTGTTATTCCTGACTTTTAAAGCTCAGAAAACCTTAAGAAGGTTGGTCAGTCCTATTTACTGGAAAAAAATGAGACTTCTCCTTGCATGACCTATTATCTCCCCCATAACCTCACTATTCTGTAACCTTCAATTCAAGTATTCATTATGTTCTGAACATTTGTAGCTGAAAATCTTGGTATTGATGTTATTCTCACATTTTTTTTTTTTTTGGTGGTAATAGCCAAAAACCTGCATGACACTGCTCTCAGGGAATCTCTTAGTATTAAGAGGTATACCACAAATACAAGTTGAGCACAGGTTGAGCTACAAAAAACACCCAATACAAACCCATAAAGGACTTTTGAGAATGTTGTGATAAATCTTGTTGTGATAGATATTGTGATAAAGTTCCAGTGTATCCATAAGCAAATGATTTGGTTTTCTGTAGGATATAATTTCCACATTGCTAGTGTATATTTAACTTTATGTGACAAAGCAATCTGATCAATTTGTGAGGTTTTTAGCGTTAAGTGTGCTTAGGTTCATCACTATCTCAAGCAAAATTCAGATTCACTCCATATTAAATATGCTATGTCAATTTCATATAATGAAATGGTTATCTTATTCTAGGCTTTTTTTTTTTCTTCCCTAATTTCCTGTTTAAGATTTCTAAATCCTTAGGAGTTTTGCTTGGCTAGAGGATGAGTGTGAAATCCTCACCTTGTGAATACTGTTCAGTGATACAGATCGGGTACTGCAATTCAGCTCAATAGCATGTGAAGATTTGCAAGGCCTGACTCTAAGTTATGCTGCTGCTGAAATTTTGTCTAAGAAAGTTTTACATTGTGATTTAATTTTCCTGTACTTCCTCAGAGCAGGTTCCTCATATGATCACATAAAATCAACTAGAATAACAGCTTCCATGTAAGATGCTTTCCCCCACTGCAAACCATCTTGCTTTTGAGACAATGACATTGAATGTGAAATAACAGCAACTCCTACTTTCAAGAAGTTCAAAGAAATGTGTTAAAACAAAACACAAAAACCAACCAAAAACCCTCTAAACAAACAAAAACAAACAAACATAACCCCCAACCACACAAACACAACAAACCCAACCCAAAAACTTAACCAAGTAAAATAAAAAAGAACCAATTTAAAGAGTTTCAAGATGTAAACCAAATTAAGGTCCTTTTTTATTTGATTTGGCCATCTCTCCTGATAGGTTAGACCAGGAGTATGAGTTTAAAAGAACCCACTTGCCTGAAAGCTGCTTCCTGCTGCACACTAAATCGCCATTGCACACTGAGAAACTCTTCTTCCTTACAGAAAACCGTAAAGTCCGGTAATGCAAAGCCGGCACTGGGCT
Organism: Psilopogon haemacephalus; assembly: GCA_013396835.1. Lineage (NCBI taxonomy): Eukaryota > Metazoa > Chordata > Aves > Piciformes > Megalaimidae > Psilopogon > Psilopogon haemacephalus. The sequence goes on along the minus strand of VWZI01003018.1, from coordinate 66,290 downwards.
GTTTTGCAGCCCGTCCTGGTTTGCCTGGGGTTTTGAATATATTTTTCCTGTGTTTAGTGTGTTATACATAACCGAAAGCAGCAGAGGGAGCTCAAAGATTTTAACCACAAGTGAAAGAACAGCAATTGGAAGAGAGAAACTTAGAGCGCCAAGTGCAACTGTAACGACAGTGAGGAATGAAGCGAAGCTAACCGATTATATGTAATTCTCATTACTCAGCTGGTAGTTTCAGATACCAGCGAGACGCCACTTGCTGATTACTTAAGTTCTTTTGCTTACTGCTTAAAAAAAGTAGTTTATCAAAAACATAGAAATCCTTCTTGAGACTAATAAATTGTTCTAATGAGTCATTATATGCACAAAGATGTAGAACAAATGTTAAAACTTAAGTACCTGGATTTTAAGTACTACAGTAAATCAAACTGGTAAAATAGTGATAACTGCTAAAACACTTAGGTGCAGTAAATTCATTTGTTCAACAAAGCAGAAATTCAGCTTGTAAAATAATGGAAGATGATTTAGAATTAAATTACAATATAGAAAGATATAAACGTTGTTCAGAAGATGTTCATCTTCAGTGTTAGGTAGAAATAAAACCAATTAAACACCCAATTAAAAGTCCTATCTACACAAAAGCATTTGGTTTCTGAAAGGAGAATTTGGGTCTCTGAGATATCTGTCAGCAGCTGCTGACCACAAGCAAAAGCCTGCTTTAAACTGTAACAATTAATACATTATAAACACCATACCAGTACCATGAAGGCAGCATTTGTCCTAAGGTCAAGGTTTTGCCTAACTGTCCAGTTTTCAAATACATATGATCAATAGAACAAACCCCCCTGTGGTTCTGACCAGATTTGATCTTTTTCTATAATATATACCTTGAGCCATTTGTTACAGACCAGCTTGTAGTCTGTCTCAACTATTTTATTTTGCTTTCAAGGCAACAAAGAACAGAACTGTAAAACCAAAGTATTGACCTGACTTAATAAATTGCACTGAAAGGAAATGTTTTTATTTCTCTTACTTGAAATGTGAACTCAGGCACTCTCTTTACAAATTCAGGACATTTTTGAAAGTGGTAGCAACTTCAGTTTTCTAATACTATTTTTATAGTGATCTAATTACTGGATATTTGCCCTTTACTGACTCTGTGGTCTCTCTTCTGCTTTGCACCAGATTCAAAAGGGTTGCCATGAAAAAAAGTAGCTGTGGAGCACTATTCTAATCATGTGGCTATTGCTTAATCCTCTGATAGAACTTGAATAAATCTCCTGGGATGTAATGTCAATCTGTTTAGGATTTGCAATATGGCAAGGCACCCAAGTGCAAATTAAAGTAATTTTCTACCTGAAAAAAAAAAAAAATCTGCTGTTCTCAGTAATATCTACTATTCATCAAGGTAGATGAGGCTGTGAATATCAGTTTGGAGTGTGGATATCAGTTTGGAGACAGGAGGCATAAGTATTTGACTTTATGAATTAATTGCTGATTTCCTAGCTACAGGTCATTGGTTACATTCAAAGTTTGGCTTTTGCTCTTACTTGTAATTCAGAAGGATGACTGCTTAGTATTATTAATTTGCTATATTTTGACACTGTAAATCCCTTCATATTTCTGCCTTTGCCTCTATGTTTAAACTTTCTCTGACCCCAAATTACTGCTTAATACTTTCCAAAAGTGCTTATTTGCCTTACTGAAAAATACATAAGGCACTTGTATGGAGAAAAAAATTCCTGGGAACTATATAGGTTCACCTCTGTGCCTGGAAAGATCATGGAGCAGATGCTCTTAAGGCTTTGCTAAGGCATACAGAAAATGAAGAAGAGGTGGTTGGTGATAAACAACATGACTTCCCCAAGAGCAAATCATGAGTGATGAACTTAGTGACTTTCTAGGATGTAGTTACAGTGTCAGTGGATAAGCAGGCAGCAGCTGATGCCATCTACTTGGACCTGTGCAATGGGTCTATGGAAGAAAGACTAAAAATAAAGTATACATCCCCATATGCACTGTATATAACAAAATTCTAAAATATTAAAATAACTTAATGAATTGATATTTTTCTGGTTGGAAAGTTTAAACACTACAGAAACAAATTAGTTAAAAATTAGTTCATTACTACTGTCAGATAAAAATTATGGAGATATGATGGATGGTATAAGGTGGATTTTTTGCTTAAAAAAACAAATCACCAAAGCAAATTTTCTCATTTTATGTTCACCGATGTGGATTTCTTTCTTCATTTTGCTTCTAGTGAAGAGAAGCCCTAGCTAGCATTTGAGCTCATTGACCATATTTAACTTGAACTTTAAATGTTGTTTGAGGTAAAATATCTTACCATGGTTGTCTCTGCAATGGATCCAAAGCTGTTTATAAATATGTTGCATGTGACATTAACTGGAGGGCCTGCAAAAGAGAAAAAAAGACCAGTTCTTGCTCCAAAATCATTGTTTATGAAGTGACTGTAAAATACAAATCATTATGAAACAATGTTTATTGATTTCAGAGGAAATAAATCTACATTTACATCTTATTTAATGCAAAATTAAATTGAAAGTTGTCTAATAATTTTGCTTTTGATTTTTCTCTAAGGCACTCTATTTGACTGGTCACTTCTATGAGTGAAAAAAGACCCAGAAAGTTTGTTATAGAATTGTGGAGATGATACTATACAAAATAAGAAAATTCCATCTGAAATAGATAGCAAAAAGCATTTTTATGTGTTTCAATGAGAAATACGTCACTTATTACAACAATTAGATATAAAAGCGACATTTTCCACTCAAAGCAGCTGCCCTCTTTCAAGTTATCTGTCATGACTGGCTACAAAAATATATTATTGCTGCTCTTATCATCAGTGCTTACAGGAAAAATATGGATAAGAAAAAATGGCTTAGATTTTATTCTCATTTTCCTTAAATCCACAAAAAGCTTAAGAATCTATTTAAACAGAATTTTCTGTTTCCATAGGCCTTCAGTCAACCGTTGTTCTGTCTTATCTTGCAATTGTGAAGCATCAGTAGTGTCAGAGCAGTCATGATGATAACAGAACAATGAATTATCTCTTCTTAGAGAAGGTTTTAAATTATTTCTCTGAAAGTTTCTGTATAAATGACACTATGGTAGAACATGTGAATTGCTCCATTATTTTTTATCAACTTTATTCTGTGTGCAATGGAAACAAGTTTTTTCCATCATAAGCTTTTTCTGTCACCCTCCTGAACCTTGATATTCTTATATCAACAACCCAGTTCAACACTGGAGAGCTTGGTTTCTTTTAGCAGAGCAAAGCAGTCACTAATAATGAAAGAACTATACAGGGAATTTGACTGCTGGTCTTATTAACCCTTATGCAATATTTCTTTTTTAGGATTGATGAAGTAAGAAGTTGTCTGCTTCTGCTCATGGTTTGCAGACAGCATAACCTGAAATGCCCAATGTACTTGATATCAAATATGTGAAGAATCCATATGTCCATTAAAAATTCTACCAGCAGGACACAGCTTGAAACATCAAATTTTCTTTCTTCAAGGCTATTATTGTTGTTGTTGATGTACTTCATGGCAATTTCAAGAAAAAAAAATCACTATGTGTTCTTCAATCACTAATATACAAGACTACACTTAAGGAGCAGAATTCTCAGGTAAGGAGTTATCACTCTGCAGTCACTTTGACAATATTTTCACTTTGATACTTGGTTTCTTATTTAGAGCCACTGAGCATATTCAACATATCTGTACTCCTAGAATTCAGTAAATTTTGACACTGACAACTCCTGAAAATGATTAAGGAAAAGAAAAAAAAAAATCCAGAGTGACAAAAAAGGCAGTCACTAAAAACTGACATAGAGAATACTGTGCTTCCTGGCAATCTTAGATAATTTTTCTGCAAGACAGCTTTCCTTGCAAAAACTTCCTTGTTGTAGTATTTGTCATGATTTCAACTTTGGTACAATACCACCTTGTTTAAAATAGCCCTATGCTTTATATTTAAGTTTGATGAAATAAAAAAACATAGCTGCTTTTATGAAGAAAAACCCCTAAATCACTACAATGTCGGTGCTTAATTTCAAAAGCAGCACTGCAGAACTATAGTTAACAGCTAGTTAAAAGAAACATAAAAGGAGAGGATAAAAGCAGATTCTAAATGGTGAAGAGATTACTTAAAGATAGTGCAGAGAGTGAAAATGAACTTTGCAAAACATCGTTGAAAAGAAGCATAAATGAAGCTGCTAAAAGAGGAAATCACAGGAAATGAGAACCACAAGAATGCAGACAAGCTGAACATACATTAAGGACAGGAATAAAAAAAGAAGAGCTGAGACTCACTAGATCCATTGTTAGAAAAGCTAACAATGGTAACTACCGGTAAGGCATTAAAAATAGAATCTTGCCAAGATCCAGACAAGTGAAGATAAGAGAAGATTATTAAGATATAAAAGTGTCCATGAAAGATAAGAAGCTCAGAGTGGAAAAACTAAAAGGAATCTTTGTGTCTCCAATTGCTAGCTGTGTCAAATTCTGGAAACATTCTGATGGTAGAATGTGTGAGGACTTCAGAAGATATTCCACATAAAGCAAACAAGAACAAACTGACAGGGTGAGGTGATATCAAGCCACATACTATATAAAAAAAAAGCTTTTCAAAACCATAGAAATAAGAATCACTGAGTCAGTTGTCTCCTGTGTTAGTTTTGTTATCAGTGGAAATGTGGACCCTATCCAGCAAGTATAAGTTTAACTGACAAATGATAACAGACTTGAAGTATGATGGTTGATGATGCTGACAACAAAATTCATCCCTGTAAACCTTACCTCTGCACCCACCAGACTGGTAGAAATTATAAGAGTTGTTGTGATTAGGACATATGGGTACATATTATGGGCCCCAATACTCACACGTGTTGAGGGAGCTGGTAGATGCTATTGCTAAGCCATCTTTGAAAGGTCATGGAAAACATAACTGGTGCCTGAGGACTGGAGGGAAGCCAGTGCCACTTCAGTACCCTTCCAAAAGGATAAGAAGGAGGACCCACAAAACTATGGGCTCATCAGCCTCACCTCTATCCCTCTAGAGGTGATGGAACACCTCATTCTGGAGGTCATCTCTAAGCACCCAGAAGAAAAGAAAGTTATCATGAGTGATCAACATGGACTCACCAAAGGGAAAAATCATGCTTGAGCAATTTGATAGCCTTCTATTATGGCATGACTGGCTGGATAGAAGAGAGGAGTGCAGTGGATGTTTTTTCCTTCAGCAAGACTTCTACATTGTCTCCCACAAGATCTTCATAGGGAAGCTTAGGAAATGTGGGTTAGATGAGTGGACAGTGAGATGGACTGGTGAGTGGTTTGTGATCAATGGCAAAGAGTCTGGCTGGAGGCCTACAGAACATCCCCAGTGTTCTCCAAGGGTCAGTACTGCATCCAGTCTTGTTCAATATATTCATCAATGGCCTAGATAAAGGAATAGAGTGTACTTTCAGAATGTTTAATGGGACCTGGGTAAAAAGCAACCTAATGAAGATCGACAAGGGGAAGTGTAGGGTCTTGTAACTTGGAAGAAACAATGCCATGCACCAGTACAGGTTATGGGTGCATCTGCTGGAAATCAGCTCTGCAGATAAGACTTTGGAGTCCTGCTGGGTAACAAATTAACCATGGGCCAGCAATGTATCCTTGTTACCAAGAATGATACTTTGAGGTGCATTAAGAGCATGACTAGCAGGTACTCCTTCCTCTCTACTCTGCCCTAGTAAGGCTACATTTGGAGTGTTGTATATAGTTTTGGGCTCCTCAGTTCAAAAGGGCTAATGACCTGTTGGAAAGAGTCCAGTGCAAGGCTGTGAAGATGATTAGGGGACTGGAGCATCTCACTAGGAGAGGCTGAAAGACATAAGACTGTTCAGTCTGAAGAAGACTGAGAGTGAATGTTATCAATACTTTTTATATATCTAAAAGAAGGGCATCAAGAGGGTTGGGCCCTCATCGCTGGAGATTTTTAAAGCCAGGCTGGACCTGCTCTAGGTCTAGATCTCCAGAGGTCCTTTCTATTTCCTACCATTCTGTGATTCTGTGATTCCTTTTGCTGAAATAACATGTCTCAGATCTATTGAAACTCTCTCTAAAAGAGATTATGAGTATGTGGACAAGGGCAATCTAGAACTTAAATATTAATTTTAACTGTAATATATAATTAAAATCGTTTACTTGGAGTTTCAAAAACTTTTCAACATGATCTTTTCAAAGGCTTTTAAAGTTTGTTAGTTCTTGATGAAGTGAGGCAGTACTTATAGAGCTTTTGCTTTGAAGTTTTTAATGTTAGGCATAAATAGCAAATTTTCAAAGTATGAGGTGATTGCTGGTAAGGTCCTCCATGGATTTGCATTGAATCTTTGTAGTTCTGTATTAATGACCTAGAAAAGAAGATACAGCAGTATAATTTTGATTCTAGTGTAAGATTACTTAGGATGGTTGTATACAAAGCCGAGTGCATTGAGGTACAGAAAAATCACAAAATAGTGAGCTACCAAGAAGTGAAATTCAGTCTAAGTCAAATGCAACATGATCCTTGCTATGCATTCCTACTGATGGGATCCAGAGTAATTGTTTCCATGCAGGAAAGAGAGGCTAGATTAGTTATGGATAGTTCCCTGGAAGCATGCTCTGTAACCAGTAAAGATGAGAGAATGCAAAGAAAGACAGAAAAAATGGACTGCCATATGACTAGATAATTAACTTCTTTCTTGAATACTTCAAAATTTCCCTTCTGCCTCAAGAATATATATTTGGGAGAAAAGAGATGTCAAGGAGTCAAGGATCACAAATTCTGTAAATACTGCCACACAAAAGCAGGACTCTTCTTATTGAAAACAGGTGCAGGAGGGATCAATATATAAGCACACAAATATGTAAAGATCAAAAGGAAATATTTTTTCTCTGTTTCTCAGTACGTCCCATGGCAATAAAATCTAGAAAATTCTCACCAAACTCAAAGCAAACAAAACCTGGTACTTCTCACTATTCTAAACCATGAAGATTTTATTGCCATAAAATACCGTAAAGGCCAAAAGTGTAAACAGCCAAAAGTGGTCAGAAAACATTTATCTAACTTTTAATTTTCTTTTATTTTCTTTTTTAAAAGTTAAGTCCTCTTTCAAGAAGTTTCAAATTTAACTGCTGAATACTGCTTGGTAATAGCAGGGCAAGGAACATGCTACATTTCCCTATGTAAATCCCTCCTGATTGGACTGTGAAAAATGGTGCAGCCTGGATTGCTTTTATTTAAAAGTACAACACCTCCTCTGTGTCAGGCAATTTTTACACATAGATTACATAATTTATGTCCAAATTTGAAAGACAATGAAGTATTTCCCATATCTGAGGAACACATATAGTCTAGGATGCAGAAAAAGATGACTAAGAGAAGCATGTTGGTATAGGCTTGATGTACTGAAATTAAAAAATAAAATAAAAATAATTTGCAACTGAAACAAGGATTTTACCAGAATTCTTATTTTTATGTTTTATCCCATAGCAAAAATAATATTGCCAGTCTTCTCTATTACTTCTGTTACACAAGAACAGACAGGCAGAATTCTTTATCCAAAAGCAGAGCACTCAGACAATGAGCATAATGACTAAAACCAGTAGTTTAAAAACTTGTTTACATTGGAATTTTATTGCAAGAACAAATTATTTTGAATTATTGTCTGAGGTCTCTTATTAGTTCTTGTTCTGGTTCTCAAAACTGTTGCCAGATTAAAAACTCAATAAAGACATTAAGCCCCAGTGCTTGTTCTAAGACTAATAACACTAACCAGAAAGTGGCAAAGTCACTTAAGGAGATACTTCGTGACAGATTTGAATCATTCTGGGCAGATTTGTTCAAACTGCATAGCTGTCTTAGAAGATTTAGAATATACACTTTTTGAAAAAGAACAATGTCAAATTAGGTTTTGTATCTTTAAATTTCAGTGGTTACAAAACAAGGCTGTAAATCTTTTGAGTTATGCTTTCAAGAAGCATTGTATTGAATTTCCTAATCTCCATACCATCTGCCTACTCTTCATCACAGCCCCACCAGCAGATTGTGATCACGTGGTGCCCAAGACATACCCCAAAACTCAATCCTCAAATCAACTGCTAAGTGGTAAACTCATTTTTAAACACTTGTTTGCAGGACATGTGAAAAACTAAAGAAGAAAAACTGCAGTGCTTTGTTTTTGCCTGAGGTCTTCTTTTGCCCAGTACAGCTTTACCTTAGGTTGAACCTGTAGTTTGCATGCTAATGAGTATACAGTGGCAACAAGTCAAGGTAACTCTAATAAGGAGCAAAAGAGCTACCATTTATGTAAGAAGTTAATTTTAGATATACTGAGTTTTGGATTACTTTGAAAATATTGTTTTACTCATTAATGCTCCAGGATGCCAGGCACTGGAGTATTCTTCAAAATATTTCCAGCAAGGAAAGTTCAAGGGACTTATTCTGTATGGTCATCAGCCACAGAGATGATTAAGGCAATGGAATATCTCTCTTACAAGGAGAGACTGAGAGAGCTGGGGCTCTTTAGCTTGGAGAAGAGGAGATTGAGGAGTGACCTCATCAACGTTTGTAACTATATAAAGGGTGGGTGCCAGGAGGATGAAGCCAGGCTTCATGTTGCCCAATGATAGGACTTGGGGCAATGGGTGGAAGTTGAAGAATAAGAAGTTTCCTGTAAACATGAGGAGGATTTTTTTCACTGTGAGGGTGACAGAACACAGGAACAGGCTGCCCATGGGGGTTGTGGACTCTTCCTGCCTGGATGTGTTTCTATGTGGTCTAGTGTAGGTGATTCTGGTCTGGCAGGGGGATTGCACTAGATGATATTTTGAGGTCCCTTCCAGCCCCTGACATTCTGTGATTCTGTGATAGTGATTGATGCTGTAAATCTGTTATTAAAGTAGCTGAATTGTCAGTGTATGTTTATAATTTTCTGAGAAATATCAACACGGATATCTTATTAAAAGCAAATAATTTCCAGCTGCAGTAAATAATAAGTTTATGTATGTAACACCAACTGTTTATGCTTACTGACGAGGAAGTAATTTTACAGACTACTTCATTCTTATGAATTCTGACAAAGCCAGCAAATAGCAATGGCTTTAGAGTCATAACCACTTCAGAGTCTGGGGCCTGGAGATGTTAAAAATCTAGTACTGGATAAGAATTAGGATGAAAAAGCAGTGACAGAGGACTTAAAGGAGGGAGGCCTGTCTGCTTGAAGGGTAAGTTTTGTAGTAAACAGTGTGTAAAACCTGCCTTATAATGAAGTGTTAGAAAGAAGAAATCTCTAACTCAAGATGTTAGGCACAGGAGGAGTCAGCTAAGAGAAAGAGTAACGTAATTTTTAGTCACAGTAGATTTATTCTTTCAAAATACTGATAAGTTGATTTAACAACTCAGAAATACATCTGAAATATAGTTTCACTATATTATTGTAACTCTTTGCATCCTAAAAAATGAATAGATAAATTTGCCTAAACTTCCTAGACTGTAGAAGTTAAAATGGGTGGTCTTTGTAGAATCGCTTATATATTTGTATAATACTACAGTTTGTATAACCTTTCATTAAATATCCTATTTTAGCATTTCTGAGTCTGGATAATATGGCTGGCACTAAGATGCTCGGAAGATGTAATCATTGCATTTGCAAACTGGACTTTTAAATGTCTTTGAATGTCCTTTGTGACAAGTGCCTAAAAGGTACATGGAAAGAGACAATTCCATGTATTGGGAACCTGCTGTTTCAGTGGAGAACTGAGAACAGGGAAAGAAATAAGAGGAAAGATGGTCCCTTTTGCCTTTTAAAAGCACAACTGCAACACAGGACTGAGAAACAGGTTTGGTGATGGAGAACGAAGGTAAGACCTCTCAAATTTGATAGACATATCATTAACACACTCTTCCTTTTAGTTAAGAACAGGCAGGTCTGAGTATTTGACCTCTTCCATAGAACTTGCTTTCTGGAATGCTTCAGGCTCCAAGGTGGAAATAAAAATCCATTACCAAGCATTACAGGAGAAAAAAAGAAAAAAAGTCTATTGATAACAGTGACAGTGATACAGTTCTGTGATAAGCTAAATTTACAAAAGTACTACATTTGAGTGGCTGTGAAAATGGCATAAATAGAGCATAATATCACTGACATGAACTGTCACATGAAAACAAGGGGTCGGGGGTGGGGGGAAAGCAGTTCTTTGTGAGTGCTTAATTTTCATATTTGTTACAGGAACTGCATTTATTTGAGAGTAAATACTGAAATACTGAAAATCTAAACATTTAGGTTTGAAGTTACCTTTGAAATTTGGTCTGATTCTTGCATCGTAGCCTGACATCCTACCCATTAGTTTATCCAGGAAATCAGATGGTGACATCGGCATGCTACGAGATCTTGCACTGTCTGTTTCCTTTGTGGCTACCAAGCTAGCAGCAAGGGAAAGCAAAAAACAAAAAGCAAAACATTTCATTAGAGATTTTGTTAGGGAAACATGAATTTTACAGTCAACCATCCAGTTCATTCTTGTATAAGCAGGAAAATAGGAAAGTTAAGACTGACTTTCAAGCTAGTTTATGGTTTAAAAAATAATAGCAAAGAAATGGAAAATAAGTTATTTCATTTATCTGTAATTTTGCATACAAATTGCATTTTGCTAAGCTGTGTAGTTCTAAGTTACTGTTACCTCTTTCTCATGATTTTTGAAGATTAATAAAACTTTCTGCCAACCATCCATTATAATGCCATCTACACTGGAGCCGTGCATATGGAATCAGAAGTTTAGTTAAGATTGGCCTGTTTAACTGGGTATGGTATAATAGAAGGCTAAATCAGGGAAAATAAAAAAGGTAGTAAGGATATATCATAGAATAATGCTACCACCACCACCACTTTTTGTTCAGCCAATATTTTATGTTGGCATTTTGACAAATGACATTCTTTAAAAGTGTCTGAAAGGTTTGCTTTCTGTTAAAGCAAAAGTAACTGTTGTGGTGGAAAAAAAACCAGCAACTGACTGATGGAACTATTTTAGGGCAAAGTTTTCATCTCAGTGCCACATGGCAAATGTCATCTCCTATAGCCTTCTCTCCATACTCATGCAGAACTCTCACTGACATTCTAACGTGTGCTCTGCACATGCCAAGAGTGAGGAATATCAACACCATGACCAGCTGTGTGGACCCTACTAAAAGGTTTTTGCTATTGTGGAACTCTTACTTGAGTTACAGTAGTCATTAAATATATATGCAGATAAAATAGTGAGTAACATTATGATATACAGTGCAACTAAAACTATTTGTGGGTTTTAGAGTCTCAAAAATGTTGTCAAACGTGTTAAAACTATCATTTGTTACTGACTGAATTTACACCATCAAAAATTTGGGTAAAAAATTTTGTTCCAAACAAACTGTTACACAAAAACAGACATGAAAAGAATAGTAATTATACATAGGTAATTATATATAATTACTTCTAGTTTTGATCTATTCTGTCTGTTAAATTGGTGTTCACCCCAAACCTCAGGAGAGATGAGCTGTGAATAAGGCCTTAGAGATAGGAAAACACCATCAATCACAGGTCCCTTAGAGTGCATGACCTACTGAAAGTCATAGTTGAGTTAGAAGCTGAAGACATTTACTGTGGAATACAAATTTTAGAGAGTAAGAAACAGTCCAGAAAAGCCAAGGTGCAGCTTCACTACATCAGCACACTAAATACTAGACAAGAAGCTACTGTAAGAAGTTGTACTAAGAATGATGTTCAGCACTGATATCTGCAATCAAGAAAGAAAATAGTAAATTGTTGATGGTTTAAAACTAAGAATTACAAAAACCCAACACTGACACAGGTATAAATACTGATGAGTCAAAAAAAATAACCCACGTCTTAAGTTTGTCTCATGTAAGTAAAACAACTTAAAACAGACAGAGGAAGGATACACAAAAATAAATAAATTGGGAATGTGAATGATTAAATCTAAGCATTCAAAATTCATGCTGAACAGTAGCACTGTTGTGGTACAGTTGTCACAGTACTACTGTGTTATCCAGTGGTGCAGAAAGAGTTGAAAGAGTAAGTAGAGTGAAGGTCACTTATCATTTTATGTTATTAATGAGACCAGATTAGGGACATTGCATCAGATCCTGTGTCCAAATTTTTAAAGGATATTAAAACATTAAGAAAAGTATTGATTAAAAGCATTAAGACATGACCTGCAATTTAGGGAAATTTTCAAGTAAGAGACATTAAGAACTCAGTTTAGTTTATCAAAAAGAAGATTGAAAAACAATATAACTGAACTGTGTAACTATGTCAAAGGGGCAGAAAATACTGCATATTTATCCAAAGAAGACAGGGAGAAGAAAAATCAGTGAGACAGTAAAATTCAGATGGAAATTTAGGAATGTGGTTTAACAACAAAGATAGCAGAAGGTCAAAGACAGTTTAGTGTTCTATAAGACACAATTTAGCAAAATATAAAGTACTGTGTTTCCTATATGGCTAGCTTGGTGAAAAGGAGTGACCTCTGATGTGTAGAAAAGCAGAACAAATTCAGAGTAGACATTGCAAACAGCACTATGACCATGAAGATCTTAAGGAAGAGAAGTAATAGGCATAGTTCACAGTGAAAAATGCTGTCTTCTCAGAGTCCTTCTACACAAAGTCTGGTTTGCAGGCTTGCAGTTGCCTGCACTATCATCTGTAATTGGGGTTGAAGGTTACATGTGGTAATGTTGGCCCATTTTGATTAGTTCTTTTCACAGCTGGGTATTTGACATACCCAGCAGGTGCGATCATCCTCTTGCACAGTATGGAATTAAGCTCTAGATTGCAAACTGCACTTGAGTTGCCTGTAAACTACAGGCAGTTTAAAATATCAGAGATGGAGAACTGTTAGGAGAAAATGTGCTAATGTTCTATTTCTGACATGTACCTGCAAGGAGGAAAGAGTTTTAAGCTAAATTATAACATTTTCATGAAAGAAAGAGCATAAACTAAATTGTGTTCGACTACCAAAAAACTTCACTTTGGGAGTAGTTTAGCACTTTGAGCTGAAAAAGAAAAGCCATTGTGTGTCAAGATGGAGCTAGATATTAGGATGCTCTGATATGTATGGCTGTGATAGGTCTCAGTTTTTCTCTAAACCCCCTCTGCTGAGGATATGCTTTGAATTATTATTCTTTTATGTGTTTAAAATAATTGCTCTTACAGAATTCGGGGGGAGGAGGGGAATTAACATAAATATGAAGCTAGAGCACCAAAATCAACACAATTTAAATGGGAAATCTAATCTACAAGATAGCAATTTAGCTAGGGCAAGAAAGAATTGGACATGAATCCATACTCTTGAAATATCTATTTAAAGTAGGCAGGTTTGTTAGAGGAAACTTTATTCTGCTCCTGTCCTTCAAATAAAAATGATTGAGAAAAACTTTTCAAAGGGAATTTTACTATCTCCACAACTCTTTCCTTGTCTAAAACATTTAAACCTACAAAAATCAGATAGCTTTCCCATGTGTGAGTCTTTTGTTTTTTGGGATTTTTTTTAAGAATCACTGTATTCTTACTCATGAATTGCCTCTTTTCTATATGCATCAAATTTTTGCACATTTTTGCTAAAACACAAATTTTACAACTGAAAGTGCTTTATACATGCTTTACTTTTAAAGCTCTTTTCAAAAGTATTTTCAGTTGCACAGCTTTTAAGAGTCTTGTATTATTTGTGTGCTGTAGAATGTAGTGTTTTTCACTGATTTCTATTATCTCTTTTAAACTTTTTGACATGCATTCTTAAAAATTATATTCAGTGTGTTGTTTTAACTCTACAAGAATATTTATTTGAAAATATTGAAGAAAAAGAGTATGGGCTACTGTCAACATTTGTACAAGAAAGGTTGTAGTCCTCCAGAAAAGCTTAATAAGAATAGTACAGACAAAATGTGAAGGAAGAAATTATATCTTATATCACTTGCTGACTCTCTTCAGTTTACTGCTGCTACCTGTGAATGACAGAGATAAAGAGTATGGTGTCCTGTAACGATACCTTCCACTGAAAGCTTACTGGAGAGAAGGAAAGTTTCCAAATTCGGGTTACAGCAGTCCCCTAATTTATCCAAGTTATTCTGAAAACAGTCTCCAGAGTTTCACTAACTTATATTTTAATACAATCAGGCTTCTCTGAGCTAGATGGCCCGTTCATTTTCTTCCTTCCATAGTAAAACCACATATGTATGTTATCTAGAAAGTCTTATATCAACACCATCATATTTGGCTTGCTGATTTATCTTATTTGATTTAAAAAAAAAATCTTTCTATCATCTCAACCACATTTCATTTAGAGAAGCAGAAGTTTATATGTCATCTTAGAATGCATACTACAGAACTGTTACGTGATGCTTTGCATGCATTATAATGGTCCAATAGCTCTTTCATTTCATTAATTAGCCTATTCTTTCAGACAGAAAGTGTGATAAAACCCCATGAGGAATTGGATACTGTGTTTGTGGGCCATTCCCTCCAGCTGATATCTGAATGATTTTGATACACTTTACATTAAAAAAGCTTTGTGGACAATCTCAAGAAATTAATTATACTCTCAGAAAGCAAAAACTGCAGCCAGCCAATATACACTCAGCTGCATCTCAAAAACAGCAGTACAAAAAAGCATATCAGTAAATTTATTTGCACTGGTATTTATTCACTGTTTCACAAGTTATGGTTAGATCGATGGCTAATTGTCTTGATTCTGTAACCATAAGAAATGGTGGTAAAAGTTATAAATTTTAAAATAAGAATTAAACAGCGTAAACATGTAATTAACAAGGTCTGCCAAAATTAAATGTATCTCAAACTGGTGATGTCTGATCATCTGACAGTCCCTTGATAATCACATTTTCAAAATTGTATCAGTAAGACTCTGTGATATCAATAGTCTATAAATCCTCTTCTGTGCAAAATAGTTCTTTTCACAAAATAGATTTGGTAAAACTGATGGAAAAAGTGAGTACTATGTTTGAAGAAACCAGAAGCACTCCTTTTTGGTAAGGGGAGTGTCTCTAATCTGATTATTAATTTGCAAGAGTGAATGTAAACTTGACAAAAATACCTCTTTTGATAGAAAAAGGTTCCAGAATGTGACTGCTTAAAATTATAGTCAAATGTTAACAAGAATAACCACTGAAGGTCTCAAGCCTACCCAAATTAAAGTGTTTTCTTTGTACAGTATTGATAAATGATGCTCTTTCAGAATGATAAAAACTGCTTTCAGTTTTAGAAAAAAAAAACAAAAAACAAAAAAGGCAAGGTAAGTCATAAACAATACTAATTTGTGTGATTTTTTGTGGAGTAAACTAAGGGTTTTCCAGATTTGTGCAGTTTTTCATTAAAATGAATCTGTTCAGTCAGGTAGCATGACACAGATGTTCATGTGTTTAGACTGGGTGCCTCAGATAGCTGTGTCAGAAGGGAAACACAGTTCTCTGTTTTATTTCAATACACGACTTGAACTTTTAAAAGCCTTGCAGATGAGGCAGATACTGTGGAATGGGAGTTCAGAAGAGGAATTGATATGTTTAAAGCAAATATTTTTAAAAATTGCAAAGCAATTTCAAAACAATCTCTCCACTCTCCTGGAAAGTAAAATCCTTGACTTCTCTTATTGGAAGACGATTATCAGCAATATTGATTCACAAAAAGCTAGGGGTGCCCTGAAAAGCCAAGAGCTGTGTCAGAGAGTCACAGCTGCACAGATCCATTCCTGAAAGTGATATACAGAATCAACTGTCACTGCTGCCCCATTCTAGCTCATACAGAAACTTTCTCTGGAGTAGCAAAATAGGATGCAAAATTAATCTCCTTCTCTGAATTACCTTTTGGAGGATGCAGCTCCTTTACACTATCTAATTCATAAACCCAGAGTAACTGAATTTCTAGTTTAGATGCCTGAATTAGTTATCATTACCTTCTACTATTCAAGGTTAACACAAGGAGGTAATTTTATCCTCTTATTTTGAATAAGTTCAAACAATCAGATTCATTTTTCAATAAGATGCTGCAGAGATAAGCAATATCACATCAAGACACATTTTTAGCCAGAGTAAAAATTTTTGTGCAAGAAACAATAGATTTCCAATAAGATGACAAATAATAAACACTTTCTTCCATGTAGTGCTCATTGCAGGTTAGGCAATGGTTACAAGCATCTTTTTTAATGATATACCTGAAACTTTTATTGTGTCATAGATTCTCCCCTTTATTATTACAGTTGAGAATTTCTCTGGTGTTTCAGTCTTCCTCCAGTCTTGTTGGTCATGGAAGTGAAAATACTACAATGTTTATATCTTAATTACTTTATGTGCTCTAGCTGAAAAAAAAAAAAGCTCTAAATAGCTGTGGACTGTTTCAGATTTTCTTGACAGAGAGGAAATAGTAGTAGATTTCCAGCCTTCTGATTAAGCCACTCTGACCTATCACCATTCTACAGGTCAAAGGGCTTATTCTAGGTGAGGGTAAATTTGTATACACTTGTTTGTTTGTGACTCTCTACATATATAGATATAAACACAATGTTTTACAGCCCCCTTCTGGAAAAAAAAAATCTTAGGGTTCAGGAAGAACACTAATTTGTCAGCATTCTTCATAATCATATGGGCATGGCTTTCTATTTTAATTAATGTATTCAATAAACTAGAAGTTGTCAGTCTAATTTTACTTTCTTGTTTAAGAAAAGTTTACTGTTGCCAATTTCAGTCATGCAGCATGCGAATTTTCTTAAGATACTTTATGAACACCTATTCACCTATACAAAGAGCAGAGAATGTTTCAAATACTGAAATTCTGACACATCTCCCACTCTCCCAAAGATCTACTGCATGGATGACATTCTGATTACTTTGAATTAAAGATAGGCAGATATCCCCAAAATTCAATTAAGCATTTTGGGAGGGGGTTTTATATAGATAAACTTGGCTAAAAAGAATTGAATATCTTGGAGAATAGAAACTCTAAACCACTGATTTGTAGTAGTCTGAACTTGCATTAGTATCTCATTATAAAGACACACTTGCATATTAATTGAATAATGAAGAAAATTCATTGGAGTAATGGATAGACTGTAAAATGATCAGGTAAAATAATTTCAGAAGACTGTTTTTTATAACACCACATATCTTTTATAAAAGCATGTCAGCGCTGAACAATTACACTTATTTTTGTGATTAACGAATGATTCCTCTAACCAGTTGAACTTCTGAGGGAACTGAATGGTGTCTTTCTCTACCATAATAAATAATGGTTTAACTGATGTCAATGAGGCAATATTAGACTGAAATGATAATTAATTAAAATGAGACTTTAACCTCCCTAAAAAATGCGAACTCTTCCCAAGTCTAGGAGCAACCTGTGAATACTGAAAAGAGAATTCTACAGATTATAGCTGCTTGGTTGATCATGTATCTTGAATGCATCCCAAAATGCACTTTAAATTGTAGAGCTGCCTACTACTGTGTTTTCTAGTAGTTTACTCTCTAGATAGATATTTTACTATTGTGGCATTGCTCCATTAGCTTACTTTGCATATATCAGCTTGCTATACTTTCACTCAATATAAATAGGAACAGAGTCCACTGAAGTGTACATCTGCAGGAAAAAGATATTTATCATCATAATAATTAATGACCATTTAGAATGTCATGTCTTCTGTTCCTGTTTTGTGTTAAAAATACATTTTTATGAGTTGAAAACCATAACTGAAATTGAAAAGTGGTGGGTTTTGCTATGTTTCTTAGACAACTTTCTATTCACAAAAAATCTTCAAATAGAATGAAATGGTTGGGGTTTATCAAAACTAGATAAAAATCTGATTTTGAATTAAAATTGCAGGGCTTTTCAAGACTGAAGCACAATTCAATTAAACACTACTGCATTTGCCCTAGGGAGTGATGACTTGTGTCATCAGTACAAGTGTTGTCCTGTATTTTCTGTGAGCATGTCAGATGGCAGTTTAGAAGATGAGATTTTTTCCTCCAAAATAAGCTTGCTAAGACATAAATTTCATTAGAAAAAAGCTGCAAATAGCCTGAAAAGACACTTGCCTTAAAATAACTATTTCAACAAGCAGGACTACAGCCCAGAGAAGTCAAAACTTAGCAGTAAATAAAACTCAGTGCTAGATAACATTTTTTTCCCAAAATACTTCTCATTGAATTGTTTATCCTGATTAGTCAGCTAATTATAGTGCAGATACTGTGTTATTACTACTGACTAAGAATTTTCAATTAATAGAAAATGTTCTAGTTGGGAAAATCCTAATTTATTGAAATAAGAGTTTTACAGAAACATATCTATTTCACTGTTACTTTAATAAGATGCTGGTTTGGATGGGATATTGTCCAGTGTCCTTTCTATTCTGTCAGACAATCAGTTTTCTAATGTTAATGTGAACTGATGGTGGAGTCTCGGTTTCTAATTTTAAAAAACTTCCCTGAACATCTCCCCCCACAGAAGTGACAGAGATTTGTTCCTGCTTTCTGCAAATTAAACCTCCTTTTGTGTGCAGAAAAAGTAATGCAATCTATTCAGAGCTCTGGAATTTTCTGAGACAGGAATGGTGATGTTCAATCAGCTGTATTATTTGCATGACATACATGGATTAAGTATTTTTAAATTTTTTATTAATTCTATCAAAAATATAATTTAACATAAGATTTTCTCTAAGGAACAGTGTTGAGCTTCAGGGTGATGGTAAGAGTGGCAGGAGTCATGCCACATAATGACAGAACCCAGTATTCCTAATGGATGCACTGAAGCATATTCCTTACTGAATAAGTCAGAGAAAATAATGTGAAGGTTAAAAGACAGTGCTGATAGCCTTTCATGTTTCCTCCAAAATTATCCTGGTCTGCTACCTGCATTCCCTTTCACACACAAAGTGGCATTTAAGCTTCCTCTCGGATACATATTTTATTTGCTTTTGCCATGTATCCAACACTCTTAATTATAATCTGAGTCTTTCAAGTTTCATATAAACAAATGGAAATATGCTAGGTGAAGGAAAGATCATGAGTTGCACCAGCCTGCTGCTGTTTCCTGCACATCTTATGTGGGATGGGCAGCAGGGTTCACAGGGTCCAGGCAGAGCATCCCTCCCTTGGGAGATTGTAAACTACCCCTAAAACAGTGTTCCAGCCTTTATAATGTACAAGATGCTTAATCTTCTGAAGGAGTCAGCACAGTTCAAAAGGATCAAGAAATACATTCTGGTAACCACTAGGAAATATAAACAACTAATTTGTGCTAGGGTTCTGATTGCAGATGAAGATCTGACTACTCTTGAATCCAGATCTGTGTTCAGGAACAACAAAATTAGGTAAAGAGACAGATGCATTCTTAGAACTTCATTTGCAGTGTTAATATTTATGGATGATTTTTGGAGGTAAAATTTAACACATATATGGAGAAACTGCTTGCAAAGTATAATTTTTTAAATTACAGTTCTCTACTGTATTGTACTTTTTGTAATCATGGATTATTGTCCCAGATCGGTGTATTTAATATTCACTTTATGTAGTAAAAAAAATTCAGTATCATGTTCAAAACAATTGTGTATCCAATCTTTAGTGTGCAAGAAATGAAGCAAAATAAAAGATAGTTTATTTTACTTTAATTCTTGAAGATTAAGAGTTAAAGCAACTGGTAAATCTGCTTTCCTTAAAAACTAAACAGCAACAACAACAAAGAAAGTTTGCATAAAGCTTTCTTTCTGATAGAATAAAATAATGAAAAAACTAGAGAAGAGCAGACTTAGATTGAATGTTAGGAACGAGCTTTTACTATGATGGTAGTCAAACACTGGAACACATTGCCCAGAAGGGTGCTTATGGCCCCATCCCTGGAGATATTCAAAGTGAGATTCCAGAGGGCTCTGGGCAATCTGATCTGGTTGAGGATGCCCCCTGCTTACTGCAGAGGAGATTGGACTAGATGACTTTTGGAGGTCCCTTCCAGCCTAGACCATTCTATGATTCTATGATGTGATGCTACAGAGTATTAGGAAAAACATCACTCAGATATTTAGGCACAGAATTAACATTTACCTTAGAATATTTTACTCATAATTTAGTTGTGTGAAGTCAGTGCTTCAGTCATGATTGAGTTTAAATTTTTTTTTTTGGTTTTGCCTTAAAAAAAAAAAAAATGTTTTACCCTGCTTTCGCTAGCAAGTTATCACTTTGTGACATTTATTTTATTTATCTAGTAGGGCACCCTTAGCCAGCAGATATATTGCTCATGAAACTGGAAGCTTAGTTGGTCCCTCACATGAATATGTCTTAGCCTATATATGCCCAGAGCATGGACACTCCTGTGCATTACTGCATCTAACAGATAACAGTGCATTTCAGGTTTTGGGGTTTGTTTGTTTGAAATAAAAGCCTTAGGAGGACAAAAGCTCAGGATCTCACTGCATCCCAGAACATTACAAATCAAGTTTTCACTAATCTCTGCAGTCACCCATTAAGACTTAAAGTAGTAAATTTTTTAAAACATCCCAATTTTCTGAAGAACCATATCTAGTGTAACTGTATTTATAAGGTGTTTCTTCTGAGTGGATAGCCATGAAATTGAAGTCAATATATAAAAAATATACCGATTTATAAACAAATAATTTTACAGAAAGTCACAGGATCACAGGATGTCAGGGTTTGGAAGGGACCTTTGGAGGTCATTGAGACCAACTTCCCTGCCAGAGGAGGACCATATAAAAGTCATATTGGAAATCATATATTCTGGTATTAGTGGATCCTCAGAGATGCTATGAAGGATTACATTAGACTTATATTTTACCTTTCAAAATTCTGAAAGGGAGAAAAAGAAACTGAGGATAAATTCTAGTCATAGTGGAGTCTCATGCAAAAAGTACATATTATGGGAAGCCTTGGGCATAGGTGAAACAGGTAGGTATTCAACTATCACTTTTTAAAAAAAGTCTATTTCATATATGTTTTATATCAAAGATGAAATGCAGATATTAAAACAGGCAGTGTAGTTATAACTCCAGCTTTAATTTTAATCAAGATGACTTAAAACACTAGTTAGCTTTTTTCAATGTTATGGCTGTACAGATTTTGTTCTTGATGCACTTTCTAAATTAGTTTTAGCTGTAAGAATCACATACAGGTTAATAGCAAATAACTCAACCTTACATTTTGAAATAATGTGGTACTCCTTTGTTTGCTTTCTACTCTATTGTTTCACTGTCTCAGGCTAATCTGCTGACTTACTTTTTCCTGTAGGCATTGATTCGTATTAGACAGTAGCCCCATTACCTGTGCAGTTCTATTGTTTCAACAGCCCCAGACCACAGTCTTCTTTAATTTTTCTACATTTTTCTGTTCTTTCAAACTGTTTCCCCTGGAAACTGCATTTCACTAATGTTTCATGTCACCAAATAGAAACTTCAGTAGTAACAATATTGGAGAGGACTGATCTTCCTTAGGGGAGTTCCTACCTAGAAATTGCCCTGACTCTCCCCACTGTCCCTGCCTGTTTTGTACATCTGTGGTAGGTCTAGACGAAAAATGAGGTGGTATGTGGTAGAGGGAAATTATATAGAAAGTGTTTGTTATGTAGAGTCCACTTCAATGTAGACCAAATATATTTACCCTGTTTGCTGTTGAATAACATTGGAGGAATTCACTAGACAGACAGCTAGAAGAGCTATGCAGTCTAGTTTTGTACTTTCTTCTTTCCTTTTATTTCCACTACTTAGCATCTGTATTGATGCAGTATCTCAAAAATCAAGGTGGATCATATGGCTTCAAAAGCCACAAAAAACAATGGTTTATAGTCTATGCTAGAAAAAAGTACAGTCTTGGAGAGTCTTGGCTTTTCTCTTGACTTTACATTGCAGACTGTTCTGCTTCCTGATGCTCTTATTCTTCTGCTTTGGTCTTGCATTCTTGTTATGTATTGTTTCTACTTGTGTCCTTTCCTGCTTGCTGAGATGTTTGCTTTCTGCTGGTAGCTGACAGTCACCAAAAAGTGCCTTTTATTCGATCTGCTCACAGTGCCTCTATATTGGGTCCTATCTTCTTGTAATGATTCTTCCAATGAACATTATGGTGATCAGTACGAAAAGCAATAAAAAGAAGATGCCACACTACACAGAAGGGCTCTTCCTCGCTCATTACTTGAGAAAAGCTGATTTGAGGGAATAATTCCCCATAGGTATTATTACATAATACTCAGTAAGGTCATTTGAAGCTTGTATTCTAAATCTGTTAAAACAAGAACCTCTAATCTTATAAACATTTTCATTTTCTCTAATTGTCATGATTTCTAGGATATCTGGACAAGACTAATCTGATAGAGGAGCTATTACAATTTTCATTGTAGAGAAGCATAGCACTTATCTCACAATATTACTTGCTTTCTGTTATTGTTAATGTCAATTGGCTAGAAATGGATTAGGAGAGATTGAAAAATAAGAAAATGTCATTGACACAGTAAAAATGGAAAGATTCATGTTTCTAGTTGCTGTTACCTAATTTTCTTAGTTTATAGCCATATAAACTCAAAACTTTCAATAAATTGCAAACATGGAAATGAAATTAAAAAACAATTTTTCATAGAAGTGAAGAACAGATTGCAATAGTTCTGACTAAATTTGTAGTCATGACAAAGCTTATATTTGGTTCAAAAGGGTTTTAATATTTTCACTAGTATAGTTGTAATACCAGAGAATTTGAGTAGCATATTCTTGTTCATAGGAAATCCCACTTCCTTTTTGTCTGAGTTTTAAAAAGTAAAAAGCCTATCTATGCTTCCCCCACATCCCCTCAAGGGAGCCCCAATGCTCTCCTCCTAACATTACGTAAGGATCCTGAGCATATTCCCTTCATCCCAGGGGTCTGGCTACCTGGGCTCAGTGCCAGTTCTGATAATACAGTAGCCCAGCTTTGAAGCAGAGCTGTTTGATAAGCTTTAAAAGCCTTAGCAGCCTCTTCTCTTAGGAGCTGTGATTTTACCCTTCCTTCCTTCCTTCCTTCCTTCCTTCCTTCCTTCCTTCCTTCCTTCCTTCCTTCCTTTCTTATTTTTCACCATTATTTTTCATTAACTTCAGGAGTGCTGGTNTTCTCTTAGGAGCTGTGATTTTACCCTTCCTTCCTTCCTTCCTTCCTTCCTTCCTTCCTTTCTTATTTTTCACCATTATTTTTCATTAACTTCAGGAGTGCTGGTAAGATGCTTTTGGTCTTTGTGGAAGCTACTGTGCAAATACACCTTCACCTAGCCTTGTACCTTCTGACTCTGAGACTGAACTGCTGTGCTGACTTTTTGGCTTAATCTTAGACCTGTCTTATCACTACCAAATTTGCTTGCAAATCTGAACTGTTTTTGGGTTTTTTTGGGTGTTTGGGGGTTTTTTTGTTTTTTGTTTTTTTTTTAAACTGTATATGCTCAGCTTCTGCATAGGTGCTGTGGGGCTGCAAACTTTGTTGGTAGGATCCTGTTCCTGCTTGCCTTGCTGTGAATGTAAACTCCCATCTCACCTTCCCTTCCCTTGTCACTCCCTGAGTCAAGCAAATTTTTTTCATTAGGACCTGGAGTTTGTTGACTGATTTATCTTACAGAATCTTTTTAACCAAGTGTGTGCTGATGAGGAAAGCTATTGTACCTCAGTATTCTCATCTTGAATTGTTACATTTTCCCTCACATACTATTTTTTCCACATCCTGATTTTAATAGACACTTTTATTTCTTGGATGATATTGTAGGCATAACTCTTAACATATCAATAAGATATTAAATTCTCATTAGAACATCTGAAAATATTTTCAACCATGTTTGTGATAGTATATAATATCTAATATATTTTTAGCTGTTTTTTTTTTTTTTTTTTTCATTATTTGGGGAAACTGACTTAAAGGATACTGACTTCTCCATCTAAAAACTATTAATCTGAAATAAATTTGCAATGTAATGGAGGAATAATTTAAAAATCTGTTAATTGTGAGCTCAGGCATCCCTCAAAGTTAAACTGTGTGAAGATTTTTTTTCCATGAGAATCTGGTCCCTAAGTGCAATTACCTGTTTCTATGATACTCTTTCCTTCACAATAAAGTCAATGGGGTAGTGAATAAAACAAGGAAAGAGGTAATAACCTAATAACCTGGTCATAACATGATTTCTTGGTGTATGCTAATTTGCATAACTAAGGAAATATTTTATAGGGAGAATCTATTTTGCATTTCCACAGTGCCACCTACCTTTTCATTCTGTGCTTTCCTCATACACAGGTCTACATATAAAATACCTATACTATATCTTCTAAGGAGAAAGTATAGTCCCTGCAAAGCCCCTAACAGTTCTAATAGATCTGTGCTGTTGTCCATGCAAGTTCGAGAGCTGTCATGAAACTTACTCACAAATATGATCTTCATGTTGACTCTACCAATGTGATCTTGCTTTCATCATGACCTCTTGCCATGCGAATCTAGAGGAATTTTTGTTTACACTATTACTTTAATGAAAAGTTATAGGAATATTCAGTCTTAGAGATTACTATAACTTCAATCCATATCTTAGATGTGTTAATTTTCTCTTTTCTGGTAGTGAATCACAGTTATTTTTAGGCTCTATTAAATTATTTCCCCTAGCCTTCACCCTTGTTTTTTCATTTCTACTCTCAGAGACACACCAGCGCTTGGCCTGGCTGTCACCAATAAATATTTTTCTTTTTAATTTTGGGTTTGATTATACTTTTTCTCCCAATTCTCAAAGATATTGCTGAAAACATAATGGAATCTTATGCACTTCATTTTTTTAATGTCCAAAATCTATTCATATCTTATCAATAAGTACATTATTAATCTCAGACATACTAGTACAAACATGTATAATATTATGAAAGACTATTCACAATGTCTTATTGTCTCTTCAATGTCTTTCAAAAATTAAATTAATAATTAAATCCTACAACAACCAATATACATCTTGTTTCAGTCATTTCAATTTGAAAAGTCTATAGGCATAGAATGAAAAATTAATTATTAAAAAAGAAAAATAGAAGTTAGGTGCAATTTCCTCTTGTGAAGCACACCGTCTCAAAAATGTTCTCATTAAAGTTTCAAGGCTGAAAATTTATACTGAAAAAAAATTTTCTGTTTTCACTTCACTGTACTGAAAAAAACCCTAAACATCCATCTTCACAGGCCTAACATTTAAATGATCACTTTAAATAGCCTTGGGGCTGTTGGACAGGAAACGAATGTTTTTACTGTCAGGTTCATTCAGTCCCTTCACACAGCCTTCACTATGTGTTAATGAAGAGCAGAAACATTTTGATGCCCTACTACAATGACATTTTTTTTTTTTCCCATAACATTTGAGGAAATAGATTTCTGGGAGATTTGCTCCTAGAAATCAGTAGCACATTCATCTTTTCACCCAGGGTGTTACATAGGTGCTAAGGTTGGGGGCTGTGTGTCACAGAGAGTGGAAGCTGAGTCTCACTATTCCCTGTTCCCTTTGCTCTAATGGATATAATTTCACAAGGTTTAGGTTGCAAAAGAACTAGAAGTAATGGCTCCAGAAATTTTACAGGGTTTTTTTTTTTAACCTCTCTTCTTCCCCTTCCCTCAAACACTCCACCCCCTCTCCCCCCCTTTCTTTCCTCCCACTTTTAAAATTGTAAAGCATGGAGAAGACTGTAGGAAGACTGTAGTGTGTCTTGAATGGACTCCAATTTCTGAGGTATTATTGATAGACCTAAAGTCACTAACAGTCCCTATATCAGTATGCAGTTTAATAACATTAAAATAGAGGATTAATCATTCAGGAGTAGGATGGCCTTCAAATAGCACGCGGAGAAAAAAAGTTCTGTAAGTATACTGAAACAGAGTAATACTAACACCATGCTCTTTGTACTGCCTACACTACACAGGGATTTAGTCATCTACTCTGAACATTAAATACTCAGTGCAATTGGAAAATTTAAATGGTAATATAAATGGATTTACTCTTTCACCCCAGTGTCATTTTATCCCATACCATGTGACGTGATTTTATAAAACCTCTTTCTGTTGGCACAATTACAGTAAAATCACATTATAAACTACTTGCACTGGTTATGTTGATGTAAAACAGGTCCTCAAAAAGAAAGACTCACAATGAACCTGTGAGCATCTGTGAAATATGTCATCACTGTGGGGCAATATACGATGCTGACTTAACTTTGTGCACCATTATAAACCCCATCTATGTAAGATCTCCAGACTCTCTTTGGAGAACCACTTTTCCAATATAAGTTTCCTTTTTTATCTTTGTCAAGTAAAAATGTGATTCTTAAAACAGTCCGGCATTGTCATTTTATCTGCCACAGTCTGTTCGTTGTGACACAGAGCTAGAATGTTGGTAACGAGCATGTCTCACTCTGAATTAGCACTGCAGACATGTTGACATTCAAGTCTGCTTCATTAGTTCTCTGATTTTTCCTTCTAAAGTTTCCTCTCACCTATAAATGGAGGAGAGAAGTTTACTCTAGCTTGACATCACCACAATTTTAGAGGTATATATTAAAAGAATGGTTGCACTTATATCATAACATTACTTTAGCTAGAAAAGGTGTGCTTCTGGGCAGGAAAAGCTGCATGAACCTCAGGTCACAATTTATGGATATGTTGCCATTTTAAAAATAATACAAATCCTAGACAATCATTGGCACAGCCTATAGTTTTCCTCTTAAAGGGAAATCCCTGTTCACTCAGCCATCATTTCTACTCTTTCTGTAAAAGACTTTTCTGCCCTAATGCAGTCCCTAATTTTCCCTTCACTGAAAATAACTGATAGCAATAAATCTGTATCTTCCCAGTTCAGATTATCTTCTGTAACTTTTAAATATTGACACATGGCACCTGAAGAGTTTTAAAGATAACCATTGTTACTTTTCCTGGTAAAAACGGGGATAAAATTCATAGATCAAATAGGGAAAGCTAACTACAAGCAGGTGAAGGAAAAGCATAGGCTTCAGCTTGCAAAACGGAGACTCAAATTCGCGGTAACGCGTTACAAAGTAATTTGCAAAGCGCAGACCTCACGCATTTCGTTTCTGTGCCTACAATCTGGCTGCCGAAGGTAGCCAGGCATTAGCGGCGAGAGAAGGCGGCGACCACGGCCGCTCGCTGCGTGAGTCCCGGGTGTTTCGGCCGCCCAAGAAAACTGGCGAGGGTACCTGCTCTTCCCCAAAGAGCACAACTCACCTGAGCAGCACCGCGGCTTCCCACAGATAAAATCCCGAGACAGCCGCACGGAAATACCTAATCCGAGCCATGCTGCTTGGAACCGCTGCGGAGCCCTGAAGCGGTCGTATTGGAGGCATCGGCGGGGCTCCGCGGCGCTGCGCGTCGCGGCGCAGCTCGGGCGGTGGACGCAGGCGAAGCTCGGCGCCCCAGCACCCTGGAGAGCTCCGGCTGCTCCGTCCTAGCTTCCTTTTAGTGTCCGGCGACAGCCCGCGCACTCCCGCTGGGCCCCGCCGCGTCCGCTCCGCCGCTCCGCATCGCCGCCGAGTGGGAGCTTAATCCCAGCCGCGGCGGCGGCGCCGAGCCGCGGCAGCGGCGGGACCCCACCTCCCTGCCTGCTTGCCCCCGGCTCCTGCTAGCAGCCGGCACCCCGCCGCCGGCCGCATCTTGGGTGCAGGAGGGCCCCGCCGGCGGAGGGGCGGGAGGCGAGGCAGGGCGGGGGCTGGCCACGGCCGCCCCCTCGGAGCGCGCTGTTGCTGGGGAGGCCGACGGGGCGTGACCGTGGACGACGGCGGCGACGGGGCGCCCTGGAGGGGCTGCCCTGAAAGAGACGACGCCCCGTCGGGAGCGTAGGGGTGCGTTTGACTGAGTCTTGTTAGAGCAGTTCCTGGGCAGAGCACAGCAGTTTCTGCCTGCGGGCCCTGCCCCGGAGAGAAGGGCCCGACGGGAATGCCTGTCCTGGGCAAGCTGCATTCAAAGGCTAGGGTGAATTTTCCGAACCTTGGGTCTCTGAGAAAAGAAGGGTGAAAGGTTTTTTGCTCTGCCTGTGGGGCTTGGTGCTATGTTCTTTTCTTCAGAAACAGAGGGCGCGGGGTGAAGCAGCGTTAGTGGACACAGGAAAAGTATTTCCTGTTTTATTCCACTAATTAGAAAAGTGAGACGATCTGGTGCCGTGAGGCAGTCTGGTAGGAAGGAGGAACAAGAAGCAAATTTACAAATATAGGTGACGGTAGAAAAGTAAAAGACAATAGTTATTAGAGTTACCAAACAGCACTTCATGCAACCCAGGAGCTGCTTGTATTAGAAAATGGTAGGAATTTATCATTTGATGTTGAGAAGTATTGTTTGAGAGTCTCCGGCAATCTGTGTGGTTGGTGTATGAAGTAAAACAAAAAGATTTGTAAGGAAGGGCTTTATCTGGAGAGGGTCAGAAGAGAATAGTCTCAGATTGTGAAGAAGGGATCTGTGAGTCGAAAAGGCAATGGCTTTTGAACACCTATGTGCTGAGACAGTTGGGATAGTTCACCCTGGAGAAGGCTCCCGGGAGACCTTGTAACAGCCTTCCAGTATCTGAAAGGGGTGTACAAGAAAGCTGGGGAGGGACTCTTTATAAAGATATATAGCAATAGGACGAGTGGTGATGGTTTTAAACTAGAGAAGGGAAGTTCTTTACTATGAGGGTGGTAGAACACAAACATGTTGCCCAGGAAGGTCCCACCCCTGGAGACATTCAAGATCAGACATAGGGGTGCTCTAAGCAACCTGATCTAGTTGGAGATGTTCCTCGTTACTGCAGGGAGATTGGACTAGATGACCTTTAAAGGACTCTTCCAACCTAATGCATTCTATGATTCTATTGTGTCTCCAAGACTCAATGGAAGGAGAAATCTGAGAGCAGTTCAAGGACAGATATCTGCATATATGAAATGTATCTGTCTGGTCATATCCTCCTTCCAGTATTTGCCTCAGTATAATCATGCTTTTTCCTGTAGCCACTAATTCACGTCAGACAGCAGCCTCAACAGCTCTGCAGCTCTGCTAGTTGCACAGCCTACATCATTATCTCAGGCCAGAATCTTATTTATAAACTGTTGCAAAGCCATAACAATGATCAAGTGCTAAAGAAAGAAACACACATGAAGAAAGGCAAAAATTAAGCAGACTAGGGACATCAAGCAGAACAAAAGAAACTGAAATTTTAGAGAAGTATAATAAACACACTGAAAAAAAAAAAAAAAAAAGAAACATACATCAACTTTTTACAAAGAATAGGAAAACCAAAGAGATTAAATGATCATTGCATAGAGTAGATTACATAATAAATGGGGATTTTATGCAGTTCTTATTTCTAGGGATAGGGTATGTGTTAGAAATAGGCTATTTCATTAGAAATCTTTTAAAGCAATCCAATGTTCCACCTACAAGTATATTGTTCTTGTTGCTTCAAAAATATAACATCTACTCTGAACTTATATTTTCTATTTTCATAGTATCCTTATTAATTTTTTAGCTCTTCAACGTTGTTCCAACACATATCACTAATTAACAATACCTACTACATATTTTAGATGCAGTTAGATCAAGTCCAGATCAAGTCCATAGCTGAAGAATGTTGTATAGTATCACTAACTTATTTCCTCTATTCCCTGCACTTTTTTTTTTTTGTTTGTTTAAATACTACTGGTTACATAATTCAAAGAGACTTTGTATTCAGTATGCAGAGTTTCTAGGTCTGCTTTGTAAAACTTGTATCCTTTGTTTTCCCTTTAGTCCTGGGTGGAAACAGTGATCATCAGAGGACCTATTTAAATGCTTACCTGAAAACATAACAGCAAACAAACTAAATCTCTCTATTTGCTCAAGGACAGTCTGTCAGTGCTGGTGCTCCACAGAACTGGCATAGAATATCATAAAATCCCTGAATGTTAGGGCTTGGAAGGGACCTTGAAGGATAACCCAGTCCAACCACCCTGCTAGAGCAGGATCACCTAGAGTCACACAGGAATGCATCCAGGCAGGTTTGGAATATTTCCAGATGGGGGACTCCACACATTCCCTGGTGTGATGGAGGAATAATTAATCATTGTGATATTATATTTTTTCAAAATTAATATTGTTAATTAATTTTCAATATTCAGAACTCTTGCCACCCCGACCGCTAATTTTAATAACAATCAGGTTCTTTTGCGATGGTCATGGAAACATTATACAAATTAATAACTCCATCTAGAAATAACTAGCAAAAATATAAATATTCAAACCCAACTGAACTGAAAGAGAAAGTTCTTGCAGTCAATATACCGCTTGTGGTTAATTATATCACTTGTCCACTAGATGGACTCAGGGATCTCCTCCTTACGGCAGAAGGCAATTGGTAAATTACAAGGGGCTGTAAGTGTTTACTCGCAAAAGATTATCTGCTGACTTACGGGGCTAGCTACAGCTTCAGAGTATCTAAATGCTTGCAGGGAATTATGTCAATGTCTTGTTGGCTGAAGAGACTTCTGATTCTTCCCAGGCTTCACAGGCTGCTGGGGAAAGGGGGCAGATGATATGTGACCTGTTTCTGATTTTTCTGGACAATCTGTGTACCTCCAGGACTTCCTGTCTTGGCAGGAGAGTTTCAGGTGTAGCCAGGATGTCTTCTGATGTACAGTCTCAGCACAGATGTCATGCTGGCTATGCAGGCCTATCATGTGGAAGCATTTAAAACTGGTTCTTAGCAAATTTGAGGCAGGCAGTTTCCAGGCTGTTCAGCAGGAAAGCAAGCATGAATACAATAGCAGAGCATGTTGTGTTACCTGCTCATCTCCTTTTTATCCCTGTAATCCAAGACTAATGGGCCTTTGGACATAGAAGAGCCAATCAGAGTGGCAGTTAGCCAAGCTTGACCATATTAGGTGAAGCCATAAGTTTGCTTTACCCAAATTTGGAAGAAACATAGTGTCATGGGTTTACTACTGACAGAATAAAAACTCTCAAACAAATTGGAGAAAATAACAAAATTATATTTTGGATAGCAAGATGCATGAAAAAGTTACAGAGCAGATGTAGCAGTTATAGCAACCCCCTTGAATTTTGTTCCCATCCCATAACTAAATCTATAAACCCCAATGCTCCAAGTCCTTCCCCTCCATGCCTTTGCCATTCCTAGGCCCCAAAACAGGCCTACCCACTTACATATTTACCCGATAACAGCTCCTACCCAGACACAGCTGGACGGGAAGGAAAAGGAGAACAACCTGAAATTGCTGTGAGCTTTTGAAGAGATAGCAGAATTATGGGATTGAATAACATTCTCCTCATAGTTCCTAGAGGAGTTTTAACCCTATAATTTCCAACCTGGGACACATAGGCCTTACATAAGGCAGGAACAAGCCAACTGTGTACCACTGTATGTAAACAGGAGCAAAAGAAATCTGGGCAAGCCAAGGTCCTTAGATTCAATGGCTCTGGTTCTTTTGTCCTCCTTCCCATGGTTGCTTCTCCCCACAACAGAAGGAGGGAGGACAGAAAAACATGTCTGTGCAAGCCAGGATGTATAAGCTTATTTTGGCCTGTCAGGCCTACCACAACACCTGGGCAGAGTGTTCTGGTGTTCTTTGAAATAGTACTTCCTTTGTATGTTAAGAGCAATTTATTCTTATCTTTCCACACAAAATAGATAATGAGTTTGCTTCTCCAGGTGCTGTTTATCTTTGTGCAGTTATGTATTTCAACAATGAGCTGGTATGGCACTTTATTTATTTGGACTGAGTCAAGTGCATTTTTCTTATGATGCAATTAGTTAAAACTAGCAGCACAAACTCTCCAGTTCTCCTATAGGAACAGTTCTATTAATTATACATATAGATTGTACATTAGATAAGCAGAGTTCAATCTTTCCCAAGTCCCCACTGGAAAAACTTACACTTGCTTGTGCTTTGAGAAGCAACTTTGCTGCTGCAGCATTTTGTTCTGCTAAATGCAAGTGTTATTTTCAAGGTTTTGAAAATTTTCATATGGGTACTGTTGAATATTAAAATACTCTTTTCTGAGTAGATTAAAAAAACTTACTTTGTTTTTCAGTTCAAGAAAGCACTCCAACACTTACTGCTGACTTCAATGACATTAGAGGAATAAGAGCACACTTAGTGTTTAATCATGAACTTTGATAAAACAGTCTCTAATAGTTTTAAATATTTAATTCACTGTTGTTTTAATTACTATCTTTTTATTCTTTCCACATCACTACAGGTGGACTTACCTGGTGTTATACAAAGCTGAACACATTATTATGTTGAATCTTTATGGTATATACAGTAAATCAAAAGGTGAGATTTGTTTAAACATCCAGTTTAAAATTAAATTCATAGATATTAATATTGTTCACATAATCATAAAGTGGTAGGGGTTGGAGGTCACCATCTACTATAACCTCCCTACTAAAGCAGGTTTACCAAGTGCAGGTTGCATGGTAATGCATGTTAGCTAATCTATGTATAGCATAATGCATACAACACTGGTATGTATAATTTGCTTTCATAGAATCACAGAATTGTCTGGGTTGGAAGTGATCTTCAAAGGTCATATAGTCCAACCCCCTCTGCAGTAAGCATGGACATCCTCAGCTAGATCAGGTTGCCCAGAGCCCTGTCGAGCCTCACATTGAGTATCTCCAGGGATACCACTTCCCTGGGCAACCTGTTTCAATGTTCCACTACCCTCATGGTTAAGAACTTACTTCTAACATCCAGTCTAAATTTGCTCTTCTCTAGTGTCTTCAGTCATATTGAGGGTTTATGAAAGTATATTGTGTACTAGTGAAAACACTAGCATGTGGAAATTAAGGTTCTTGCTGAAATATGTTAATGCTAATCTCGAATTCTCCTTATAAACAGAATGCCCAGTAGCTACTCTTTCTCTGGTCCAAACACTATTTGGATACATTTGAAAGTAAAACACTTTTATTTATGAGCTCCAGCAGTGTTCACTAAAAGTAGCCTGGGAATCAAAAATCCTTTGAAATTACAGGAGGGAGATGATCCTAATGTGGGTCATAACAGTAGATTAATTCTTTTTTTTCCAATTTACAGAAATGAGGGTACTTGAAAAATGTGCCTGTGTACTCAGCAAGAGAAGTGTAGGTCAGTATTACAGAGTAACTTGCTCTAGTAACACAGAATTTGTACAACTGAATGAAACATCATGCAGCTGTGCAGCTGCAGGATTGAAGAATTACTGAATGTTCTCTTCGGTGTGACAAAAACCTTGTGTAACATTAAGACAATCTGATCATAGCGGTAGTCATGAGAAGTTATTGTCATTTTAGTGTGCCAAATCCTGGAATGGAACATGTTATGGTTTAATATGTTTAAATAATCATTCTGTAAGAAAGCTGCTGACAAATTTGAAAGGTTCTGAAAAGAGCTACAAGGACATTATAGCCTGGAGTACTTTTCTAACATGAAATTAAAGCAATTTAGCTTGAAAAAGGAAAAAAAAAAAGGTTTAGAAGTGTCTTTAGACACATTCATATGGAAAAAAAGGTTACAAAGTGAAGGCATTTTTTTTAATAAGTAGACATAGTAAATTAGCGAGATTGAAAAGTGAGAAAAGATTAATTCATAATAGAAAAAAAAAATATCCCACTTTGAAGCAATTAAAAGATTGAAACAACCAAGGAGGGGTCAGTACTGATCACCATTCAGTCTTTAAATTTAGGTCAGCTGTATATTCTGGGTTTGATCCAGAAGCCGCTGGGTAAAGTTCGATGAGCCTTGAGATTTAGAAGTTAAAGTCAGCGATGGCTCCAGTGTTAAAACATGTGAATCTACAAACATTCAATATTCAACTGCAAAGTGAAAGTTATTTACTTTTTAAGAAAAGCAGTAAATTGGTCTTGCAAATATTGCTCAAGCTGACAGAGTTGAAAACCACATATGTCATAATGGAAAGGAATAAAGGTCTCACATTTGTGCTCTTTATCACACTTGTATTGCCAGTTTGAACATTTCCAGCATTTTAAGAGGGTGTTGTGATAGGATATGACATCACTGTAGTTTTAGATCCTGGTTTTACTGAGACATGTTTGATTATGTTAATTAATCTGGCTTTCTCAGTACACAGGATTCCCCAGGATGTAATTCATTCAAGTGTGAAACCCCCGAGGCTTTGACCTATTACTAAAACAAAACTACAAATAGATCAGACAGTTTTTGATAAACACACAATCCTAAAATAGAAAGACCAACATTAAAATATGGGACAAAAATCACTTAAAAAAAAAAATGTAGATGTTTAGTATATCTCAATAAGCAACAACAGGCTTAGCAACACATTTCAGTTTCTGAAAATCAAGTGAGGTGTCTACATAAAAGCATTTGGCAGTTTTTTTCCATTAAAAAATACATGTACTTACCACAAGGCTGTAATATTACATTCTTCAAAGTATATTACCTCAAAAGCAAGTTTTGGGGTAACTAATGTAAATAGACTTCTTAGTCTGGTTTTCTTAAATGTTTGCTGTTGCCTTTGATTTCTAGATGCATATATAGAAATTAGTTCTACTTCATGGCTATTTAATTCATCAGTCTTTTAACAATCTATGACCAACAGATTGGATGTGTTTTTCATTGGATAATATTTTCTCTCAAAAACCCACTATCTTAAGCCTAAACTCTCTTAATTCAGATGGAAATTTCCCAATTCTAGTGACAACTGATATTCTCCTGTCCATTATGTTCTTTATGTCTGTGCTAAACTATATGAGAAGCTAATATCGATTGAGTGGGGTGGGGAGGCAAGGGAGTTGTGGTCTATATTTTACTTTAAGTGCCAGAGCTTATCCAATGTTAATGAAATATGTATATTTCAAATTAATAACAATATAATATTGTTAGTCACAATGTTTGCAAAATGTGTGCCTATGTGTTCATTTGCTATTAAGACAAATGAGCAAGAATATAAATGCAGTGTAAATTTGTACTCCATAAGTAAACAAAGCAAAATATGGACTTTTCTTTATGTGCATATAAACAGAACTTTTGTTTGATAATTAGAGTCAATGGGAAGTTAGTATTTCTCTTTGTTTTACAAAAAAAGAACATGACAGTGGTCTAAATAAAAGGGGCCTATGAACCATCGTGCAGAGCGTCCAAGCAAAAGCGGAAAGATTTTAAAAGATCATTTCATACTTTGTTATCAGCTCCATTTTTAAATCAAGGCTTTAATCCATTAAACACTGTTTAGCTCAAAAGAAGTGAGTTGTTCCACTGGAGTCAGCGGCCTTGTGAATGTATTGCTGGCCCAAGCCTCAAGGGAGACAGTTCCTGCTAGTTAGTGAGCACTCCTCTGTTTTAATTTAATTACTCCTTGTAATTGTCACAGAACAATGCTTAAATATCCAGAGTAGCCTGCCATTTTCCAAGTGTGAGACTCTGTTTCTTCCATTTAAGTGTTTTGTTGTTTGTTTGTTTGATGTTTTTTTTCTTTGCCCATTGGATAGTTTTGCATATAAAAATTTAATTCTGAGAAGCAGACTGTACCTATATAAATGTACTTTCATTGATTTTGATGGCAGAAATATGATTGCATGTGTGTATGAAGTGTAGTGTGGGCTGAAGCCATTTTAATGATACAGCTGAAAATGCGTGGGTCTTCTCATGAGTAGAATTATTACAAGGACACCTCAATGTTTTATATTTTAGGCTGTTTTGATGCTTATGCTTAGAGACAGGGGTTTGGGTATGTCGGACTAAACTTATTTCTATCAGAGTATTTTACATTAAAATTTAAGCACACCCCCTCCCCACCCCCCCGCCTTCCACTGCCCCTTCTGAATGAGCAGTTCTCGGTGCCATTGAACAGATGCAGCAAAGTTGCAGTGACAGCTGGTGTATATGAAATGGAAGGAATAAAATCTGTGAGCCCAGATTTTCTCATCCTGCCATACTTTATACCAGTTTTCTTATTTGCCTTGGAGAGTACATAGATTTTGCAGCATGTTCTGGAAGCTGACAAACACAAGTATTAATTTAGAGAGAGACCGAATACTAAAGATGGAAACCAAAGTGGAAAATCTCTCACACACTGTCCTTTCTCTTTCTTGCTATGGTCTGTGCTCAGCTCCAATGTTTGTATTGACTGTACATATTCATCTAGCATAAGGACAGAGAAAATAATGTAATATGAATATTATGGGCTGTATAAACTGTCAATAACTCTTTGAATTTCTGTATGAGTTAAATAACTTGCAGGCATTCCTTTATAGTGATCTGGGGAGAGATTAAGAAAGTAGCTTAGTTTGGTCAACTACTTTATAAACACTGATATTGAAAACTGGAAACCAAACTGCTCTTCTACCAGACTCAGTGTAGTGGACCATAAAGATGCTTGAGACAGCTTGAAATAACTTGGCAAAACCAATAGACATGCTAAGGTGGTGCTCTGCTCCGCCTCGGACCAATTAAAGAATCATAGAATGCACTGGTTGGAGGGGACAGTTAAAGGTAATCTAGTCCAAACGCCCTGTGGTAAGCAGAGACATTCCCGAAGAGATCATGTTGGGAAAGGGGTGGAAAGGGCACAGGACATACACCTGCTTCATGGCACTAATCACTCTACTTAATAAGAGCCTTTGTTTCTCCAGTACAGTGGTATTTCTGTGTGCATGGTGAAGCTGGAAACAGATCTGGAAGTTCACTTCTGAGACGTTAGGGTTAGTCCACAGCTATTTTGGGTAGTAGCACCATGAAAAGTCTTCCACAATTTGACAAATATGTTACATTGTAAAAATATCTAACCCTTTTGGTGCTGCTGCTTCTATAGATGTTGTAACTGGCTGCTTCCATAATTAGATTTTTACTTTTAATTCCAAGCCCTGGTGTGTTTAAATTCACATACAGTTTTATGTTTGATTGGTTGTTGGGTTTTTGTGGTCGATTGGTTAGTTTGTTTGGTTTTGTGTGTGTGTTTGTTATTTTTCAACAAGGTATTCTTTTTCTTCTCTTGATTTAACCTGAGGAAATGCATTTACAAAAGAACCAAGCTCTCTGAGTCTCCTGAGTAGCTTTTCTCACCTTGTTTTCTACTTTGAATTTCTCTTTCTCAAAACTAAATGAAGAATAAAATGTAAAATTCTGCATAAGGTCAGCCCTGGACTCTATATAAAAGCACTAGTGCTTCCCTAAAAGAAATAAATTTTCCAATACATGAGGAAGTATCAAAAGAATATTTAAGAAATATGAAGTATTCATTTGGAAGCAAATGAATGAAAATAATAAAAAATATTCCTGTTCATAGATTTTAGAATCACAGAATCATAGAATGGTTTAGGGTGGAAGAGACCTTAAAGATCATCCAGTTCCAACCCCCTGCCATAGGCAGGGACACCTCCCACTAGAACAGGTCGCTCAAGACCTCATCCAGACT